>JAJOZX010003075.1:122500-554741 GCA_023014485.1 Bathynomus jamesi
GTTTATGTCGGTTTGTAGAGATCCCATATCCTCTGGGTTTCTTATTTTTCTACTGATCTTTGTGTCATCCGCAAAGGATGTTACTGTGCTCTCTCTGGTAACGTCCTCATCTATGTCAGTTAGCATGATTATGAAGAGTAGTGGAGCTAATACTGTTCCTTGTGGTACCGAGATGAGGACCTCTGATTCTGATGAAGATACCCCTTGTACTGTAACGACTTGCCTCCGCTCACTAAGGAAATTATATATCCATTTCCCTACTTTTCCTGTTATTCCCATATATTTCAGTTTATGTATTATGATTCCGTGGTCACACTTGTCGAACGCTTTAGCAAAGTCTGTGTATAGTACATCATAGTTTTCATTACTTTCAAAAGAATCAATAATGTTGTTGTAGTGTTCCATTAGTTATGATAGGCATGATCTGCCTGACCGAAACCCGTGTTGGTTATCATTGAATTTTTTCTGAGTTTCCAAAAAGTCATAGATTTTCTGTCTAACTATTCTTTCAAATATTTTAGTGAGATGAGATGTAAGCGATACTGGCCTATAGTTTTTGACCTCGATCGATCTCCTCCTTTATAAATTGGAACTATGTTCGCGCTCTTCAGGATGCCCGGTATTTCTCCCGTGTCTAATGATCGTCTCCATATCCAGTATAGGGGCTCAACGATTGCATTCTTGCAGTTTTTGATCAGTGTGGTATTCTATTTATCCGGTCCTGCCGCTGAGTGTGTTTTTAGTTTCCCTATGGCTTGTGTAATATCATCCGTCATAAAGTCGAAATCCGTTATACTTTCCCCTTGTGGTTCTTCTTCAAAGAACGCGTTTCTATCGTATATCAATTTGTCAGTTTTTGGGATATTGAAAGATGATTCATACTGAGCTCTTAATATTTCAGATACTTCTGTTAGATCATCAGATAAATCACTGTTCTCATTTTTTAAAGGTCCGATAGTCGCATGGTTTTTCGACTTTCTTTTTCGAAATTATAGAAGTACTTTGAGTTAGCCTTTATCGCTTCTATAGCGTCATCTTCTTTTTCTGTATGCTTCTCGATTAGTTCCTGTATGACGACATCGATACTTTGTAGTTTATCATTTAATATTTTTCTGATGTTATCTTTACAATTACTTAATTTTGCAGTCACTCTTTTTCTCTTTCGGAACAATGCCCTGTTTTGTCTTTCAAACCTGCTTCTCTTTCCTCTTTGTTGTATCTTTGGGACATGTTTTTCCACAATTTCTAACGTCATTAGCATCTCTTCCGTTGTCTTGGCCTCGAAAATCGTTTTCCAATCTATTACTTCCATGCTGGATGTCACATCTTCCCAGTTTATAGCTTTGGAGTGAAAATTAAAAATTTCGAATTTGCTTCTTTCTGTTGTGCGTGTTCTTTCCTTTTCTGTTGCCTTTATATTAGTTCTTATTTCAATGATGTTGTGGTCTGATATCATAGTTGGGGATATTTCTACATTATCAATTAAATTACTGTTGTTTTTGAATACCAAATCTAGGCAGTTGTTTTTCTTGTGTTTTCTGTTATTTCTTGCGTTAACATAAATTCATCAGCTAAAGCTAGTAGCATTCTTACCTGCTCCTGGTCTTCTCGTGTGCCCCCCTTGTCCTGGTGTATACATATATTTTTTCGTATCCTTTTATATTTCATGAATGGGAAATTAAAATCACCACAGAGAAAAATATTTGGGGTTGGAGGGTGTAGATCGTTTACTAAGTTTCTTACCTCTGTAATGGAATCTGAAAATTTTGAGGTTGGCGTGTTTGGGGGTCTGTACATTACAATTAGTACCATATTTAATTTTTCAATTTTTGCTGCTACACATTCTACGTAGTTGTTTGAGGTACTTATAGCCATTTCTGCTATGTGCCTTTCGCGTGTGTAAATAGCACATCCTCCTTTACGTCTCACTGTTCTGTCGGCTCGGAGGATGTTATAGTTCTCAATTTGTATTTCTTTTTTGTCAATACAGGACTCACAATTTTCAGGTATACAACTTTGTTCGTGGAATGGTTTGATTTAAGGCCCTGTATGTTGGTTAGGATTATTTTTATTTTTTCTCTTTCTTTTTCGCATACAGGTGGTTCCGATTTGTTTTCCAATGAGGTGCCGGTTTCGTTGCCTTGTGGTCCTCCGAGAATTTACCTCTTTTTATCTTTGTCGGTACCTGTTGTCCCGATAACGCATGAAGTGACTTTGTTCGTACCTTCTGTCCGGCTCTCGGATTTCTATATTTATATTTGTCAGCTGGTTTTGTAATTGCTGGAGAGTATTTAGCAGCTGAAATGTGTTGGCTGCGTCTAAAAAATTGCCACTCTTCTTTGTTGTTCGTTTTTTCTGTTCCCTCGTTGCGTTCCTTTGAGGGTGGTGGTGGTATCGGCATTTTTTTTCGTATTTGCAACTCCCATATCTTTCGTAAGTGTTGCAGACCGTAAGATGGTGGAACATGCATTTCTTATCAAACTTGCAGTATCCACTTGTGTAATGTATTTTGCATAATGTGGGATGTGCATATATGCATTGCCCATCCCGATATCTGCAGTTTCCTTTCGCGTACTATTTGCATAAAATATTTTCTACGCTTCTGCTTTCTTTCTTATTATTTTCCAAGTTCTTATTTTGGCATTATCATTATTTTTCTTTGGCTGTTTATTTTCTACGTTTTTAGTTATTATCTTTTTATCATTTCGCTCGTTGGACCGTTTGTCTACTTCGCAACTTTTACTTATTTCTTTCCTTTCATCTATGGCTTCCTTCTTATTATATTGTTTATATCGTTATTTGTTATTAAATTATTGTTCGTTATTATGCTGTTATTCGTTATTTCGTCTTCTCTCTCATCCACCCTGTTTTTCGTTGGGACCATTCCGGACCCATGTGTCCCCATTATTTCATTCTTTTTTGTATCTTTCGAGTCTGCTATCTCCATTTCTTTAAAGACTGCGAAAGAATTTACGGTCTGTGTACATGCGCCACATAGAAATTTGATCCCCACGACGTGGGGTGTTAAATAGAGTGAGCAAAACAACACGTCCATTCACCACAGGGTACAAGCAACAATATATATATATATATATATATATATATATATATAATATATACAGGGTGGGCGGAAAGTAGCTCCTATTTTGGATTGGTAAAAAAATACGTATATTATCCATTTATTTCAGAAGAAATAATATGAAAAGGTAGGCATACATGGTAGGTTTTCTCTAAAATTCAATGTGGGCTCCAACTCTTTCCACCAGCTTCTGGAGCCGCCCAGGAATGGCGTCCACTGACTTTAGCAGGAACTCCGGCGGGATGGAGACTGACTTCCCGAATTCGGTCCTCCAGTTTTCCAATGTCCTCGGTTTGGTGCGGTAGACTTCTTCCTTTACCCACCCAATGGGAGAAACATCGACGATCTATATTTATGCAAGATGGCGCCCCTCCGCACTTCGCTCTTGTTGTCCGTGAGTGGCTGGATGCCCACTTCCCTGGGCGTTGGATGGGTCGTCGTGGTCCACATCAATGGCCAGCCAGGAGCCCCGACTTGACACCGTGCGACTTCTTTCTTTTGGGGGTGGGTAAAGGAAGAAGTCTACCGCACCAAACCGAGGACATTGGAAGAACTGGAGGACCGAATTCGGGAAGTCATGTCCTCCATCCCGCCGGAGTTCCTGCTAAAGTCAGTGGACGCCATTCCTGGGCGGCTCCAGAAGCTGGTGGAAAGAGTTGGAGCCCACATTGAATTTTAGAGAAAACCTACCATGTATGCCTACCTTTTCATATTATTTCTTCTGAAATAAATGGATAATATACGTATTTTTTTACCAATCCAAAATAGGGAGCTACTTTCCGCCCACCCTGTATATATATATTATATATATTATATATATATATATATATATCTATATATATATATATATATGAGCAAATCCAAGAGTAAGCACCCTAAAGTCTCCAATCCAAGAATAAGCACCCTAAAGTCCCCAATCCAAGAAAAAGCACCCCAAAGTCTCCAATCCAAGAAAAAGCACCCCAGTTAGACCCCACTCCAAGAAACAGCACCCCAGTTCGACCTCAATCCAAATTAAAGTATTTTAACATCAACATTCGTCGAAAACTATGTCCAGTCCATGTCATTGCTTGGTCGCACTTAGTACACAGCATCAATTTTTTAATGAGATTTTTTCCCTTACACCAATTTATTACTGGCAATGGATCTTCAACCAATAATGGTAACACTCCAGTTTGAAAAGTTGATGCTGTCATCTTGGCCCTCAAACTTCTGAATGGTTTTTACATTTCAGGACTTATTTATAAATATATCGAAACCTACGGTAAAATTATTGAATACCCGGTTAGGTTAATTGAATGCCAGGTTAGGTCAACTGTACGCCCTTGACGATTCGTTTGGTTAAATCGTGATATTTTCGTTAAAACTAATGAAAATATCACGACTTAACCTAACGAATCGTCAAGGGCGTACAATTAACCTAACCGGGCATTCAATTAACCATTTGAGAGCAATTAACTCCATTTTAACTTCATTTTAGAGCAATCCAAGAATAAGCACCCTCGTTCGACCCCAATCCAAGAAAAAGCACCCTAAATTGATTTGGGGTGCTTATTCTTGGATTGCTCATATATATATATATATATGAATAGAAACGACATAAGTATTAAGGAACGTTCCTTAATACTTATGTCGTTTCTATTCATTTATATACTGCGCGGTCATTGCAGTTATTTGCATATATATATATATATATATATATACCTTTGGTTGGTTTTGGTAAAAACCTTTGGTTAGCTTCCGCCCGAATTGTTCATTCTGACGAAGGTCAAGCTTTTCACTCCACCTTAGACCTACAGTTTAACGTGGAATCCAAACCACGCCCCATCAGCAGCCCAGCGTCTTAACCACTGTTTGTTTTTTCTGTTTAAGGTGCTTTCAACCCTGCTGGATTATTGACACCATTTTTTTTTTTTTTTTGTAGAGAAAGGTGGTGAAAGAAGTAGTAGAAGAAAGGTGTATTTATTATCTTAACCACTAGGCCACTAGTGTGTGGAAGGATGAACAGCTGGGCTTTGCTGCGCGTCGACTGCCGTCGGGTCTCGAACCCGGGGCAGATGGATTCGTAGTCAGCGACGCTAACCACTACACTACCGAGGCGAATATATATATGTATATATATATATATATTAGCAAATGTTAAAAAGGAAATTTGAAAATATAGCACTTCTATTGAAGGAAATGGAAATTTATCGAATAGCCAAATAGAATTTGTTGTTTGTATTTTGTAACTTAATTTAATGGTTCGCACAAATGACAAAAAGTATATTATACATTTTTAAATGACGAAAGTGTTATACAAATCTAAATAAGAAGAAAAATTAAAAAATTGGTTATATTTATAGTAACTATTTATAAAATATGACAATGACAAAAGTAACTCTTAACAACTAAACAGCCTTCATGTACGGTTGGTCGCTACTGTCATTGGAAAGTTGTCATACAGTCTGGTGACGTCACACTTTAAGCTCCTCCCACAAACGTTAGCCAGAATATCTTTTACTACAGCTTTCATACACTTATCTGCGGTAGTACTCGAACAGTGGTGGAAGAGACAGTGTGTTGACTGGATAGTGACAAATGATGTGGTGTTAATTTTGCGTTATAAACGCTAGTTTTATATTAAACTGACACCGAGTATCAGTTAAGGTAAGAAATTCCATGATAATTCTATCGTTGTAATAATAACTGGACACGATTAATACCTTGGTTAACCTTGGTTTTTCTTCCGCCCAAATTGTTCATTCTGTAGAAGGTCAAACTTGTTGCTTCACTTTAGGCCTACAACTTAACGTGGAATCCGAACCACGACCCACCACGGGTGGTCAGAAATTATGAAGTCCTAGCCCGGACTCGATCTCCTAATCTCCCGATCAACAGCAGCAGCAGCAGCAGTAGCCCAGCGTCTTAATCGCTAGGGTAACCATTTATCTACCAACCAATTTTTTTTTATGTGGAAGCATGAACAGCTGGGTTTGCTGCGCGCCGACTGCCGTCACGGGATATCGGACTTGAGGTCGGTGAATTCGTAGTCAGCGACGCTATATATCTTTATATGCTATATATGCTGTATATATGCTATATACGCTTTTATATTTACACCACCGAGGTGTAGCTGTAAAAAGTTTAATGTCATTATTATTTTTATAACACTAAGTAAAGTAATAAATATACAAATACGTTATTTTTGACTGTTTTGGTTCACTTTAAAATCTATTTAGATTCCCATTTTCGAAAATTAAACGTAATTAACACATTTTTTTCCTTCAACGTCCAAAAAATCCATATAATTTGGGTACCCTTCAACTTTTCTCCAAAGAACGAACGTACATAAATATACATAAATGTATATTCGGGAAATCCCCGATTATTTTCCATTTCCACGAAAACTGAGTACTGAACAATTCAGGAAAATTTTTTTTGAGTTCATCAGATTGAAAATTTTATTTGCATTTTTCATGTTAGCTCTGTCTACATTATCAAATTATCCGTAACATAATTTGATTAATATTTGAATTGGTAAATCTAAATTAAATATTTTTAAACTATTAGTTATATATATATATATATATATATATATATATATATATATATATATATATATTATATATATAGTGCGTCGGTCTCTCTTCACACGAAAGTTAAGGCATTGAATTTAAAGCACTCACAGTTATACCCCAAACAGTTTTCAATTGTTATGCCTGAAATCAGTTTAATATTTCCATTAACTGTACTGTATGTATGTTTTTATTCTTTATCTAACCTTGGATGAGGATTAAGGTTAAAATAAAAATTAAAGCAGTTTTGTTTTTAAACTATTTTTGTTATTGTAGGAATGTTTGACCTCGAGATTTTCAGTGTTTTGCCGAATATATATATATATATATATATATATATATGCTACAAACCCACAAGGAAAAAGAAAAATTATTCCAAGGTCTTTCGTGTATTCAGAGGTATACTTCGCCAGGAAATGTACTGTACTTCTGAATACACGAAAGGCCTTGGAATCATTTTTCTTTTTCCTTGTGGGTCGTATCATGTATTCATTTCACGTGTTTAATTGTGAAATTCATCCCATATATATATTGAAGTGTGTAAATGAGTAAAAACACATTCCTAAATGTATTATAATAATTAAACATGTGCTGAAGGTACTTGGCATGGCGTACTTACTCATAAGTAATGCATAGAAATATTAAACCTATGATTTTTTTCGGGGGCGGCTGAAGCCCCCTGTCTACGTCGCTGTATGTGTGTATATATATATATATTTTTTTTTTAATTGTACTAAAATTTCCTATACAGACATTTATTTCAATACCACTTTTATGCATCGTTTTACGAAACAAACAAACAAAATTTTGCAAGAAAATTACATTGATCCGTTGATCAGTATTCGACGTTGTACAATGAAGATAATCTACTTAAAAAAAAAATTACGTCGCTTTACCGACCTCTAAACTCTTATTCTCGCACTTGTTGCAATTGCACGCAGATCCTGAGATTAATCGGATTATTTGTCTCGATCGTGATTTGAATATTTTGGTCATTTTACAGTTAAAATTCTCTATTAATTTCAGGTAATTCATTTTCGTCACTGTTTCTGTAAAATTTATAAAAAAAAGTGGTCTTTCACTGTTTGATGGGGCGCGGTCAGAACTCCTTAAAATAAGATAAAGGATCAGAATAAATAAGTATTTAAATATTTTGTTTCCCGACAAGAAGACTGAATTAAACTGTGTCCTTTTAATGAAGAACCAGAGGTCCAAAAGTGAACACAATCGTTAGTCGTCAACCAGAATAAAACTGTCGTGATGATTTTGGTAGTTAAAGAATTAATATATTTTTAATCAGGGATGTTCAAAGTATGGTCCGCGGACCAAACCCGGCCAATCTACTTTATAGATTTGGTCTTCTTCAGCCTTTTCCCGAATCGAGAGTAACTCTTAAAAATGCGAGTAATTTGAGGGCACATTTCACTTAGAGTTAACTCTTTCTTAATAGGCCGCGCATTTGGCAACGGAAATAATGATTTGTTGGGCATACTTTATCCTTTATTTTACCCGAGTCCACAAATTTTCGTTTTAAAATTTGAATAATGATTAGGTATTGAATGTAATAAATGTTCCTGTAATCTTTCCTTTCGGCTTTCGTGAACTGAGGTACGCCTTATATTATAATTTATGCGCAATAACATAATAAATAATCAGAGAATTTATATCGGCATTAGATTTTTCAACTTTGGTCCGTGACGTTTTTTCAATCCGGACTACTTAACATTTTAACATTATTATTGAAAGGTTGCACACACACGCGCACACACGTGTTATGAAATGTCACTTTTAAAATATGACACTAACATCATAACGTTTATAAAAATATTTTAACGACGCTTTCGAAATATATAAAAATGTTATCACAACTTTTCCTACACCATACATTTTGACGTTGTTAAAACATTATAAAGAACATTTAAACGTGTAAACATTTTAAACATTGAAGACATTTAAACGGTTTTTTTAAATGTCATTTGATAACTGTTAAGAGACAGATGTGCTCGAATAAAATCTTGGCTAAACCATCGGTTAAAACTGTAAGTCAGAACTGCTTTTTTACTTATTATTAATAATAATTATCAGATTTCATTGGCAATGTCATATTTCCTTATACGATGTTAAATTATTCACAAATAATAGTGATTTTTAAAATGTATAAGTAATTATCGATTAAAAAATAATGGTTTGACAGCCATCATTCAAATATGAGATGAACATTTTTTTTTAAATAATTAACAATAGTTAAATGTTTATATTTCATTTTAGCGCAGTTGGATTGTTGTTCGTTTGCACTACTTTTGCAAATTACAAAATAATTTATTTGTTCTCCACGATTTCTTTTAATGAAGAAGCTCCGCTCCTCTGGTGGTGGTGGTGGTGGTGGTGGTGGTGGTCAAATTTTCAGTTCCAAATTTCAATTTTGTACTTCATTTCAAATGACAAATTTGTGTACACGATGTTTTGCGCGGAAAAAAGTACTTTGATACAACATCCTAAACAACCAGCGCCCGTATAGTTTAGTGGGTAACACCGTTTCCTTAAGCGAGCGAAGTGAAGACACTGAGGTCGGGGGTTCGAATCCCGATGTTGCTGGTTAATAATAATCTGATCCTTAACACGATGAAAATCATTCCGAATGGTTAATTCAGCCATGATGTAATGATTGCGTTAACCATGTTTATTTTTATAGTAATTAACTTAATGGTTGAATTAATCATTTTAACAAGTTTTTAAATAATTTGTTTGTTTTAACGAAGTTTTTTTTTCTGTGCATTAAAAGTTGATTTTTTTTGTTAACTTTCTTTCCCCAAATGATTCGCTCACATTTCCTTGACTCACGATCTTTTCTTTTAATGTACTTCCGTGGAGGTTGGGACTTCCCCTCGAGTTTCGTTCGTTACCTCGAGTGCCCGGACGCTCTAAGAGGGAAAGAGATTTGTGGGAGCCGAACGAAAGGAAGTGAAAAAGGGGGTTTTCGGCCCCCAGTAACTATAGAAAAGTATTTTGAAATTTCCTCGAAATACCATAGTACGGTTCAGATAGGATTGCTTATACTCGAACGAAAAACACACACACCTTTTTACACCTCATCTCCGTATTTGGACATCCTTTGTAATTTTAAAAGAGAGAGAGAGAGAGAGAGGAGAGAGAGAGAGAGAGAGAGAGAGAGAGAGAGAGAGAGAGAAACTGTATACAAAAATGTATAAGTTAAAAATTTCAACTAAAAGTAAAGAAAATTAAAAAATAAAAGACAATAAAATCACAAGCTTCTCGAGGAGCTCAACTACTTTTCTGGTAAAAAAGACGAAATGGATTAAAAGTTGCAAGAAAGAACAGCACATGAACCTCATACATCTGGCAGATGAAAATGGCGTAAGAAAGATTTAAAAAGGTATCTCGGGCTTAAAACTTGATTTAAAAAGATCAATTTAATGTTAACAACTCTACATACAGTATAACTTAGCTAAATGGCTTTCCCATTGTATGTTTCGGATCGCCCCAGCCTCATCTGGGAGCCCTGATCTTCAGGTGGGAAAAATTGGGGGCCTTGGACTTCAAGTGGCAAAATTTATTTTATTTTTATGTTAAATTTTTAGGTTAAGGTTACACCGATACGAGTCGTAGTGGTTGTGTTAGTTCCCTCTATCATCATTGTGTAAAACTGATCTGGGATCACCTGAAGATTCCCCCCCCCCCCAAAGTGTCCACCTGAAGATCTTCACCCCCAGCCCGATCCACCTGAAGATACTCTACCCCAGTCCGCGCCACCTGGAGATACTCCCCCCAGTTTTGACAAATAAAACAAACAATTCATTCTATGGGATATAATGCCCGGTTAGGTTAATTGAATGCCCGGTTAGGTCACCCGTATGCCCTTGACGATTGATTAGATTAAGTTGTGATATTTTCGTTAAAATTAACGAAACTAAATAAAGTTCCATGCGGAAATTGTCATGAAGTTTATATTGGGGGAAACTAATAATTTTGTTGACAGAATCGACGACCCCCAATTCAACTTTGCATCAACATACGACTAATTTTGATCATCTCGATATTAACAATCCAGCTCTTTACCTACGTATGAAGGACATAAATGAAAGGAAATTGACCGAAGCTTTCTTAACTGAAAATATCGATAATTTCAATAATGATGATAGAAGTAACTTTTACATTGATCCTCTTTTAAATCAAGTTTTAACCCGATACCTTTTTAAATTTTTCTTACGTCGTTTCCATCTGCCACATGTATGAGGTTCATGTGTTGTTCTTTCTCGCAACTTTAATCTATTTAGTGTTTTTTTTACCAGAAAGAAAAGGAGTTGAACTCCTCGAGAAGCTTCTTGATTTTATTGTCTTTTAATTTTTAATTTTATTTACGTTTAGTTGGGATTTTTAACGTGTATAGTATATATATATATAATATATATATAGATATATATAATATATATATATATATATAATATAATCGTAACACTTGTATATCCCTAAAAAATACTATTAGTATTAGATATTAACAAAACTTTCAACCGAAAGCTTAGAGATTTTAAAGAACTATGGTGATTTGTGGAAACAGCTTACGATAAGCAATGCTACGCTTCCTTATTTATATGGACTTGTAAAAACACACAAGCCAAACAATCCCATGCGGCCAGTCACTAGTATGATTAATTCTGTTTCCTATAAGTTGTCCAGATGATTAGTCAAACAAACACTTATCCCCTCTTGTTGGTACAGCCTCAAAGTCTCATGTTGTTAATAACCAAGATTTAGTTAACGAGTTAAATGCTATTCATTGTCCCACCAAGTTCCATTTAATAAGTTTTGATGTGGTTTCTTTATTTGGTAAAGTACCAGTTAATGACTTATTGCAATTTCTGAAGGAAAAACTGACTTTTCATTCATTTCCTGTTGATGTAAAGTCATTAATGTCTCTCATTAAGCTGAGAGTGCGAGTGGGTGGACACACTTTTCTCCATTTTTATCTAATTTGTATATAGATTTTTTTTAACGAAATTACTCATTAATAGTGTTAATTTTTATCCAAAATAGCTACGGTATATAGACGACATTTTATGTCTGTGTCCCACTCATTTAAATGTTCATGAATTCCTTAATAGTATCAACAGCTTAGTTCCTTTCGTTAAATTCACTTTATAAATTGAATAGGATAATTCCATTCCATTTCTTGACATGATTATTTACGGTAGTACCAATGGCTTTAAATTTGAAATTTATCGGAAGCGTATCAATACGAGTAATAAGTTAATAACTCTTGCGCGCATTTCTTTTCCAACCATCATAATTCTCTTAAACGCTCTACTATATTCATTTCCGTGTTTCTAAGAGCCGTGAGAATAGCTAGTCCAGAATTCTTAGGTGGTGAATTCAACAACATATTTTCGATGGAAGCAAATTACGTTATCGTAATTATTTCCTGGAGAACTCTCTAAATAAAGCTAAGAAATCTTTTCAGAACACTAAAAAATAAAAATTTCATCGACTCGGTACCTCACTCACGTGCTTCGAGGCGTATTACTCTTCGATCAAGTTTGTTAATTCGTAATACTCGTGTGAATGTCTCTGAATGTATGATCCAGGGGCGTAGGAACATATTTTACATTGGGGGGACCAAGAAGTGACGGTATGGATAATTGTTGTACATGAATACACCAATATTTAAACTTATTTCGACTATATTCGACCATATTAAAAATCAAGGAAATTAATTGAAAAAATCTATATTCATAACTATATACACAAAATATCTGCTATACATAAATTGTAAAATACTTATAATCGGACATTGCACGAACAATCTAGGGAAGATGCATTTATCATGCACTTTTTATCATGTTCACGTACTACACGCTATGTACAACATACTACACGCTAAAATAGCGTTCATTAAACAGTAAACGACCCGAAATAATTCCTTCTTCTTTCGTTTCGACTGGCAAATTCCAATGCAATGTTGTTCAGAGATAATTCGTCGGTTTTTTCTCGTAAATATTGAGCATCATGCAATGATTTAAGCGCTTTTGTGTCATAGTAGTCCTCATATAACTCTTGATGCGTCGTAGTAGTGAGAATGTTCTCTCGGCAGTTGCTGTCGTTACTGGAACTGTTAAGAACAATCGTAACAGTTTGCCCACTTCGCTCAACATCTCTGACAAACAGGTTGGGAATCCAGAGCATCGCAGTGTCTGAAGACTAGTTACCTGAAAAAATAAAAATTCCCATTAGTGGTTTCATTTTCCTTGTTGCACTTTTGCTTGAATTAAAAAATCAAATTTCAATTCAATTTTTGGGCTATGTTTCCCCATGTGTTGTTTCATTTTCTTAAAATTCTCAATGACTTTTTTTCAATTACAGTAGCCGGTTTTGCTGAATGCTGTCTCAGACTTAGATGACAATCTAGTCAATTTGTGATCTTCATTATATTTGCAATAAAAACAGAATAATTTTTTGAAGTTGTGCAGAGATGCAGCCAGCTGAAAGTACTATACCATGAAGGTAAAAATGTACGTCGTCGAGAGGAAAAAAATCTTGCTGTAGCATTGATGATAGATTCTGAAGTGGGTTGTGATGGCTTGCACATTTGCACGCAGCAATCTGCATTGCAAGTGTCTTCTGTCACCTGAAAAGTAAATATAGAAAAGCAAAATGTGATTTCAGCGATGTCATAGTCATAGATTTGCAGTGTCATAGTTACACTATTTTACTTATTTTCTTCTTCTTTGCTTTTTGTTGATGTCTTGTTTCAAATTTAGTTATACTTTTACAAAAATCAGTTTTTGGTTTTTCTATTACTCTATTTATAGATTCTCTTCTTTTTACAAATTCGTTTTTTTTCGTTTTCTGTTTTTAGTGTTGTGGTCAGTATTTACGTTAAATAAAAAAAATCTAATACATTTGAGATGAGCTGTGAATCAATCATCTTGAGGAGTTTCTGAATTGTGAGTTTGGAAATGTCTATTCGCTGAAGACAATTCAGAAGTTGACGAATCTGTTGCTACATCAACATTATCTGTTAAAAAATTTATTTTTTTAGAATATTACATTTTGGAGATATGCTAATAATTGCCTATATTGTATATTAATATTGAACTTACTGACCCTGCTTCCTCTTTATACCACGGCTGAACAATGTAGTTTGTTGTTTTTCTATTTTCTTTCGCTTTTCATGATACATCTTGAGTCCAGCTTGAAATATCTAAAATGGATGAATGATTTTTAATGTACCAACAGCACTAAAATATCATAGTTTTGCTATTTCTTACGATTTACGGCAAGGAGAATTTTTTAAAGACCTATATAAATAGCTCAAATTGATAATTTATAATCTAAAACAACACAAACTTACATAATTACCAGATGAACCATTCAGACACACACATATCCGCAAAGACACCAATGTTGATGACAGGGCTGCCAATGAGATTTTGAGGAAATCCCCAGATCAGACTCTCAAAAAGCCCCAGAATCAAATAAAAAAAACCAGATACAACATGTTATAAAAGTTGAAAAAAAAATTATAAATAGTAAAATGAATTATTTGCTTACCCCTATTAATTGGAATAATTACAAGTCGTCCTCTTCACTAATTCCTCCTGAAAGAGTACTTAATTCCTTGTTCTCTTTGTGATTTCATTCTGTCTAGGTATCTTTTATTGACTGCACCCTCTTCCAAATCTCTGATTAATTTTGTCCAGTTCCCACGTTGTGCATGCCATATTATTTCTAGTAATAGATTGTTTGGCTAGTAACCTATCTCTGACAGTCTCAGATTTCAATGAATTTGTGTTTCTGTTTTTTACACAAATTTGGGAAAATATCCATTCAACACATGCAGACGAATGCGGCAAAATTGTTAGATTTGTCATGAACTCGGACAACATTGAATATTTTGATTTATCAAGACCATCCTTTATGGTCTTTAACTTATGCCAGTATCCTGGAATGTTTTCTGTAGAAATGGGCAATTTATCTGCTGAAAGACGAAAACTCCTCCATTCATCATCAAGGTCATTCAGTTTTGATTCCGGCATAATCGATGGAAAATGAACAGCTAGTGGAATAATTGACGTTGGAGATGTGCTGGGATCATGGGCAATCTTTTGGTCTAATACATTTAACTTAGCAATAACTCCATCATCATTGAGAGGAAATCGTTTTCTTATTTGCATGCAGAGTTCCACTAGGAACATATACCATACATGTTTCAAACATGTTTGGAACGTATTCTTTTAATGACTTTTTTAGGCAATAGTTTAAATTGTAAAATATATACTATTAATATGGAAATATGCCGTTTTAAATATTTAAATGAGCTATTTTAAGTTGTTTACACATTTAGGATATAAACCCCCCAGATTTCTAACTATTTT
This sequence comes from Bathynomus jamesi, assembly GCA_023014485.1. NCBI lineage: Eukaryota > Metazoa > Arthropoda > Malacostraca > Isopoda > Cirolanidae > Bathynomus > Bathynomus jamesi. The sequence goes on from JAJOZX010003075.1 coordinate 137,527, forward strand.
CAAAATAAAAACCCAGCAACCCAGATAGATTGTGAAACCCCCAGATCTGGGGGCATCCCCCCAGCATTGGCAGCCCTGGAACTTGATGAGCCGATAAACGCTTCAGATTTTACGTTTAAAGTTGCCAGAATAACTAGTGAAATTAACTAATCATATATATTAAATTTAAAATTTTATTAAATGAAACATAAAGGACTGAAATAAATTATTTTTCCATTATTTGTAATAATAGTTGCCAGAATAACTAGTGAAATTAATTAATCATATATATTAAATTTAAAATTTTATTAAATGACGCATAAAGGATTTAAATTAATTATTTTTCCATTATTTGTAATACTTTTGCAAATTAATATTATTGGATGTCATTCATATTATTGGGAGGGGGGCCAAAACATATCTTGGCTCCCCCAATATTTTTATTGCCGGGGCCATGGCCCATGCGGCCCCCCCCGGTTCCTACGCCGCTGGTATCTATTCTATTAAATGTAAAGATTGTAATTTAGAATATATCGGTTAAACAGGCAAAACTTTGGCCACTAGAATCAAACAGCATAAAATATTAATTATATTCGCAGAGCTAATAAATCTGGCGCCATATTTGTTCATGTACATAATAATATTAATAATCACGCAATTGATTGAAATAATAATTCAGGTATCTTGTTCAGAAATAGTAACAAATGTTGAGAGAAATATAAATAAAGCAGAATGTATTACAGGGTTCTCAAGTGTCCTTATTTCTAAGATTTGTTCTTATTTTTGGCCTGAAATCTTATTTATTTTTATTTGGGTTTTTTCTTAATTTTTTAATTTTTCATTTGGCTAAAGTCAAGAAGCGAGCCAAGCAATGTTCTCACTGAGAGGGGATGGAGTTTTGTTTTTTTCACTGGAGAAAAATTTCAATTTTGTTGTTATCAGAATAAAATACCTCCTAGGCTCCTACCTCACTTCACATGTACAATTTTAACGAGTTAATTTTAACGCAGGGTGATTTTTGGAGTATTTTGGGGGAAAAAAAGTGCGCGTTATACGCCTGGAAATACGGTATAAAGGGTGTCAGGAAATGATTGCCCCCCTGTACAGAAGAAACTGAAAGGAATAGAAAAAAACAGACAAAACCACGCGAAAGAGCGTTTAATTTTGAATAAAAAACACTTGTTTTAATATCGGGTGTTGCCCCCATTTGCAGCTCTGACGGCCATTAATCGACGGGGGTATGATCCCAGAAGTGTCTCAAAGAGATCGGTATCATGACTCATTTCTTCAAGGACTTCGTTGATCTTTGCAGTCATAATTTCTGTTGAATACCGGTTCTGAATGGGTTGTTCCAGCATTAAGGACTCCACCCGATCCTTCATGATGGATCCGACATGTTCACAGACATTAAGATCGGGAGAATTGCCAGGCCATTCATTATTTCCGAAAAAATCAATGTTATTGTCCTTAAGCAGTTGTTGAGTCGCAAGTGCTTTCATACAGGGGGCTTTGTCGTGAAGAAAGGTTGCCTGTTCAACATCCAAAACACACTCGGGGTCTTTCAAAAACGGAATTACATGTTGGGCTAAAATTACATTTCGAAAATAAGGCCCATCCCAACTGGTTCCTCTTGGTTTGATAACCCAGATGAGCTTCCGAATAGAGAACATAATGAAAACACCCACACATGCTGGATTTTTTACTATTTCTCGATACTTCTGGTCGTCTGGGACTTCATCAGGAGTTGTTGCCCAAACCCGATCATTCTGAAAATTTGGTTTTCTGGAGACATAAACGAAGAATTCATCGCTGACAACCAAGTGAAGGAAATCGTCTTCCGTCCATTCCTCAAGATAATCACAAAACCATAGCCGATCTTCAATATTAAGATCACTCTTCCGTGGCTTAGCTATTTCATGCCAAGCACTCAAGCCTTGGCGAACTCGAAATTGATGCACAAGTTGCCGATTGACTATCTTACCACGACGGATAAGTATCTCTTTCGCTACCTCAGAGCAGCTCTTCTTTCGGCGCCGTGATGCAGCAAGCACAATGTCTTTCGATTCTTGAGATAATTTCTCCGGTCTTCCTCCTCGAAATTCTGTTTCACAATCTTCAGGATTCTTATTCCAATGCCTCTTGACAAAGTCTTCTGATCTTTTTAATCTCTCAGCCACCCAGTGTCGAGTTATGAAAGTTGCACCAGCTTCCTTTGCTTCACGAAATGTGACAGCTCGAATGCGGTCAAGAACTCGCTTTTTCTCTGAATCGTTCAAAATAGATGATGCCATAGTTTCTGTGGGGAAAAAAATGGTAAGAATTAAAATCACAGGAATAAAATATAATGGTTTTTATTCAGATTTTAACGCTCTTTCAAGTGGTCTCGCCAGTTTTTATCTATCTCTTCTAGTTTTTGCTCTACAGGGGGGGCAATCATTTCCTGACACCCCGTATATATATATGATGAATTTCACAATTAAACACGTGAAATGAATGAATGATGCAAGTCCACAGGGAAAAAGAAAAATGATTCCAAGGTCTTTCGTATATTCAGAAGTTCACCTCGTCAGGAAATGAAGGAAGAAAGCGAGATGACAAAAATATATACAACGGGACAGAAAAACAAAAAGATCAGCACATGATTAACGAGAGTTGATTAGAGGCAAAAGGTATTTTAAGAGGACATTGTCAATTTTATACATTCCCGCACTTTATTGAAATTATTTTTAAAATGGATAAATGCACGTTCTAGAATACTCCTTTCAGTTATATCTCTGTTTTTAACGAGCGCTTTAGAACTATCCCACTTGATACTATACATATGGTTAAACAGTGCATTATAATTATTTGCATTCTAATGCATTGTTTAACCATATGTATAGATGTAATCATAGTATCAAGTGGGATAGTTCTAAAGCGCTCGTTAAAAATAGAGATATAATTGAAAGGAATATTCTAGAATGTGCATTTATCCATTTTAAAAACAATTTCAATAACAGTGCAGGAATGTATAAAATTGACAATATCCTGTTAAAATACCTTTTGCTTCTAATCAACTCTTGTTAATCATGTGCTAAGCTTTTTGTTTTTCTGTCCCGTTGTATATTTTTTTGTCATCTCGCCTTCTCCCTTCATTCCCTGACGAGGTGTACTTCTGAATACACGAAAGGCCTTGGAACCATTTTTCTGTTTCCTTGTGAGTTTGCATTACAGTATATATATAATTATTTATTTATTTTTAATTGGGGTTGTTTAACCTCCTTCGCAACATCTAAGGTCATATGACGGAGGGGACTTCGCTGATCTCCGAGAAGCGGTGTTACGACATCGGCCACTACATAGCCCTTATATATATATATATATATATATATATATATATATATATATATATATATATTATATATATATTTTATGATATGCGTAGTCCTTTTCTGATTTATTTTGACAGTGTCCAGAAATAAGCGCATTATCAGTTCAAACATTCAAATAAATAATAATAAATTTATTGAATAAATATATTTAGAATAGGTGTTGCTTTCCCCATTACATTATGTAAAGCTGATACACGTTCTGACATTCCATTGATGAGCTTTGCCATTTGTTCTTGAGGACAATCATCGTGGTCAGTCCTTTGTATAAATGTATGGTTTAACATTGTACAGGGGTTGACAGGTAAATAGCCACTTTTCATTTTTCCAGATATTTTCTGATTTGATTATAAGTCTTTACCTAATGAATTTATTGAATGAATAAATGGCAAGTGGAGAGGAACACATTTTAAGTATATTGATTCAGTTAATTTGTTATTATTGATTTACTTTTATAATCAAATAAAAAATTTGGAAAAAACAAGTGTCTATTTACTTTTGTCAACCTTCGTAGCTATTCCGAATTCTTCGTCCAGTTTGTGGAGAACGAGTCTGAGGTGATGCGAATGCGTTTGTAACTTAAAAAGAAAAATTATTGCTGGTGGGATGGGGGACAAACTTGCGGTGCGTATTATTCCTGATAAATTGCAGGAGTGCGATAAAACTAACGACATTAACAAAGAAATATTTACATGAATCTGACCGCTCATTCTAATTTAATGTTTATCGGTCAAACACGCCTTGCTTCCCTGTGGAAGGATGAACAGCTGGGTTTTGTTGCGCGCCGCCTGCCGTCACCGGGTCTCGATCCCAGGGCCGATGGATTCGTAATCACCGACGCTAACCACGACACACACACACACACACACATATATATATTGGTGTTGAACCATTTACAGAAGCCTCGTTACTACTTGGCAATGATGTTCCGAGCTGGTTTTACCTTGAATGGGTGTATAGACGGGCGTTTCTTTGTAAAACAATGAAGCCTTTACTTTCTAAGATTTAATGTGTAGACAATCAATGCCTTAGTGTTGAATAACGTGTATTATATATATATATATATATAATATATATATATATATATATAGATATATATATATATATATATCCATGCGTCGGTCTCTCTCTACACGAAGGTCAAGGGGGTAGCCCCACCCCTAGGCCTGATGGAGGAGCGAGTTGCTTTCTTGCTATCTCCTTCGCACATAGCCATGTACACCCGACTCACTTGGTACCGTCCTGAGCCAGGCATCTAGTCTTCTTTAGAAGATGTATATATACATATACAGTATATAAGTGTGTGTGTGTGTATATACACACAGGATGTTTCATGTGTCTGGAAACACAGAAAATATGTACAGAGTAATACAACTTTATGAGAGTCCTAGCTCCTGTCCCAAAGCTGAATCCTATCTGCTTGGCAGATAGCTGGTGAGAGAAGTTATATTTTGGGGCCTCTTTGCGAGTAACTCGTTGTCCACGTTGGGCCTTCCATCATGAAAAAGAAAAACTATAGTATTTGTCATTTACTATTACTTATTCGAACTATAGTGGATTTTATTTCCGAGAAGAGTTCCTTGTTCCATGCACAGTCTGTGTAACACACACACACCACACACACACACACACACACACACACACACACACATATATATATATATTATATATATATATATATATATTAATATATATATATATATATATACAGGGTGGGCCGTAAGTTTCCATACATAGGAAAATTAAACGTTTGTTTTTATGTTTCAGATACCCTAAGAATATGCGTGTAAGATCTTGTTTACTGATGAAGCAAATGTTTACGTCAATGGAGAGGTTAATCGGCAAAACATACGTTATTGGAGTAATGCTAACCCTAACTAGCTGAGTCCGACGAAGATGCAAGGTGCCGGTAAAGTGATGGTGTGGGCCGGGATATGTGGTGACAGAATTATTGGACCAATTTTTGTCAGTGGAAATCTTAATGCCGAAAGGTATCTTAACATGTTGCAAGAAGAGATTTTCCCATCCCTGCTAAACGAGGAAGGTAACTTCCCAGTTTACTTCCAGCAAGATGGAGCTCCACCTCATTATGGTCTTCACGTGCGTCGGTATTTGGATCAGCAGCAGTTTCCGGATGCTTGGATTGGTCGGCGTGGTCCTGTGGAGTGGCCTCCCAGATCCCCAGATCTCACCCCCCTTGATTTCTATCTTTGGGGGCACTTGAAGGCCATGGTGTATCAGGAAAAGATACGAGACATAAATCATCTAAAGGAACGTATCACCAACGCCATTACAAGCATAACGTCAACTGTGCTAATGCGTGTTCATCAACAGTGGGGAACACGTATTGAAATGTGTTTTCAAAACAATAGCAACCATGTAGAGCATATTATATAAATAAAAATGGTTGTCCATAGAAAAATGTTTATTTTTCCTATGTATGGAAACTTACGGCCCACCCTGTATATATATATATATATATATATTAATATATATATATATATATATATATATATATATATACATATACATATTAGGGTGGCCTAAAAATTAACTGAAAAAATAAAAGTTTGAATTGCTATTCTCGACGAGGCTATTCCTGTTCCATATCACAAAAGAAGCCTTCATGCAAAAAATCAGGAAGATCGGCCAATATTTAGAGGTCGCGATCTCAAGGTAAAAATATCTAAATTCCGTAATTTCAGTAATTTTGGGTCACCATTATGTTCTACAATAAATATTTGCGAGCAACGCCACTGTAGATTGTAACCTATATCCAAAGAATCACTATATGATAGCAATGCACTCTTCCCACTAGCTCAGTTGGTCGCCAAGTCTCGGCAGGTGCAGACGTGTTTTTGTTGTGTTCCTGCCATCTAGGTTACGCCGCGCAATGAATCACACCAATAAGGCAAGTTAAACTTTTCACCAGTGAGTGGCGGACACTATGCTTAGTTTTTCTGTCATTCATTTACTGCACTGACCTTGATAAGCAATTTGGAACAATGAATTGTTTATTAAAATTGTTAAAAATTAAAACAAAAATTAAAATTTATAAAAGTTTATTAAAATTGTTAAAATTGTTTGTTTTATATTCTACATAAAACATATGTATAGGTTCTTCAACTCTAATTTCCATTTTATCTTCCATTCCACAGGCCAAGACCATGACAACGACAAGGAGCAGTCCGAAAGTTTGGCTCCTGGGTAAGCCGGACCCGGACATCTTGGGATCTGGCCTGACAACAAACGGGGCTATTCTCAGGAACTTCATGTTTCACCACCAGAAGGGATCTACAATCGGTGACAGTGCTAAGGCCACCATAGACAGAGCGCTGACAATCTGGGACAAGGCACGAATTCCGACCCAGCGGGTGGACTCCGGCGTGCGCAAGCTTCGGAAGCTCTATGAAGAATATTGTGGGTTGAAGAAAAACCGATTGAAACCGAAAGACGGGTGCCGAATCAAGGAAAGAAAATTCAAGGAGAATCTCACCAAACTATTTGACATCTCACGAACAGACGCCCTCAGTATTATGACGGACGAAGAAGACAAACAGTTCCTGCGGATGCAACAGCAGGATCCCTCGAACGCGAGTATGTCCGGGATCGACAAGACTTCGACGAACAAGGAGACTCGCAAGCGCCTCAGGAGTGACCAGGCCAGTGCTCGAAAAGAAAAAGCATGTTGAGCGCCCAACAGGCGAATACGGCTGTTCCGTCTAGTTTCGCCATTGCTGATATTTGTAGCTCCTCCACAACGACGGAGTTCGAAGATGATTTCCAAGCTCCGTCAACATCCAGTCAAGATCAGCCAAGGAATAAGAAATCGAAGCAGACCATTGTGATCAAGGAAGTAGCCGCCGCGCTCGACCGAGTGAAACTCCCTGACCGCGCTGCCACGTTCGTCGTAGGAGCCGTCACGCAAGCGCTCGGTCATGGCCTGCAGTCTGTGGCGCCATCCCGGAACACCATTCAGAGAGCGCGGGTCACCACTCGTGAGGCGGTAGCAACTGCTCAACAGGCTGTTTTCTCGCCGGACAGCCCACTGCTTCTCCACTGGGACGGTAAACTGCTTCCAGATATCGCCGGCAATAAAAAGCTTGTGGATCGCGTCGCCATCTTGGTGACTGGTGGTGAAACAGAGCAACTTCTTGCCGTCCCTAAGATCGGCCGCGGCACGGGAGAGGAGCAGTGCAATGCATGTGTCCAAACGCTGGAGGAATGGAACCTGAAACCCATGATCCGGGGACTATTCTTCGACACGACGGCAACCAATACTGGGCTGAATATGGGCGCGTGCACCCTAATTGAGAAGGCTCTGGACAAGGAGCTCATCTGGATCGCGTGCCGTCATCACGTGTTCGAGGTAATGTTGTCGGCCGTATTTTCTGTCGCCCTGACACCAACCGGTGGGCCTGAAGTGGGAATCTTCAAACGCTTCCAGAAGACCTGGCCTGATATTAATATAGTTGATTTCCGTTCTGCTGGAGACGAGCTCTTCGTTGGCATGCCGGATGGCCTACGAGAGGAGATGATGTCATTTTACTCGGAGGCAGTCAAGAGCCACCTCCCACGGGATGACTATGGAGAGTTGCTTCAGCTCTGTCATATATTCCTAGGGTGATCCTCCGACGGAGAACCGTCCTTTCGTGCGCCAAGCGCTATGCACAACGCGTGGTGAATGGCTAAGGCAATATACTCGCTGAAGATCTTCCTTTTTTGGAGCCAGATTAAGTTGACGGCCCACGAGACAGCTGGCGTCACAAAGATTTGCCTCTTCGTTTCTCTTATTTACGCTCGCTACTGGCACGAGGCCCCTCTCCCAGAGAGGGCCCCCCTCAACGACTTAAACCTAATTGCTCTCCTCCATGAATATCCTGACCGTGCCATCAGGGAGGCGGCTGTTAAGGCCTTCTATCGCCATTTGTGGTACTTCTCTGAGCACCTCGCGCCTCTCGCCCTCTTCGACGATCGCGTCGACGAGATCACCAAAGCAGCTATGGTTGACAACTTCTTACGTCCCTCAAACCAAAAACTCTTGAGACGTCTGGACGGGACTGTGTTCGATCATCGTTCTTCATTGGCGTCGTACATCACGAGCCGGTCTTTGAAGATATTCGATATACTCTCCATGAAAGGACAAGATGAAGCCAAGACATTCTTGTCAAAAAACCCCTCCCTCTGGCTGACAGACCCCATTTACCAGTTACTTAAGGCTAAGTGCAGGCTCCTCAAGGTCGTCAACGACTGTGCCGAACGAGGAGTCGCTCTTATTCAGTCCTACAATACCGCGCTGACGAAAGACGAGACCCAGAAACAATACCTACTACGACTCGTCGCCAGCCACCGAAAAAGATTGCCAGTTCCGACGAAGTTGGCTTTGACGAAGAAAAAGTAACGGGTGTGACGTTGTTTGTTTGATATACAAGGATTTAATGCAGTCGTATTAACTGCTATGACATGTGTGTTCTAGTATATTTTTGCATAACATGTGCTCTGTGCTGTTGACTTTAAATTTTGAAATAAACATTGATATTGTATTTTTGTTTCAAATCCTAAAAATATAGGAACTGGTCGCGACCTCTAAATATTGTATGATCTGTCCAATTTTTGGCTTGAGTTCTTACATTTTGATATGGAACACGGATGGCCTTGTGGAGAAAGATATTTTCAACTTTCATTTTTTTGGGCCACCCTAATATATATATATATATATATATATATATATATAATATAAAAACCTTGGTTTTTGCTTCCGCCCGAATTGTTTATTCTGACGAAGGTCAAGCTTGTCATTCCACCTTACACCTACAGCTTAACGTGGAATTCAAATCACGACCCACCACGGGCAGTCAGAAATTACAAAGTCCTTATCCGGGACTTGATCTCACGACCTCCCGATCAACAGCCCAGTGTCTTAACCACTAGGCTACCCAGGGTACCCATTTTTCTACCAACCAATTTTTATTATGTAGAAGGATGAACAGCTGGGCAGCCTGCCATCACCAAGTCTCGATCCCGGGGCCGATGGGTTCGTAGTCAGAGTTGCTAACCACTACACCACCGAGGCGCATATTAATATATATATATATATATATATATATATATACACTAGAATAAAAAACCCGAAACACAACCTAGGGGGAAGACGGGGAAAGGCGGGTATTACTAAAACCTTCAATGGTTCTCCCTTAATGTGCATACTGAATTTGGTGCAGATTGCCTTAGCCGTTTACGGACCTCCTCCCAGTCTCCCACCCCAGTGGGGGAATTGAGTTGGGCGGGTGTTACTAAAAATTTCCTGCTTCTCCCTTAATGTGTATACTAAATTTTGTGCACTTTCCTAACCGTTTAGGCGTAAATAAACGAACAGACATCATCATCATCATCATCATCGATACAGTTCCGCATAGAAGATTAATTGCGAAGGTTTTTACATTCGTAATTCCCCTCAGGGCTATCGAGGTTAAGATAGATTTTCCGGGCAGCAATTAATGCGATATGCGTTGAAGTTAGGGCGCGTAGTATTAGTTTTAATTTTGTTGTTTATAGACGTCCCGTTCAACCCCTCGATACCGATACTAGATTTTACTCACTTCTTGGTAACTTTATTGACAATTGGAATAGTATAATTGTCGGAGACTTTAACTGCCCTAATGAGATTGATTGAGTTCATGGAAGATAATTTTTTACGACAGATGGTTACCGAACCAACGCGCGGTGACAATATTTTAGATTTGGTGATGACGAACGGCGAAAATATAGTCGAAGGTTTAGAAGTAGGCGAGAGTTTAGGATGTAGTGATCATCAAATTCTTAGGTTTAAGTTATTGGTAGAAAACACTAAGGATAGTAACGTAATAGAAATTCCTGATTTTCGTTCGGTTAATTTTGATAGTTTTGCGGATAGTATGAGAGTAGTGGACTGGGATAACTTATTTATGGGTAATGACACAAATTTGCATTGGGAGGCGTTTAAAGAAAGTTTTATGAATATTGAAAAGGAGTTTATTCCACGTAGGCCCAAGCGCGCTAGAAATCATGGTAGGCCCAAGTGGTGGACTAGGGAAATAGGCGAGTTCATAAACGAGCGTAACAGAGCGTATAGACTTAATAAGCCTAATGGCACGGCAGCTAACTTTAATAGATATATCAAGCTTAGAAGTCAGGTTAAAAGATCAGTTAGGAATGCTAAGCGTAATTTAGAGATACTTATAGCTGCGGATAGTAAACATAATCCAAAAATGTTTTTTGAATACGTCAATAATCGTAAGCCGATAAAAGATAACATAGGCCTTCCAGTGGAGGCGATGGCGTGTATTTTCAATAATTTTTTTGCTACAGTTTTTACCGTAGAAGACGTAAATAATGTTCCCGACGTGGACGATATCGTTCCATTTAGTAGCGAGACTATTTTGGATGAAATAACTGTTTACGAGGGTGAGATTGCGCATTATAACGATAGGCTAAAAGTTAGCAAGGCTCCATGCCCTGACCCTTTTTATCCCAGACATTTGAAAGATTTCAAAGACGTTATCGTAGGCCCCTTAACGAAGATTTTTAATCAATCACTCGAAACGGGGATTATTCCTGAAGACTTCAAATTAGCTAACGTCAAGCCTATTTTTAAAAAAGTCGACCGCACAGTAGCTAGCAATTATAGGCCCATTAGCTTAACGTCAATTGTCGGTAAACTTTTGGAATCCGTAGTTAGGGATCGTATCATCGATCACTTAGAAAGTCGATATTTGATTAATAGTAGTCAGCGTGGGTTTCGACGCCATAGATCTTGTTTAACTAATTTGTTAGAATTTTATAACGAAATAGTGCGCGAATACGATAGGCATAGAGCGGCTGACGTTATTTATTTAGATTTTAAAAAGGTGTTCGATACAGTTCCGCATAGAAGATTAATTGCGAAGGTTAAAGCGCACGGTATACGCGGTCAGGTAGCTAACTGGTTAGAGGAATGGCTTCGTGCTAGGAGACACTGCAGAGCTGGGCACTTGCGGTTTTTTTTGCGGTACTGCGGTACTACCGTGTTGGTCGGTACCGCGGAAAGTACCGCGGGAAATTTGAATGCGGTAGCGGTACTGCTGTACTTTCAGCGATCCTTTGCGGTACTGCGTTATGCGGTACCGGTTTGGTAGTGCGGTAGTAGTACCGCAGTACCGCAGTACCGCAAAAAAACGCGCAAAAAAACGCAAGTGCCCAGCTGTGGCCGAGACAGAGGGTCGTTGTTAATGGTAGTGAACCGGGGTGGTTGGATCTAGGTAGCGGTGTCCCACAGGGTTCAGTGTTAGGCCCATTGCTATTCGTAATTTACATTAACGACATAGATGTAGGATTGACTAGTAACGTGTCAAAATTCGCGGACGATACTAAAATAGGTGGTAAGGTTGTTAACGAGGACGATAGAAATAAGCTCCAAGACGCTGTAAATAGGATTATGGAGTGGACGGATAAGTGGCAGATGCAATTTAACGTAGACAAATGTAAAGTTTTGCATATAGGGTCTCGTAACAATAATTACACGTACACGATGGATGGTAGAGAGTTAGCGAGCGTTGACGAGGAAGTAGATTTAGGCGTACGCGTATCTAAGGATTTAAAAGTTAGAACCAGTGCCTGGAGTCTTGCGCAAAAGCTAATAGGATGTCAGGCTTCATAGCGCGTAATTTCGAATTTAAATCGAAGGATATTATATTGCCCCTTTACAAGTCCCTAGTCAGGCCTCATTTAGAATATGCTGTTCAGTTTTGGTGCCCGTATTTGCGTGAGGATATTGATAGGTTAGAAAGGGTTCAGCGTCGTGCCACGAAACTAATTCCGTCATTGCGCAACAAGCCTTATGAATATAGGATTAAAGAGTTAGGCTTGTATTCACTCGAAACTAGGAGATTAAGGGGGGAGCTTATTGAAGTTTTCAAAATCGTTACTAACATCGATAACGTAAATTTTGACAAACTGTTCACTTTCGATAATAGCAATACTCGTAATAGCGGATTTAAGTTGCGTGGCAGACGTTTCATTACTAATATCGCTAAAAACTTCACGTTTAAAGTAATTGATAAATGGAATAATCTTCCTGCGTCAGTCGTTAACTCTACCAGCGTTAATGTGTTTAAAATCCGTCTAGACAGATATTTTAAAAGTATTAACGTTGTTTAAAATAAAAAAAAACAATTAGTAACAGAAGTTCTGGGGGTGGTGGTCGAGGATGAGTCTGTTGACGATAATGACAGCGTGTGATGCCAGCAATGAAATTATTAAAAAAAAAAAAAAATTCGACTAACACGAACGTAGATGTAGCTCGTAGCGTAAACTAACCCACTTTTTGTTTAACTTTACCTACTTTTTTTTTCTCTCTCTTTCTTATCCTCTCCTTACTTGCATGTCTGTAGTTTGCATGGTATGACAGTGAGTTAAGACTGTTTGCATGGTTTGTAAGCGTTCTTATTTTACTTCTTTTCATCTTTCACCCCTTTCCTATTCTCTTCGACTATTTTTCGGACTTGTCGGCAGTGGCCGGCGGATGATGATGGTGAGTCTTTTTTTCTCTTTTTTTGAATGAATGTTAACCCACGAGTGATAGGTGTTGCTACTTACTTAACCCCTTATTTTCTTCTCTTAACCCCCTACTCTTTCCTTTTTCTCGGGCTAACCTTAGAGTGGATCTTAGGGTCTTTGTTAGCCTTAGCTTCTGTAGATCTGTAGATCATCATCATCATCCCCTATATATATATATATATATATATATATATATATATATATATATATATATATATATATATATATATATATATATATATATATATATATATACAAGGAATGCAAAGGACACCAAATAACAACAGACCGGTTGGTCCCTACGAGGCTGTCTGTTTAAGAAGGGGGATTGAAAGAAGTAAGAAAATTTAAAGACAAGTGAAAGTTTCAAAGCAAAGAAGAGGAAAGAGGTTGAGAGGTAGGAAACAATTTAAAGATGAAGTGAAAATTGTGAAGTACAGAGGACGGAATTCAAGTGAAAATTCTACAATATTTCTATGCGTTAACAGCATGCAAAACAAAGTATTACTATGTCTTCTTTGGATTTTATGTAATTAATTAAAGTTTATAATCGTGAAAGGATTTTGTGCACACTTTGTGTATATATAGTCTCACTAACTATACCAGTTGTGTCAGGGTGCCCAATATACCCTCTAAATCCTGTCCTCTCTGTCAATTTTGAAACTGAAAGTATAAATGAGTTTAAGTGTACTCTGCAAGTATTTAAAGCGAACAGTGTTAGTAATCAAAAGTAGATCAAACGGTTCGCTTTTATAATACCCGCGGAACCGCCACTACCAAAATACGTATATATATAGACAACTATATAAGGAAAAAGTACTTAACGTTTTCGCACAATATAAGGCCTATTAAATGTTGTTGTTTTTTATGCAGGAAGGAGGGGCCAAGGGCGGATGCCCGCAAAAGCGCCCCCCGCCCCTCCCAATAGAAGAAGAAGAGAACCAAAATCGAGGTCTAGGGTTTTCGAGATGCCTGGACACACTGCCTTTGAAAGATTGAAGGTCATAGAGAGGGGGAAAGATGGATAGGCGAAGATTGTTCCAGAGTTGACCGGTTGACCAGGTGCAAGATTGAAAATATCGATTAACCCTTGCGTTAGAGAGTTGGACAAAAAAGGGAATGAGAATGTGTCGAAAGTCTGGTGCTGCGTGCTCTCCTTAAAGGAGGAGGCATGTAGTTAGAGAGTTCAGAAGAAGAGTGTCCGTTATAATAGCGATAGTAAAGAGAGAGTGAGGCAACATTGCGGTGAAGAAAGAGATTGAAGACAGTGACTAAGAGACGGGGAATTGATGAGACGAAAAGTCTTTGATTCCACCCAGTCAAGTACGGCTGTGTGAGTTGAGCCATGAGAAGCATACTCCATACAGGGATGGACAAAACCCTTGTACAGAGACAGCAGCTGAGTGGGGATGAAGAAAGTGCGGAGGCGGTACAGCACACCTAACCTCTTAGAAGCTGTTTTGGAAAGAGAGTATATGTGATCTTTCCACGAAAGATCACGAGAAAAGGAAACGCCAAGAATGTTAGGAGAAGAGGAAGGATTGAGTTGTGTGTTGTTGAAGGTAAGGAGATAGTCGTGTGGAAGATTGTGACGAGAAGACAGATGGAGGAACCGAGTTTTTGAGGCATTGAAAGCCACAAGGTTTTCACTTCCCCAATCAGAGATAGCAGAAAAATCAGAGGCCAGGTGCTCCATAGCCGCCCCACGCGAATCATGGAGTGACTGTTGAGAAGGACGCTTTGGGAAGGGGGTGGAGAAGGGAAGAATGGAATCATTGGCATATGAGTAAATAGGACAGGAAGTACGAATTAAAAATCATTAATAAATAAAAGGAAAAGAGTGGGTGACAGGACAGAACCCTGAGGAACACCACTGTTGATAGCTTTAGGAGAAGAACAGTGGTCATCTACAACCTCAGTTACAGATTGGCCAGAAAAGAAATTGGAGATGAAAGCACAGATAGAAAGATGGAAACTGAAGGAAGATAATTTCGAAATTAAAGACGTGTGCCAGACTCTATCAAAAGCTTTGGATATGTCTAGCGCAATAGCAAAGGTTTCACCGAAATCCCAAAAAGAGGATGACCAAGAGTCACAGAGATATGCAAGAAGATCGCCAGTAGAGCGTCCCTTGCGGAACACTGACGATCTAAAAGAAGATTGTGAGAATAGAAGTGTTTAAGAATCTTCCTATTAAGGATAGATTCAAACACTTTAGAAAGGCAAGAAATCAAAGCAATTGGACGATAGTTGGAGTGTTGAGATTGGTCACCTTTCTTTGGGACAGGCTGAATGAAAGAGAACTTCCAGCAGGAAGGAAAAGTACCAGATGAGAGACAAAGACGAAAGAGTTTGCCTTGGCAGGGTGTCAGCACTAAAGCGCACTTCTTCAGAAAAACAGAAAAAACACCATCAGGCCCGTACGCCCTCCTAGAGTTGAGCCCAGATAGGGGCAGAAAGAACATCTTTGGATTCTAATTTCAGACATAATAAAATCATCGGGAGATGGAGGAACAGCACCGGAATCGTCCAGGGTTGAGTTGGAAGCGAAAGTTTGAGCGAAGAGTTCAGCTTTGTCAGAAGAGACACAACTGAGCCGTCGGAATGGAAAAGAGGCGGGAAAGAAGAGGAAGTAAAGTTACTGAAGAGGTTCTTAGCTAGATGCCAAAAAGAACGGGAAGAATTTGAATTGGATAGGTTTTAACAATTTTGTCTGATGAAGCTATTTTTGGCGAATTGAAGAACAGATTTTGCATGATTCCGGGCAGAAATACAAGCTGAATGAGAGTCAGGAGTTGGATGGTGACGGTACCTTCTGAAAGACTCCTCTCTGATGTGGATAGCATTAGAACAAGTAAAGTTAAACCAATGTTTTTTTGCATTAATAGTAGGTATAGAATATAGAATGTATGCCTCCATGCCCGAGAGAATCACTTCCGTGATGCGCTCAGTACACCCAGAAGGGCCCCGGCCAAAGAAGCAATAATCATTGTATGGGAAATCACAGAAGGATGGTCTAAGGGCCTCCCAATCAGGGACGCCAAAGGTCAAAGGCGCCTCCTCTTGGGAGGATCCAAAGGCCGAATTGGAGCGATAGGACAGGAAACAGATATAAAATTGTGGTCGGAGTAGCCCAACGGAGAAAAGAGTTTCACAGAGTAAGAAGAAGGATGAGAGGTAAGAAATATGATAAATCCAGAATGTTGAGCCTATCTCCAAAGTGATCGGGGATACGAGTACGGTGCTGTACAATCTGCTGAAGGTAATTTCGGATAGAAAAGTTGTAAACTAGTTCACTACGGATGTTAATGAAATGGGAGGAAAGCCAAAGGTGGTGGTGAACATCAGGGCCGGATTAAGGCCAACTGATGCCCTAAGCACAGCCCAACAATGGTTCCCCCTCGACCCTTCCATTGTCTAACTGACAAGACATTAAGACTCAATAAATGCTGAATGTGAAATAATAGATTAAAAATTCAGTTTTCTTCCAGGCCATCCCCCAGGCCAGACCCCACAACTATATTAAATATAACCTGTTTTTTAATTTTATTTATTAATTTTATTTTATTAAAACTCTGTGGTGCCCCCTTCCCTTGGTGCCCTAAGCACGTGCTTATTTTGCTTAATGGTGAACATTGAAATCTTTTAAACTGGAGATTTCAGCTGAGGAGAGCGGGATAGAATGTATTCCACTTTGGAAGTGAGGTAGTCAAAGGATTTTTAATAGTCAGTAGAATTAGGAGAAAGTTAAACAGCGCAGATGTATTTAGTTTGAGATTGGCATGTAAGCCGTAGCCAGAGGGTATGCAATTCGGAAGATTCGAGTTCGGAAATACGAGAACAAGTTAGGTCATTGCGTACATGTACTCAACATCCACCTTTGGAGTGAAATTGAGTAAGAGAAAGTAAGAGGGTACAGAAAAGGGGTTGCTGTCAGTCGTCCCAGACACCTGAGTTTCAGTGAGGAAAAGAAAATGAGGTTTAGAGGAAGAGAGGTGGTGTTCAACAGATTGAAAATTTGAGAAAAGGCCACGAATGTTGCAGAAATTATTGAAAAGTAAATCAGGCAGAGGCCCAGAACATCTCGAATACGCGGTGGCAGATTCAGCCCCGCTACCTGGGTATGCGTTCCCGGTATCGGCAGCGGGGAAGCCAGAAGTGGGGACATTTATGATCACCTCCCCAAGGGACTCCGAAGCTCTTGAAGTTCATGCCGTTTTTTTTATAATTTTGAAAAGATTAATGTAGTGTGTAAGATCAGGGAAGGACTGACAGCAACGTGGACCCTCGGGCATAATGAGGTCCTGGCCCCTTGAAATCAGATTTTTTTTCATATTACAGTTCGATTAAACACTTGACCCATCTGAGAACACTCACTGTTTTATGATGACTGTGGGCCGGGGCGGCCGGGCCTCCTAATGGCCCTGGCTCTCGGTCCATGCCCGATTGCCCGACCGCTCAATCCGCTCCTGTGTAAGATGCATGTATATGTAGTGAGGAATAAGAAGAGAAGTGTGTTATATATATATATATATATATATATATATATATATATATATATATATATATACTGTATATATACACACACACACACACACACGAGTATGTTCAAAACGTATCCGGATAGAGTGTTTAGTTTTAGAACAAGGTCACGCTTGGAGTTGTGACTGTGCTAAACATGTCTCTGCATGTCGAGACAAGCTGACTGATAGGGTTGTACTTCATTGTGTAGCGTCAGTCCACTGTGGTGAGCTGATAAAGTTGAACGTGTTTCGCCGCAATTTCTTACGATATCGGTCATGTTACTTGTTTTTTGTATTGTGAAGGTGTTGTGCATCATGAATATGCTCCACAGGGACAAACAGTCAACAAGGAATTTTACATTGAAGTTTTGAGACGTCCACGTGAAGCAGTTCGTAGCAAACGGCCGCAGAAGTGGGAGTCCGGAGACTGGATGCTTCATCACAATAACGCGCCATCTCACTCGTCGCAAGTTGTCCAGTAATTTTTGGCCAAAAACGCTACCCCCAAAGTACAGCGGCCTCCATATTCGCCAGATTTGACTCCATGCGACTTTTTTTTGTTTCCGAAGCTCAAACAAACCCTGAAAGGACACCGATTCGATGATTAAAAGAAAATGGATGGAGCAACTTTTGGCCATTCCGAAAAGTGCTTTCGAAAAATGTTTTCAACAGTGGCAGGATCGTTGGGCAAAATGTGTGGCTTCAGAAGGCGCGTACTTTGAGGGAAATTAAGCACCAAACCCTGTTAGTACCTTATTCTGTCTATAATCGCATCAGTCCGGATACCTTTTGAACAAACCTCGTGTGTGTGTGTATATATATATATATATATATATATATATATATATATATATACACACACACACACTGTATATAGGATGAATGAATGATGCAAACCCACAAGGAAAAAGAAAAATGATTCCAAGGTCTTTCGTGTATTCAGAAGTATTCGTGTATTCCCTGACGAGGTGTACTTCTGAATACACGAAAGGCCTTAGAGTCATTTCTTTTTCCTTGTGGATTTGCATCATTTTATATATATATATATATATATATATATATATATATATATATATATATATATTAGGGTGCCACTTATTTGGGGTGTTTTTCATTTTTGGGAATTTCTATCAGGACGGGCGCATTTCTGGTGTCATTCCGTCTAAAAGCATTGTGTGTAAAATATATTTGAAATAAAATAATAATTAGAACTGCCTCAACGAGGTCAAAGTTTATACTTTTTGTCGAAAAGTACTCATGGCGTTTGTTATCATGTCAGTTTTCGTTTCGATAGCTGCTGTAGTTTCTGAGTTGAAAAATGATAACAGACAGACAGACGGACGGTCAGAGTCGTTGGTTTAGTCTTCCGCACTGGTGTACAGAAGACTAAAATGAGGTATTATACAGGGTGTAACACGAGTTTATCCAAATATTGATACAGGCGAAAGAACATGTTATTCTAAGTAGAAAATGGGCTGGGACGAGTTTTGCCAACACTAACAGTGTTTCATTCTCTTTTTCAGTGAGTTCTGAAACGACGTGATGGCTTCGGCAACAAGATCTAAAACAGCAGTCTATCTCCTGGGGACCGTGGACCACAGCATCACAGGAAGCATGCTGCCTACGGGAAAGCAGGCGCTTCAGTACTTTTTCCACCTTCACCTTGACGTCAAGAAGCCGATCAAGGAAGCAGCCGCTGAGACAGTGACCGCAGTCAAGGAATTCTGGGAGCGGTCCCGTATTCCTACGCAGAAAGACCAACGCGCAAGGGACAAGGTTCTCCGAATGTACGAGAAGTGGCGGGCTCTGAACAAGAACTCGAAACGGCGCACTGTGACCCAAATCAGGAACGAGGCCGAGTTCCTCTCATCCCTTGACCGCCTCTTCGACATCGCACACGAACAGGCGATGTCGATGATCACAATCGAAGAGGACAGGGAGTTCCTGACGGGACAAAGGGCCGAGGTGCGGCGCGGCCGCATCTCCTCCACACGTGACATGACGCTGCACACTGAGGAGGAGCGTGCGAGGAGACAGGAAGCAGAAAGGAGCCGCCGGCAAGATGATGAAAGGGCGAACAGAGAGAGCCGAGAAGAACTCGTCGAACTGGCATCGAGCTCCAGCTCAGGTGCAAGCAGCCCGACTCGGTCACCGACACGGCGTCGTCGCTGAGAAGAAGAGGAAGAGCTCTCTCTCCCGGGCCCGTCCACGTCGAATGCAGAAGCATCTACGACCCCTTTACCACCCAAGCGATTCCGCGCGTCGAAAAAGATGATCACCCCTGATCTCTCCGCAGCGATGGATCGGACGAAACTTACCGACCGAGAAGGTGTTTTTTTGCTGTCGGCGGCTGCGAGGAGCTTGGGCCACGACCCTGAGGAGCTGGTCTTGAACCGCGAATCCTCCCGCCGCGACCGAGCAAAGTTCCGTGCTATGGCAGCAGCGGAAATGAAGGCAGCCTTCCATCCTACTGTGCCGCTGACCGTTCACTGGGACGGGAAAATCGTACCAGCGGCTGACGGAGGCCCTGCTGAAGATCGCCTTCCAGTTCTGGTGTCTGGGGAGAACGTCGACAAGCTTCTGGCTGTGCCCAGCCTCCCCGACGGCACCGGCCGCGCCATGGCGGAAGCCGTCCTCTCTGCCCTCGAGGATTGGGACATCAAGGGACGGATCTGTGCCCTCTCTTTTGACACCACCGCCTCAAACACAGGACTCTCAGGAGGAGATTGCTATATCATTGAGCAGAAACTCGAGAAGACAGTGCTTCATTTGGCTTGCCGCCACCACATCCACGAACTGGTGTGCGAGAAGGCATTCACGGCGTGCCTCGGTCCCTCTACTGGTCCTGACATCCTCCTGTTCAAACGATTCGCCGCCAGTGGGACTTCATCGATCAAACCAAAGCGAAGCCCTTCGAGGATGGAACCATGCCGCAGCACCTGAAGGACGCCCGCGACGACCTGCTGATCGAATTCAGCCGCCTCCTCGACGGTCAACATCCACGTGATGACTACAGGGAACTTCTGGAGCTCTCTGTAATTGTGCTGGGCGGTCCGAACAAGCGGGGTGCCCGGTTCGCTCGTCCCGGCGCCTTCCATCGCGCGCGCTGGATGGCAAAAGTCATCTATGCCATCAAACTGTTCCTGTTCCGGGAACAGTTTCAGATGTCGTCAGGCGAAGCGGCTGGAATCCGGCGATTCACCATCTTCGCCGTGTCCATCTACGTGACGGCCTGGTACAAAGCGCCGCTCCGGCAACGGCCCCAGCCGCGGACCTCGCGCTGCTCAAGGCCCTCGTCTATTATCCGGACTCAGCGGTGGCCAAGGCGACGGCGACAGTCTTCGCCAGGCACCTATGGTACTTGAGCGAGCGCCTCGTCACCCTGGCCATCTTCGACGAGGGTATCGACTTGGCGACAAAGCGGGAGATGATTAAAGCGATGGAAGAAGAGGAAGGATCGGAGGATCCCCCGCGGCGTATCAATGTGGACCTGTCCACCGCCTCAATCGCCAACAATACATTGGCCAAGTTCACAACGACTACATCAAAGGAGTTCTTCAAGGTTCTGGACATCAGCACCGCCTTCCTGCTCAAGGATCCGGAGGAGTGGCGGACGGACCCAGCCTTCATCGCCGCATCCCGCCGAGTCCAGGCCCTTCAAGTTGTCAATGACTTCGCGGAGCGCGGGGTGGCGTTGATGCAGTCTTTCAACCTGGCCCTTACCAAGAGTGAAGACCAAAGGCAGTTCCTCTTACAAGTGGTCGAGAAGCACCGCTGTGACTTCCCAACCGCCCGCAAGTCCACCGTGACCTCTGCAAAGTAGGCAACAATGAGAGGGAGATGGGCGCCCATGATACCCCCCCCCCCTTGAGGGGCTAATACTCGAGTTGAGGGGGACCTAGAGTTGAAAGTATGAAGTCCAGTTATATGTTTTAGGTCAAGATTAGTAGCTTGAACAAACTAGAAGTGATATTTTATTTGCTAGAGGCATAGAACATCATGATCTAAAATTTCTACTTTTCGAGAAAATATACAAACTTTGACCGTATTGAGGCAGTTCTAAATATTGTTTTATTTCAAAAATATTTTACACACGATATTTTTGACAAATGGAACCAGAAACGCGCCCGTCCCGATAAAAATTCAAACTTTCGAAAATAAGTGTCACCCTAATATATATATATATATGAGAGAGAGAGAATTACAAGGACAAGAGGAAGCCTCAAAGACCTTTCGGTCCACTCGGGGAAGTTCCTATTATTAAACTGGTTCATTTTTAACCTATTCTAGCAGTAGTAGAAAACTGAATAGAAAAGCATAAGTTCTCTCCCCACCCTCCCCGCCAGAGGCGGGAAAAGGTTGAAAAAGTACCTTGACCCTGGAAAAGTAGCCAAGGAAGTTTTACAGGAAAGCGGAGAATGTATAAGCTAGCTCTACAATTACGCCATGCACACAGAGATCGTACCCTAGATAGCACAGCTTTATAAATTAACCAATAATACTTGTGCCGATCGCACATCAACCACTTTGAATGGTCACAAAACCTCGAACATAAGGAAATTTGAAGTAAGAACAGAAATCAGATTTTCTACACTATAACCCCACCCGTCACGTGCATCCAGCCAACCAAAAGAAAAAAAATTGTGTCGGCAGAGCTGCAACTCTACCTCACCTAATCCATGCCATGCATTTTTTAGGTTTTTTTATTAAATTGTTTCTACATAATCTTTTTCTACTCTATTCTTAGACATATTAAGAAGGCATGCAGATGCGTGAGCGTGTTTTCTGTAAGATGATCTGTCCTCTGTATGTGTCTGCCAACTCTTTCAATGTCGCCGATTTTCAACTTGTGTCTCCCTCTGTGAAAGGTGTTTATGCAGCAAGTGATATATTGAGCCGTTCATACTTTGCGGTGTTGTGCCCCCACGACAGTAGAGAAAATCTCTCTTTCCGGCGAGTAATATCAGTGGGTAATATCAGTGGGAGGTCCCGTGTACTTGTCCTTCTTATGAAGAATGAGTGTTTCGTTGTTACGGCGAATTCAAGAGTGTTTAGGAGGCAAGTGATAAAAAAAATGAGTTGTTCGATGGTTGATTATGCTATGTGGGGGCACAATCCACCAGAGACGTCTCTCTAAAGTGGGGGAAGAATTAAGTGTAGTAGGAAATGTTTAAACAAACTCCCGCTCGGTTACATTATAATTAAGCACGGATGTTCAGGCAAAATGCCATACATTCCTTTATTTTCCTATTTTTGCGTCTACAGGAAAAAGTGCCTTTTTCGTCATAAAGTGCCTAATTTGCCTTTTTTCCATTATTTTCTCGTATTATTTCATTAGAGTCCCAAAATAGGCCTATGCAACGACCTACGCGATGGCATTTTGTCTGAACATCCGTGCTCTAGTTATAACATTATTTCCTTAAATTATATTATATGTGAGAACAATCTTAAATGCTGATTGTATTCAGAACTTTGTTCAGCCTATTTTTAAACATGTTTATAATTTTGCTTGAAACAACCTCGGAGGGAAATTGGTTCCAGATATTAACTATTTATAGAAGAAATTACCAGAGAGAGAGAGAGAGAGAGAGAGAGAGAGAATTTAACATATGCATATACTAATAAAACAATTTTTATGCACAATAAAATGTGTCTCCTTTGAGTCAAGGTTATACAAAATAAAAACTCGTAAAACGTTTTCGACACAATTGCAGCGCTGTCTTAAATGAAGAAAACACTGTAGGTCTTGCAAACTGTTCTACATAAGCCATAACAGAAAGGAAGAGACTAATAAATATTAAATAAGAACTATCTTATATCACTGTATATTTTAAGTCAGTGGTTCCCAACGTGGGCGCCACCGTCCCCCAGTGGGCGTTTCAGAATCTTAGGGGGCGTTAGGAAACTGTAAAATTGTTACCTTCTATTAATAAATCACTTATCACTTATCCTGTTATATTATTATCTTTATGAGGGGGCACCAGCAAATATTGATGGACATAAGGGTGCGTTGGCCTAAAAAAGGTTGGGAACCACTGTTTTAAGTAAAGGGATGCCGAGCCTTTATGCCGGTGGGCAGGCCACTTGGACGATCTTGAGAGCCGGATGAGAGTAACAACAATAACTACAATAACGTAACACAAACCTCAAAACATGGTGAACGAAATAACTTTTCTTAGCAAATGAGGGCTAGGTTTAGGTTTATTATATATCAGTGGTTCCCAAACTGTGGTCCGCGGATTCTGGAGTTTTCATGTGTTTTTATCAGGGGGTTCACGACAATGTTCGGAATATGACACAATATAAAGTATACTTTATGTTCATTATTTCTGAACATAGACTCAAAGAGGAAAGGATCACATATATCTACCAGCTAATAATAATGTAATTCAATTCATATTATGTATTATGAGTGCTTATAAAACAATTAATTATAACATTACTGATTGCAGACACCAATCGACCAGGGAAATACTCCAGGGGGGACGCTAGACAGAAGATATAGCGTCACTCCTATCACTCTCGTTTCTCCTGTCACTGTCCTCCCTATTCCTCACTACATATACTTACATCTTACACACTACATTAATCTTTTCAAAATTATAAAAAAAACGGCATGAACTTCAAGAGCTTCGGAGTCCCTTGGGGAGGTGATCATAAATGTCCCCACTTCTGGCTTCCCCGCTGCCGATACCGGGAACGCATACCCAGGTAGCGGGGCTGAATCTGCCACCGCGTATTCGAGATGTTCTGGGCCTCTGCCTGATTTACTTTTCAATAATTTCTGCAACATTCGTGGCCTTTTCTCAAATTTTCAATCTGTTGAACACCACCTCTCTTCCTCTAAACCTCATTTTCTTTTCCTCACTGAAACTCAGGTGTCTGGGACGACTGACAGCAACCCCTTTTCTGTACCCTCTTACTTTCTCTTACTCAATTTCACTCCAAAGGTGGATGTTGAGTACATGTACGCAATGACCTAACTTGTTCTCGTATTTCCGAACTCGAATCTTCCGAATTGCATACCCTCTGGCTACGGCTTACATGCCAATCTCAAACTAAATACATCTGCGCTGTTTAACTTTCTCCTAATTCTACTGACTATCCAAAATCCTTTGACTACCTCACTTCCAAAGTGGAATACATTCTATCCCGCTCTCCCTAGCTGAAATCTCCAGTTTAAGAGATTTCAATGTTCACCACCACCTTTGGCTTTCCTCCCATTTCACTCACATCCGTGGTGAACTAGCTTCCAACTTTGCTATCCTAAATGACCTTCAGCAGATTGTACAGCACCGTACTCATATCGCCAATCGCCTTGGAGATAGACCTGACATTCGGGATTTATTTCTTACCTCTTATCCTTCTTCTTACTCTGTGAAACTTTTTCTCCGTTGGGCTCCTCCGACCACAATCTTAATCTGTTTCCTGTCCTATCGCTCCAATCCGGCCTTTGGATTCTCCCAAGAGGAGGCGCCTTTGGCACTTTAGTGCCGCTGATTGGCCCTTAGGCAGTCCTTCTGTAATTTCCCACGGAATGATTATTGCTTCCGTGGCCGGGGCCCTTCTGGGTGTGCTGAGTGCATCACGGAGGTGATTCTCTCCGGCATGGAGGCGTACATTCTATATTCTATTCCTCCTACGAATGCAAAAAAACCTTGATTTAACGTTAAAATGGACAAACTGCTTCTGACGACCAGTGGTGGGCACCGTTAACCAAAAAGTTAACTTCGATAACGATAATCCGTTAACCCCAATTTTTAACTCCGATAACGATAATCCGATAATTTTACTACAAAGTTAACGGAAGTTAACGATAATCCGTTAACGATAACTATTGCTTTACTAACATTTAAAAAAATCAAGGAAAAAAGCTTTAAAACCCATAGAAAATGTTTATTTATGCAAAATCCAACAATAAATAGGTATTTAACTGTATTTTTATCAAGTTTTGCAACTTTTTTGCTTAATAACTTTTTTTATATTTTTAATAAAAAATGTACTGATTACATGTTTTGAAACCCTTGTAACCACTAACCATTAACTAAATTTTAATTTACCAGAGAATTATTATGGCGGGAACTGAAAGGTAAAATTAAATTTTAGGCACATTTATTAAAGACTATGACACAATGTGCTGGTTGCCCTTCAGAAAGACCAACTTCTCAAAGTTATGCCCAACTGCCAGTCTTGACCTCTTGGGCCTCAGGATGTCCTTGCCAAGAGAGAAGAGCCGTTCCACTGCGGCAGAGGACGGAATTGGCAGACTGAAGTTATGGCGGTTTGAATTCATTCGCGGAGCGGTGATCTTCCGTGAATGACTCCTCGCAGTTAACGTGTTAACGGACTTTAACAGACTAAATATCGAGTTATCGGAAGTTAACTGGTCCGATAACGATAAATGGAAATTAACTTCCGTTAATAGTCCGTTAAAAAAAGTTAACTTCGTTAATTAACTGTTATCGGATTAACGCTTTAGTGCCCAACACTGCTGACGACTCTGTCTGACTCTCTCTCACTCTCTGTCTCTGTCGAACTCTCTGTCTCTCTCTGGTGATGCGTTGCCTTTTTCATCGAGGAGATTTCATTGTTCCATTCGCGCTTTATACCTGATCTTCAGTTTATTTATTATTGCACCTACACCCTAAGAAATATAAATTAATACATGATTTCAATAGTTTTTCTAATTTCCTAGAGGCAGGTATCACAAAACAACAAACCTTTGCCCGATTGGCTGAACGCGAATACGAGTATGAACCAAACGAAACCTGTTGTTCTGGCTTCGTAGCCCATCTCACATATTCTCGTCCAAATTCAGGATAGGCCAATTTTCTACCTTTCACAAACTATCTATTAAACCTAACTTACATTTATACATTATGAATTGTTATTTTATATTCATTAGTAAATTCCAAGTTTATGATCCCAACATTTGCTTCTCATCTGGTACTTTTCCTTTCTGTTGGAAGTTCACTGTCATTCAGCCTGTCCCAAAGAGGGGTGACCGCTCACAACCCTCCAACTATCGTCCAACTCCAATTGCTTTGATTTCTTGCCTTTCCAAAGTTTTTGAATCTATCCTTAATAGGAAGATTCTTAAACACCTCTATTTTCACAATCTTCTTTTAGATCAGGGGTTCCTAAATTGGTGTTCCGTGGAACACTTGTATACCGTGAGAAGTGTTCCGCGGAACACAATTTAGGAACCCCTGTTTTAGATCATCAATCTGGGTTCCGCAAGGGACGCTCTACTGGCGATCTTCTTGCATATCTCTCTCACTTTTGGTGATCCTCCTTTCGGGATTTCGGTGAAACTTTTGCTATTGCTGTAGACATATCCAAAGTTTTTGATAGAGTCTAGCATAAATCTTTAATTTCGAAACTGCCTGCCTTAGGTTTCTATCCTTCTATCTGTTCCTTCATCTCTAATTTCCTTTCTGGCTGATCTATAGCTGCGGTTGTAGATAGCCACTGTTCTTCTCCTAAGCTATCAACAGTGGTGTTCCTCATGGTTCTGTCCTGTCACCCACTCTTTTCCTTTTATTTATTAATGATCTTTTAATTCGTACTTCCTGTCCCATTCACTCTTCTACCGATGATTCCACTCTTCACTTCTCCACCCGCTTCCCAAAGCGTCCCTCTCAACAGTCACTCAATGGGGCGGCTATGGAGCACCTGACCTCTGATCTTTCTGTTATTTCTGATTGGGGCGGATAAAACATTGTAACTTTCAATACCTCAAAAACTCGGTTCCTCCATCTCTGTCTACTCGTCACAATCTTTCGCACGACTATCCCCTCACCTTCACCAACACACAACTCAATCCTTCCTCTTCTCAACATTCTTGGTGTTTCCTTTTCTCGTGATCTTTCGTGGAAAGATCACATATACTGTCTTTCCAAAACAGCTTCTAAGAGGTTAGGTGTGCTGTACCGCCTCAGCGGTTTCTTCACCCCAACTCAGTTGCTGTCTCTGTACAGGGGTCTTGTCCACCCCTGTATGAAGTATGCTTCTCATGTATTGGGTGGCTCAACCCACACAGCCGTACTTGACTGGGTGGAACTAAAGGCTTTTTGTCTCATCAATTCTCCGCCTCTTTCTGACTGTTTTCACTCTCTCTCTGTTCGCCGTAATATTGCCTCACTCTCTTTAGTATCGCTATTATAACGAACATTGCTCTTCTAAACTCTCTAACTGTGTGCCTCCTCCTTTAAGGAGAGCACGCAGCACCAAACGTTCTACACTTTCTCATTCCTTTTTTGTCGAACTCTCTAACGCAGGGCCCAGCAAACACACTACGTTACTACAACGTTGTATCCTGGTTGAATCTTGGTCATGTCAGAAATTTACGTTGTACTGACGTAGTCACAACATAAAACTTAAACGTTATATTGCAACGTTGATACAACGTTGCATACGGAATACCACTCTTTAAAATAGGGCGCTTTTGTTGGACCAAATTCTATCGTTGAGACAACGTTGTATCTACGTAAAGTTTACGTAATATCACAACGTTGCTAAGACGTAACTGAGACCACACAAATTTACGTTGTATCTACGTCACAGGGCTAAAATGCAACCTTGACAACATCGTATCTACGTAAAATTGTTAGATGGCAAGTTAATCAGCCTTTTCAGTCTTTCATCTACTCAACCGGTCAACTCTGGAATAACCCTGGACCTTGTTTTTGGCTCTTCTCTTCTTCGATGGGGGAGGGGGGAGGGAGCACTTTTGCCCTTGGCCCCTACTTCCTGAATAAAAAAAATAATTTATATATATATATATATATATATATATATATATATATATATATATATATATATATATATATTGTGTGATGTGTGTGTGTATTCGCGCGTTGTAAAACGATGCATTTAATGAGAAATTTTCAAACTTATAAATGATCTGAAGGCCATAAACTATATAAGTAAAAAATCTGGGTACCAATCAAAACGCATCCAATCAGACCTAAAAGAGAACAGTGAAACAGAATGAACAAACATACTAAACGACTCTCTTCCTCCAGGAAGTACCCTGTTTAATATACCCCTATGTTATTATATGGTAAAAAAAAATGTTCGAGATGTGCCGAACATGTCAGGTTGCGACATGGCGATACGACCGGACATCTTGAAAATAAGGGGAATCTTTCTAAATAACTTTGTGGAGCGGTCAGTTGCTATGAATCAGTTTTGTTTCTCTTTGGGGAGCACGTGAGTTTGTATTACACCTTTTTCAGTTGATAATTTGTGAAAGATTGTTGGAATTATTTAACCATTATGTAGACGCATCACATTGCCTAAATGGAGCACTGTAAAATCGAAATGCTCCATACTGATCAGCGTTTCTAGAAATTTAATTGTTCCATTTGAACCGAATATGGAACGAATCTGAATCAATTTTACTCGTGATGTGATATAATTGGTTCAAAATCGATTCAGAAAGGAAAGTTATTCCAACCGATTCAGTGATGGGCCATTATTTGTTTTACAAAGAAATCGCTCCAGAATCGGCTCATGCAGCAAATGGAGCAATTAAATTTTTAGAAACGATGTTCCGAATGGAACACCGATTTGGAACCAATTATATTATGGACATTACAAAATAAAATTGGTTGAAAATCGTTCCATATTCAATGAAATGGAACAATTATTTTTTTTTAGAACAGCTTTACTTTATAATGTAGAGTAAATTTTTTTGTATAGTTTCTACCGTTTATATCTTGCGTAAAATATGAACTTTTATATCCATTTACTGAATTGAATAAATTAAATAAATTATTTAATATAAAGTATATTTTTTCTAAACATTTTCGACAATTTATTTTCACTTTCTCCTAAACTACTAAATTACACGAAAGAGGTCTCATTCACTCCATACCTTTTTCGCGTAATTTAATATTTAATTGAAAAAATGAGACTTTTAGAATTTAGAAAAATCATTTCCTCGTTTTCTTCATTTTTAATTTATTTTATTTTATTTATTTGTTTGAGATACGATCTATAAATGAGGAGTTTTCCCGTCACGTTGTTACGAACCCGTTTTCCGAATAGTTAATCCCAAAGAATATTAAAACTAATAAAACGTTATACTCGGTTTAATCTAAGTTAACTAAATTTAATACCTAAAGAAGCTTTAACGGTAACTTACCTAGTTTAATTAGTAAGCCAGCTGCCATTTATCGTGCCTAAACTGGGTATTTCTATTTAGAAATTAAAGTGAAAGGAATCACGTCGAATGGGATTGTGGAATAGACCCATTTGGCGTATCCACTTTCGATTTCAGAAAAGCAAAATAGGAATAATCTCTCGCGGCAAATCGACTAAAATAAATGGTAAAACGTTTCATAATAAAAACCCACTCTAATAGACAGACTTTATTTCCACAACAGTTTCGATGCCCATTGGCATCCTCTTCGGGTGGATACAGAAAAACATTCGTTTTTCTGTATCCACCCGAAGAGGATGCCAATGGGCATCGAAACTGTTGTGGAAATAAACTCTGTCTATTAGAGTGGGTTCTTATTATCATATTTTGACCTTCACGTAGAAAAGTGAAGTTTATTGCATTTAGTAAAGCGTTTGCCTTTAACAATTTCGAAAACAGACTAAATTACATTTAGATTTAAGCGTGAAATGCGCGAAATAATTTTCAAGGCATCAAACACCTACATCGCAACATTCAGAAACTGGTACATTTTTATTTAAACAAGATCGTCATTCGCTTCGGCGTCAATAACCTGAATGTTGCCACGTCAGAGTCCAGAGAGGTGACTCCCCCAAATCACTCAGTCACTCGCTCTTTGTCGATTCAAACTTCGCGTTTCGTAACTTAAATAAAGACTAGATAATATGCATAAGACCAGAATTTTTATGAGGCCAATAGTAATAATTGTTTTAATTGTACGAATGCTGCTGTTTCAGGATAGCGTAAATTCTATAAAATTGATCGAAATTTTTCACAGTATCTCACTGAAATAATACTATCATGCGTGATTGAATTTGTTTTATTTTGCGTCAAATGATGTCGTGACATCGTTAGTATCATCGACAAAATAGGTTTTATGAGCAATTACAACATCTGGTCGATTTCACATTCATTAGGTTAGGTTCGGTTCATTTAATTTTTAGAGTGTCGATGTTATTGTGGTCTTGTCAATCCGATGGATGCGTATATACAGTACGTCCGTTTTACGTAACTGACAAAAGATTTCACTAACGCCTAGTAATGAATAATGACATTTTATCAGTGATGTAATTTTTGGTTTTTGTGATACAGATAATTAAAAGTAAATTGAAAATTATTAATAAAAGTCGCCCACGTTTAAGTTGTCGTTGTACTCAAATAAAAATATACAATCTTTCATTATCAAATTATATACGAGGCCCTCCTAGGAAGAAGTGTCCAAGCGGCAAAAGTAAAAAAACGCCAGAAAACGCAGTTAAAGTTATATCAAATTTGAAATTGGAATAACTTTTGAACTTTTGAAGATGTTTCGTCTAAATATTTTCAAAAGTTCAAAATTTATGGCAATTTCATATTGGTACACCTTTATAAAGCGTTTTTTGGCGGTTTTTACTTTTGTCGCTTAGTTACTTCTTCTTCGGAGGGCCTCATATACAAAATTCCCTTATGACAAGACACTGAGGTCGTGGGGAGCGGGAAATGGCGAATAGTTTACCATTTTTCTAAACTAACGCGTCTATTAATGACTTAACAACGATGATCTTTTTACGATATACGAGTAAAGCCGAACTAATTTAATAAAAGTTAGTTTTATAAAATCTTTATAAGAAAAGTATTTTTCGCGTAAGAATTATGGGATCACCTGAAAATCCGTCATCCCAGCCTTTTTTAGTTAAGCTTTATAATGCTAACTAACGAAAATATCACGACCTAACCTAACCAATCGTCAAGGGCGTACATTTGACCTAACGATTGGTTAGGTTAGGTCGTGATATTTTCGGAGGTTAGCCTTATAAGGCTAACTAAAGAACGCTGGGAGCCCTGATCTTCGTGTGATCCAAATTTTTCTATGTTTATCTATTAAGAAATTACCGCGTAGACACGATTACTCCAAAGTTCATAAGTGGTGAGTATGTGAATACAGAACGTAGTCGTGCGCATACTCGACAAACTCGAGAGGGAGGTACTTTACTATAACTAGATAATACGGAGTTTGTAGATTCAGTGTTAACAGGATAATAGAAAGATAAAAGCTGGGAAGAGGAAAATCTGCGTAAAACAAAACAACGACATTACGAATAAGGAGTCAAAATGTAGAATTTTTCAGACATACATAAACTTTCAAGTAATATTTCACTGAAGTCAAAACTGTCTCTTATATATACTGGTCCCTGAACTTCATTAAAAAAAAAATATATATATATATATATATATATATACATTTTAACTGCAAACAACACACAGTATAATTAATGTAAAGAACGACGCTTGTGTAGAAGAACGTTCCGCACAAGATGAGGAGGAAGAACGAACAAATGAAAAATGAGATTACCACCTGGGAATCGAACCCGGGATCTTCCGATTGCCGGTCAGATATGCTATCCACTACACCATGGGCCTCGATTAATCAAATGTCGTAATTCTCCTACATACGAGCAGAAACCAATACCCTGAGGGGGCACCTCTGCATGCCGTACATATATATACATTTTAATTGCAAACAACACACAGTATAATTAATGTAAAGAACGACGCTTGTGTATATATATATATGTACGGCATGCGAAGGTGCCCCCTCAGGGCATTGGTTTCTGCTCGTATGTAGGAGAATTACAACATTTGATTAATCGAGGCCCATGGTGTAGTGGATAGCATATCTGACCGGCAATCGGAAGATCCCGGGTTCGATTCCCGGGTGGTAACCTCATTTTTCATTTCGTTCTTCCTCCTCATCTTGTGCGGAACGTTCTTCTACACAAGCGTCGTTCTTTACATATATATATATATATATATATATATATATATATATATATATAATAATAATAATAAACGATCTTACCATATGAACTTGATCCTGAAACCTTATGCGCTCAAAGGTCCATACAAAGAGATGTAACTTGTTATCTTTCCTAAATGTCTTGGTTATTAGTGTTTGCATTCAGAAGCTTTCAAAAGGTAAAATAAAACTCCAAATTCCATTTGAAGCTGAAGTAGTCCCTTTTCTCTAATAATTAATTAATCCTATAAACCTTTGTCCTTTTTTCCCGTTCAGGGAAAATTACCTTACACAAGAACTTGTATTGCCAATTTATATAAAATTTATGTATTAAAGTAATTGTTAGATAAAATTTACAAAGTCCAATAAATTTCTCCTTTCGTATTTAGGCCAATATTCTATTTCATAAGAAAGTTTTATATTTTACATTTTTTTTGGTGACATGATTTGCTATTTATATAACCATAATAGTGCTATACTATAAACAGTCATGTTTGGCACAACAACAGGTTACTCCGAAAAAGAAGGAAAAACCCTTCCTGGTAATATATGTTTGATGTTTGAAGCTCAGATATATATATATATATATGTATATATATATATATATATATATATATATATATATATATATAATATATATGGGATAGAGGGCTATGAAAACAAGGGGTGGAAAATACCCTGAGAATACAAAGCCCGAACCTCTTTAATGTCCTGCCCAAAGAAACGAGGAACCTCCGGCACACCAACTTGAATAATAAAATGAAGAGGTTCTTGCGCAAAGTCCTTGACCAGCTATGCGTAGCTGGCTACGAGAGCAGGAGGAGAACGAAAACCAATTTCATCCTACACAAAATCGTGCAAATGAGGCGGGATGCTGCAGAGTGGTCGATCGCAGGTCGATCCTGAAGAGTCGTTCGAAACCATCATAAGGTAAATATATATATATATATATATATACAAACTCAGAATGGTTCCCTGAGAACATTATATGTTAAACACAGACCGTGCATGGAACAAGGAACTCTTCTGGGAAAATTAAATCCACTATAGTCCGAATAAGTAATGGTAAATGACAAATACCATAGTTTTTTTCCTTTTTCATGATTTTAGCCCGACGTGGGCAACGGGTCTCTCGCAGAGAGATCCCATAAATATAGCTTCCCTCACCAGCTATCTGCAAAGCAGACAGGATCCAGCTTTGGGACGTGGATCTAGGGTTTAAAGCAAGCCTAGATCCCTACACTCAGAACCTCTATATAAGTAAAAGACTCGTTGCATTCACGTCGTGTTGAATAAATCAAAGAAAAAGGGGGTAACTATTGTATTTTTAGCCAAAAAAACCAAAACTTAAACCTCAACCGGGACATTGAGCGTCCACTTTTCAAGGCACGAAACACGTCCGTTTAGTATACACAAACTCAGAATGGTTCCCTGAGAACATTATATGTTAAACACAGACCGTGTTTCGTGCCTTGAAAAGTGGACGCTCAATGTCCCGGTTGAGGTTTAAGTTTTGGTTTTTTTGGCTAAAAATACAATAGTTACCCCCTTTTTCTTTGATTTATTCAACACGACGTGAATGCAACGAGTCTTTTACTTATATAGAGGTTCTGAGTGTAGGGATCTAGGCTTGCTTTAAACCCTAGATCCACGTCCCAAAGCTGGATCCTGTCTGCTTTGCAGATAGCTGGTGAGGGAAGCTATATTTATGGGATCTCTCTGCGAGAGACCCGTTGCCCACGTCGGGCTAAAATCATGAAAAAGGAAAAAAACTATGGTATTTGTCATTTACCATTACTTATTCGGACTATAGTGGATTTAATTTTCCCAGAAGAGTTCCTTGTTCCATGCACGGTCTGTGTTTAACATATATATATATATATATATTAAAGAGAGAAAGAGAATGAATAATCTATCTTCATGGTGTATAAAAACAGACGCACTTTCATTTTGCTTTGACGAAAGTATTCACACATAAAAATGCCTGCATATATGTCTGTATACAGTTTACATGATCTGTGATTATGAAGGCATTTGCGTCGTCTGCTCTGAATACTTTCCTTCTCAGACTTTCAGACTTCGTTGAACGAAATTTCACGTTGTTGTACATTATTTTCTCGACGTTCCTAGTATGCCAATTTAATGATACCTCAAAAGTTAAGTTTATTTTAATCTCGTTTTGTGTTATGTACACACACACACACACACACACACACACATATATATATATATAAATGCAAAGTGTTAGAAATTGTGATGATGCCACATGGATCTAATGACCGTGCCAACAGTGGCATCCATATCCGTGGCATCCGAAAAGGGAAATGGCCAATAGTCTGTCATTACACGTCTTCTCTCTCTCTCTCTCTCTCTCTCCGTATCTCCTCTCTCTCTCTCTCTCTCTCTCTCCGTATCTCATCTCCTCTCCTCTGTCTTTACACTCTCTCTCTCTCTCTCTCTCTCTCTCTCTCTCTCTCCGTATCTCATCTCCTCTCCTCTGTCTTTTACACTCTCTCTCTCTCTCTCTCTCTCTCTCTCTCTCTCTCTCTCTCTCTCTCTCTCTCTCTCTCTCTTTCTCATTTTCGTATTTTCTCTTTCTTTGTCGCGTTCTCTCTTTCTCTCAAATAGCTGGTCAAACGGAATCAGTACTTGAGAGAGAGCAAATCCGATCTGAGTCAGAGAGGCCTTAGTAGAACATTGTTAAGTTCACCGCAAATTCAATCTTATTGGAGTAAGATTAAGCTGACCTCCCACAAACAAATAAGAATATAATAATTATGAAACGAACAAAAATCAGCCGAATAAAACTGATAGAGAAAATGTATTGGTCGCAAAAATAGGTTGCAACATCGCGAGAAGCAAATGGGGGCTTAGAAGAGTTCGTGTACGAAGAAAATATGATCATAAAAATTCATGGTTTTTACGTGACAGTCGCGTTTATAGAATTCATTAATTCCGCGTCCCTTAAGTATAAAGGGAGCGAAGGTAAAATCGAAACTACGGAACGAGAACTAAACAAAATTATCGCTTGCTTTTCGAAAGCAAATACTGAAAAGAAAGAAGAAAATAAAATTCAGTACTGGAAAAATTAGAGAAATTGGCGTATATTCACAGACTTTGGAAAGAAAATGTTATAACGACAAAAGATTAGAGTAAATTTCCATAATAACTGTTATCCGAGTTTATAAAATGGACTTTTAGAAACATCCGTACAATGTTAATAGATTTATTTTAAGGGGACTTCCGATATACACACAAACAAAAAGGAAAAGGAAAAATAAAATCTACAAACCTTGAAAATAAGTGTAAATATAAGTTTCAACTCAACATATATATATACTGTATATATATATACTTCCTCAATTCAAACATGGTTGCACATGGTTGCACATGGTCGCATTTGTGAAATGTACGTTTTGCTTGATAATTAATTTTACTCCAAAGTATAGAACCCTTAAGTGCGAGTTTATAATAATAATAATAATAATAATAATAATAATTTAAAGTAAATTTAATAAATAGTCGGTTAGGTCGCTGTTAATGCCCGGTTAGACCGAGTCTGAGTTAAATTTAATATGCCATGTAGCTACCTCGGTAATTTCTCCGAGTTATTTTAGGATCTGTCGCAAATTACGTATTTAGCAAATTTTGGCTTTACAGTTGTCAAATTTTTCGAGAGGCACAAAATGTAATTATTTCTATTGAATTATATTATCAATCGTATAAATTTTACGCGTAAGCAAATGCGAGAAAAGAGGTTCAATGAACAAACTCGAAGGAAGTATTTAAAGAAAGGTTCTGTTGAAATCCTCCTTTATTTAAGTTTGATTCAATGATAGCGAAATATGCAACTTAAGTTGTTAATATCAACAGTTGTTTACTGTAAGATACCATTGTTTGCTTCCTGAAGGATAAACTGTTGTATTTGTTACTTCGTTGTTTGTTTAATCCGAAAATTTTAGCTTTAGTGATAATTCGTTACAAAAATTAAATTTGTTATTAACAAATACGTTTAGTCACGAATAATTACGTGTTTATAATAAAGTTTGGGTTGCTAAATTTTAGTTTTTGGTTAAAGTCAAAGTTATAAAACTTAATAAACGGGTATAGCACATATATATATATATATATATATATATATATATATATATATATATATATATATATATATATATTATATATATATATATATATATATATATATATACAGTGCTTAATTTGTAAATGAAAAAGAAGTGGAACACAGGTGAAGCCCTCACAGTTAGGGGGTCTGGGGGAGCGCTGTAAGCTCCCCCAGCGGGGTCCGGGGCGGCGCCCCGGAAACCAACGCATTTTAAGCGCTTTTTCTGCGGAAACTGCGCAACATGCAAATGAAAGTTCTTCGAATACAGTATTATTTTAAAGAAAAAGTTAGACTGTGATTGCAACATCTAAGTGAACTGTTATTTCATCTAAGTGAAACAAAATATTACATGTATTTGAAACAAAATAAAATTGCTTTACTTACATGCTATTACTATATATAGGAAGTTGATAGAATAATCACATTAATTTCCACACACACTCCAAACTTCTTTCTGCTTGATCGACTAGTTTTCGCTTTCTACTGTCTGTATTTCGTTGGATTTTAAATTACGAAAGTACATTGCTGACCTTCCTATTAAAAAAAAAAACCTTTTTTTTAATTAGGTTTTAAAATAAAAGTACCGGAACGGCGTTCCGGAGCGCTCCGTCACAAATTAAGCAATATAATTATATATATATATATATATATATTAACATTTTATGAATTTTGGACGTTGAAATCGTAATGACGTAAAGTGATTTAATGTTGTGGATAAAAATTATGAAGAATACAAAAACTTTCGAATCTCTCGGATGAACCTCAACATTTTTCCTACTTTTAGTAATCAATTAATGTCTTTACAAAAAATGGACGTTGGTGGAAGTGAGAAAGATCGAAGAGTAAATATAGATTGCATCTGAAACGAGAACAGGAGGTGAAAATAGGTTTTTGTTTGTTCTTTTAATAAAAATAAAAAAAGAGGCCAACATTCAATCGAGTAATTGAAAATATTGTTAATAACGTTTCCTCTGTTAAATATCATTAAAAAAATAGTTATTTACTAGCAAAAGGTCGGCGCTACGCGCTGATTTTGCTAGATCTGCGGTGCTTCGGCTGAATTGTGGGCCTACGGCGTATTTTATTTTGAACATCAGTAGCCCTTTATCTGGATATCATTCCTATTCCTCTCACCTTGGGCCTCAGTAATTGGGGTGCCTGCGGCCTTCCAGTTACTGGCAAATTAAAATTATTCATTCAATAAAACTACAGAAAAGAACGCAGCCATGAAAATCTAAAGCTTCACAAATCTTAATACAATGAGCTCGGATTTGAAGCCTAAGATTTTCATGACTGCGTTCATTTCTATAGTTTTATTGACCAAATAACTGAACCGACAGTAATTGGGGGCCCTGCGGCCCGCCAAATCATAGTTTTCATTGTTT
The DNA here is from genome assembly GCA_023014485.1 of Bathynomus jamesi. NCBI lineage: Eukaryota > Metazoa > Arthropoda > Malacostraca > Isopoda > Cirolanidae > Bathynomus > Bathynomus jamesi. The sequence goes on from JAJOZX010003075.1 coordinate 175,441, forward strand.
CGAGTGCATCAATAATATTGTTATAGTGTTCCATTAGTTGTGATAAGCATGATCTTCCTGACCGGAATCGATGTTGGTTATCATCTTTTTTTCTGAGTTTCCCCATTAACCCCACCCCCTCCCACATTACCCCACCCCTCTCCCAAAATACCCCCTCCCCCACCCCTCTCCCTCATTTACCCCACCCACCAATTTTTTGTCTGAGTTTCCCCATTAACCCCACCCCCTCCCCCATTACCCCACCCCTCTCCCCCAATACCCCCTCCCCCACCCCTCTCCCCCATCCTTCCCCCATTACCCCCAAGGGGGAAGGGGGCTGGCACCTTGCAAAGGATTTACTTTAATTTTTTTTTGGTTACATATATATATCGCATCTATTTTTCTGAGTTTCCCCATTAACCCCCCCCCCCTCCCCATTACCCCACCCTCCCTCATTTTGTGCCAAAATTATGATTAAAAATGAAGAAATGGGAAGAACTATACCCCTAAAAGGGGGGGGCAGGATTTATCTTAGGGAATTTTTTTTAGCATGGGCACTGCACAATAAAAAGACGCATCGAATGGTGAAAACCGCTTGTTCTACACCATTGTAACGACCTGTAGGTGTGCTCAAAAAACTGTTACATATATATATTATATATATATATATATATATATATATATATATATATATATATAAGGCTTCATTTCTGAAATAGTATATTAGATCTCTCTCTCTCTTTCTCTCTTATATATATATATATATATATATATGTTAACACTTTTCTGTTAATGTTAATAGACATATCGAGTAGTAACATTTTGCTGAACCACCCTGTATATACATATATGAGTGTGTGTATATATATATATATATATATATATATATATACTGCAAACCCATGAAGAAAAAGAAAAACGATTCCAAGGCCTTTCGTGTATTCAGAGCTACACCTCGTCAGGGAATATATATATATATAATTAGATAAGGTTTATGCACAGGTGTAACATCATAATGATGTAGATCAAAAGAAAACATTTGTGTAAACTTAAATATAGAATAAATTAATTGGTAGTTAAGTAAATGAATTGCTTTTGTAAAATGGTTCTCGCTCTTCATTTTAACTAATTTTATTAACTGAATTTAACCAATGATCCGTTAAATATGTCTCGAAGCATAACATTAATTTCAATATTTTCTTCATTTCAGGTAAGAAAAATGGAAATGTTACGTGTTTACTACTCGCCAAAGAGGTTCTGTCGCTCGTCTCAACATTTGGTTTGTATTCGTATTGGTTTTAAGATGATGATAATATACTACGATCTTTAAATGGCAATTAAAGAGGTCTTTCATTCGACGAGAAACTCCCGTGGTACCGAGTTATTTTCCTATATACCCCCACTTTTTTGTAGTTAATCGCCAAATTATTATGGGTCGGATTGAGTTAGGTTAGGTTTACTTGGTATAGATTAGGTTAAGTTAAGCAGGATTAGGTTTGTAAGAGTATCGATAGAATGTCCCGTCAATCAAATAGGTTTAGGTCCTTTTTTGTTTGTCTTTCGTGGCAGGTAGACGAATTTAATGCCGGCAACAAACCTGTTTTACGCATACAAACAGTTAAACAACATATGTATCAGATGTACGACTATATATATATATATATATATATATATTATAATATATAATATATGGTGTCCCATAAGTCTGGAACCATAGGGTAAAATAAGTAATTCATGTTTTTCCGTTTATGTAAGTGCTCATGATGTTTGAGTAAGGAAGAACGCATCCAGGTAATTCCGCTCGTAGGAAATCGGAGTCAGAGGGAGGTCGCTGAGGAATTTAACAAATTGCATCCGGACCACGCGCCGATAACACACAGCTGTGTCGGCAAACTTGTAGCAAAGTTCAGGGAAACGGGCTCCATAGGAGATAAACCACACAGTGGACTTCCGAGGACATCCACCGATGATGACACAGCCGCTACCATCCTCGCTCATTTCACAAACAGTCCCCAAAAGTCTCTTCGGCGTTTTAATTGCCGTTTTTATCATTTTGCCTTATGGTTCCAGACTTACGGGACACCCTGTATATATATATATATATATATATAATATATATATATAATATATATAATATTCTGATACGCAAACAATTGTACTCTCGATTGTACTCAAAATTAAAGTTTAAAATTTATTTGTCATTTTTTATTTATTATTTTATCACTACAGTCCAGGGTTTCTCAACCGGGATTCCGGGATCCCGGGCGGAAAATGATAATCTTAAATCCCGGGACAAGCGCACCAAATCCCGGGAAAATTTTCCACGTTTTGCAAAGTATTCTTAAAGACGTTATTTCAAATAGTTCTACGTTAATTTACTACTGTATCTAGAAAATACAAACATAAAGACTATGATGACAAATTTATAATAGCACGAATCACGTTGCGTTGTACAACTCGAATAGTGCCTATAATATGTCCTGTATGGTGCGTAATATGACTGATATTTTTGATGATTGACTCGGACTGAAATCCAGTCATTTGATTTCCCTTAATCGAACATTTCGTGTTTCAGTGAATTTTAATTTTGGTTATTTTCAATTTAATGGCACACCTTTTGCTGTCGATATTTTTTTACTTAAACTTAGTTAAACGTATATAGGAGGTATTGCGTTCGTATAAATTAGATTATAATATAATTTATTTTTGTTGAAGTCCAAAGCCGCAAATTAGCATTCTAGATTAGCATTCTAGGCATAACCGCGTAGGCTGTATACCGTATTTATGTTTCTGCAATGTTTGAAACTCGGCCAAGGTTGTATCCTTTATTATATTTATCATTATTTTGTTAAAATATTTATATACTTATTTTTAATATTAACTAACTAATCTAGATTTATCTAATACTTAAACATTTTAAGACTTTATTATCATTATTTTTTAATAATTAAAGAACAAGCGATATCTGGCATGTATCGTTCTTGAGATATACGTATTTACGATAAACCGGGAAATCGCGGGATCTCGGGACGATGGCCGATTTTGTCCCGGAAAACCGGGATAGTGAAAACCCTTGAAAACGAGAAACCCTACTACGGTCCTCTTGGTCTTTTGCCAACAATTGGTTTGTCACCATGTGAAGAATGTGGGTAGTGACATCATAAGAATAGGGTTGATATTATACAGAAAAGAAAGAAGTCTAAATTGAAAAGATCGAAGTGGAAAAAAAAAAAGAAGTATTTTTTGTAGTTTTTATAAATGTAACGCAATAACCGCACACTCACTATAATTATTATTATTATTATTATTATTATTATTATTATTATTACAATATCACCGAGACTAGAATTTATAGGAAGCTGATAGAAATAATTGATTAATTCTGATGATGCGAGTGTTGTAGCTGAGCATAGCTCATATAAAGACCTTTTTCCTTCAGCATCTAAATGAAATGATACTTTGGTGCGTGATTGAATTTTAATCTATAATTAATTGTTGTAATTCATTCTCAGTCGCTAACCTCAACGAGTAGGATTAAATAAATAAATGATAGATTTATTTATCTTAAGCAAAAACAAAAATAAAGATGATGATGTGAAAGGCACAAACTGTGGCCTCGCTGTAGTGTCCCACTTTTTAATTATTATGTAACCTCGACTTTTCTCTGACAATGGTCTACAGTCTTACACTATGAGGAACACTCGCGCTCTTATATATATATATACACACAAACTCAGAATGGTTCCCTGAGAAAATTATATGATAAAATATATATATATATATATATATATATATATATACAGGGCGTCCCAAAAAAATGTATACACACTTTAAATACTTATAAAGGCAGTGTTTATTAAAATACATTTCATTTTCAAAATGTAATAGAATCTACAGACATTATATTAATTGTTTTGTCAACGCCTGTTTTCAAACTGACGTCCGTTCTGGTCCAGGCACTGCTGATAACGCGAAGCAATGGAATCGCAAACATCACGAAACATTTCGTTTGGTTTGTGTGCATTCTCGTTCAATGGCTGCTCTCTATTCAGCGACTGTTGCAGGTTTTATAGCGTAGACTTTGTCTTTTAAGTATCCCCATAAAAAAAAGTCTAGTGGTGTGAGGTCTGGTGAACGCGGAGGGTATTCTACGAAACCCCTTCGTCCAATCCACATCCACATCGTGCCAAGTACCACTCGCAATACTCCACTCTTCGGTCCGGATCATCATCTTCATTAATAGCATGGACTAATCTTGGAATGTAACTTTTCCATTGACAGCGCTTCAAATGCGTTGGACAGACGATTCTGAAATTCCTACCTCACGACTCGCTTGCCGCACAGATTTTCTTGGACTTTGGTGATACGTTTCCAGTACTCTTGCTTTGTGGGGCTTGTCGATGTCCGTGGTCTTCCGGAACGCTTCTTGTGGACATTCTGAACAGTTCCATCGGCTTCAAACTTATCTCTAATTCGAGTGATGGTAAGTCGCGTTGGTGGATCTGTTTGAAACTCCCTCCTAAACTGTCTTTGCACTTCAACTGCGTTTTCACACTTCCAGTAGCATTTTAGAATGAATTTCCTTTGTTCAAAGCTTAGTCTGACTGCCATTATTAATTCTAATGGGTTTAACTTGGAAAGAAAGAAACATCAATTGAGCTATCAGCTGTTAAAGTGTGTATACATTTTTTGGGGACGCCCTGTAATATATATATATATATATATATATATATATACAGGGTGGGCCGTAAGTTTGCATACATAGGAAAATTTGGATCAGCAGTTTCCGGATGCTTGGATTGGTCGGCGTGGTCCTGTGGAGTGGCCTCCCAGATCCCCAGATCTCACCCCCCTTGATTTCTATCTTTGGGGGCACTTGAAGGCCATGGTGTATCAGGAAAAGATACGAGACATAAATCATCTAAAGGAACGTATCACCAACGCCATTACAAGCATAACGTCAACTGTGCTAATGCGTGTTCATCAACAGTGGGGAACACGTATTGAAATGTGTTTTCAAAACAATGGCAACCATGTAGAGCATATTATATAAATAAAAATGGTTGTCCATAAAAAAATGTTTATTTTTCCTATGTATGGAAACTTACGGCCCACCCTGTACTATATATATATATATATATATATAATATATATATATATACATATACACACTGTATATGACATACAGCTGTTGTTTATTCCCAGTCATACTCTTTTCTAATTTTAAGATTTCATCATTGTTTCTGATTCCATCTTAAAAATAAATCCTATGTACGACAAACTCGTAAAGTGTATGACACAAAATATGAGGCGTTCTCAATTTTATGTAAACTAAGCTTTTCAGAGCAAACTCCGTAGGTTTTCTTATGAAAGAAGCATTTAATATATGAAATGAAATGTTGCTTGTTTGGGCTTTTGCTTTAAAATTTTATATAATATAAAAATAATAATAATATTATTATTATTATTATTATTATTAACGTACTGCATATCCTAATGCCCACCAGTCTTAAAATTACTCTTGTTTTTTGGTAGAAAGTTCTGAAGAGTTCTGAACTATTTGTTTTGCAAAGAAATCCTTTAAATTGTATATTAACTTGTTTTACTTATCTTGGAGAAATTGTATCATTTTAGTAAAATGGTCGTATTACACTTTACGAGACAGAACAAAAACTAAAATAGAGTATAAAGTATGTGTTCGTTTGGGTCTTTTCAAATTTGGAAATTTGGAAATTTGGAATAAATTTTCAAATCTTTGAAAAAATTTTCTGGAATAAAAGATTTTTCGATGAAAATGCTCAAATTTTCGGTGACAAAGACGACGAAACAAAAATTAAAATAGATCTAACCAAACCAAAATTTATCACCTGACTAGCGTACGTCTAACCGGGCTTTAAATATGCCTAATTGCGTAACCCGGGCATGAGTAAAAAAAAAAAATATATATATATATATATATATATAATATATATATATATATATATATATATATATGCAGAAAGGAGAGGTCCGAGGGCGAATGCCTGCAAAATACACCTTCCACAGAAGGATAAGGGGAGAACCAAAACCAAGGTCTCCGTGGCTCTTAGAACGTATGCCACATTTTTTTAATTTTGAAAAGATTGTGTAGTATGTAAGATGCGTGTATGTGTAGTGAGGAATAGAGGGAGAAGCGTGTATGAGCTGGACTGCGGAAAAAAGATCAGCTAAGAAGGACAGTGACTAATGCCCCCCCCCCCCCCCCCCGGAGTACTTCCCTCGTCGATTGGTGTCTACAATCTCCTCATATATACAGTAATTTTGACTGATGGAACAAATTCTCAAAAGTTCCTCTGAGTGACGGTACAAATCAAATTACGAATTGTGAACAGAACGAATTCTCGAAGCTGACTGACTGACCAATGGTCATTGAATTTTACTTAAACAATTAAAAAGACTAATTAAAAATTTTGTAGACTACAAAGTACGCTAAAATATTTCTTCTACAATATTTAGTAAATATTTATCGATGACTCAAAAATTTTCTACATCGTAAAAAAACTCCAACAAACCATTTCTCTGCAACGTTTCGATAAAAATTTTAATGTAGTTTTTGTTGTGTCGTTTAAAGTGTAATACACCCACTTAACCTAACTCACCGTAGCTCATCCTAACCCAACTCTACTGATCCTACATTTACGAAGACTAAGTAGGAATTTCGAGACGGGGAAAAATGGGAAAAATATTTCTCTACAATATTTCTAGAAAACTTCGTCTAATTTCTATGTCTGAAAGTGGAATACGCGAAGTAGAAATTCCAAATCCAGGAAAAGACTTTCCCGATTTGGGAAAAGATAAATGGACGGATGTGATGACGCAATTACGGGCCGAGCATTTTTTTATGATAAAATTAACGAAATGGGAAATCCTACGACGGAAATGGATCGATTTGAAATATCTTTTTGCGACACTTCTACTTTAGAATTTCTCATTCTTGGACAAAAACGGAAATGGGAACATCGAAGACTGAGAAGAGACCGCGTCTAATATAGTACATTCCTCCTTATAGCTAAACTGGTTTCTTAATAACTCGGAAAATTAGCCGAATATGGAGAAATCTGCCGTTTATGATTAATGGGCTACTTATTATCTTTGATAGCTTTAATTTGATAGAGATAAAAGTGGACATAATACGAATTCGTTTATTCAATTTCTCAACTGAATGATATTATAGTTATTAAAATAAAAAATTAATAATAATTTTATTTGTATTAATATAGTTTTAAACTTTTGTTATAAGCTCATTCACGTATAAATATCAGTAATAGTGCTATACTTTCTCCGAAATATCTACATAAACTGCTCGCTACGCACGACACAAAATCCTTTTATTTATAATTTAAACAAATAATTTAACATAAGAAACATTTCTTACTTAAAAAAAAAAAGAATATAGCCAAGTAAAGCGTAAAGCAACGATTTTGAAACTGTGTTTCGCGGAACCCTCGGGTAGAGCCCCGGGTTCCTCGAGAAGTCTTTTGGCCGAAATTTGAATTTTCGAGCCAATTTAGATTCGAAATGAAAATTTGAATATTTTAAATCAATATTTTAAATTAGCTTAATGAATTTTTTTATATTTTTTAGCCTGACCACCTTCTTTATCTCCCTTCCCTTTCCCATGAAAAAGACCGAGAACATGAAACACGCGTTAATCATGTTTCAAGCTCTACTAACCCCTTTCAGACCCACAACTACGCGATAATTGTTTTTTGAAAAAAAATTATATACTGAAAATCTTAAGAATAAAAAGTAGTTTTTGCTTCCGATCCCAAAATGAATGTCCAATCATCACGTAGTACAACTCCTTCTGATCAAATATAACCAGTCTAAGAAATTAGCACTGTTGGGGTAGTTGTGGGCGTGACTTTAATGGTAATAAATAACATCGTCAAGCGCGAATGGGCTAAGGCGGTTTGGCGATATATTACAAAACTGTAGGGTTTGTTAGAAGTACGTGTTAAAACAGAGCTATTTTATAGCTGGGTTTCGTGACGTGGATTGAAATTTTGAAAGGGTTCCAAGGTCTGAAAAGTTTGAAAGCTACTGTGGCCTAAAGCATAATAGCTTAAAGACTACTCACCTAAAAATAAATAAATACTCCTATTTTCTGCAAAAATTTAGTGATATTTATTTTTACCAATAAATATTTTAATATAACCAAATACATATATATATGTACACACACACGCACACACACACACACACACACACACACACACACACACACACACACCACACAATATATATATATATATATATATATATATATACTAATATCTATACAGGGTGTCCGAGAATATCTGTACAATTTTGGCTGTTATTAAAAGTCAACCATGAAGTGTAGAAATTCCAGTGTTGTCCCATTTTACAGAGAATCTCATAAGTTTTTTCTGATACCACGTTTTGACAAGTTTTTAGAAATGTACGCGGGTGACAGACATTGATGATTTAAAAGCAAGAATCACAGTTGCTATTGAGCGAATTGATGTGGATATGCTGCGGCGTACATGGCAACATTTGGAGTATCGACTGGATGTTTTGCGAATCACTAATGGTGCACATATCGAATGTTTGTAACAACGTTACTTTAATAAAAGAAACTTTTGAAAATACAGATTCTAAATAATCTTGTTTAAGAATTTTACGTGTGTTATCAAGAATTTTATTAAAAGATGAAATTGTACAGATAATGTTCGGACACACTGGAATTTCTAAAAAACTTGTCAAAACTTGGTATCAGAAAAAACTTAATGGGATTCTCTGTAAAATGGGACAACACTGGATTTTCTACACTTCATGGTTGACTTCTAATAACAGCCAAAAATTGTACAGATAATTCTCGGACACCCTACATATATATATATATATAAAGTCTATACCACTTAAAATCGTATATTGATCCTTTTTTTTCGAAAGTATAAATGAAAAGAAGATAATGCGAAAGTAATTTAGGCGAAACCTTAAATCAAATTGTAAAATCACTTCAACGATTTAATGGAAATTAATTTAAGGAAATAATCCCAAATTTGCCGTTCGGGAGGGGGGGGGGGGGGGGGGTTGATTTGAGAACCACGTTCCAAAAATGTTGAACGGAGGTATAATTGAAGAGAAGCAATTAATTATTTATCTTGGGAGGCTTCGTCACACCGCAAATTGCGATAAAATGAGGGTTAAGTACGACGCTTCAATAGACGAGAGCCCGTCACTTCGGATTTTTTCTTTGTTATCAAACATTTAAGAGGATAATTCCTTCCGGTATTTGTGAAAATCACACCGATAAAAACATGCTTCGCTCAAACAAACATTTAACGGGTCTTTTTTTTTTAAATGAATTCTTTTATTAAATTTTGCATGTTTTGAATCCGCAACAACCTTTCAACCTTTCAAATGTTCCGTACGAATGTTATAATATATATATGAAGCTTAAAGAGAGAATAAAGGTAGAAAGAGGAGCGGTATTATGTTGAAATTATTGTAATAGTAATATTTATTTTTAGCACTAAACATTCCTTTATTCCTTCTTCATTGTTTTGTTTGAACAAATGAAGAAGTAAATTTAAATGTGGAAAAAGATTTAGGAGAAAAGAGTAAAAATATATTTTGTTTATGCGTCTCTTGTTTTCACCTTAAAAATAAATGTATCATAAAAATTAATTAAATTTATTGAACTCAATCATATTATTCGCTTGGCACTTACATAGTACCTGAAAGTGAAGGGCGGCGTCAACTTCACACGGAAATTATTGCGTAAATGATACTAAATAATGGAGTACGTCGCGATGGGTCATTTTAAATTTAAATGGATAATTATCGCATTAATAATTCCACTTTAATTTCCGTAATTACTGTCATTATTGTTATTTTTTTTAACAAAATTAATATTATCGTTGTGATTGATCGTTTTTAGCGTTATAAAAGGTTCATTAACAAATTTCTTCGTACTGAAACACTCTGCTCTAATTTCAGTATAGGAAATTATATAGTTTATTTCTGAACTTACAGTATACGGAGAAGTATTGCGCGATAAAAAGCAAAACCATACCACCCAACTACAGTATACGGGATTAATGTAGACAGCGCTCGTATAGCTCGGTGTGTAATACCATTTACTTATAAGAGAACTGAAGGCGCTGACGTCGGGGTTGAATCCCACTACTAGTGCTGATTAATAATAAGCCGGGAGTTTGCGCAATGGTGCGCATTAGATGGCCTGAGTTTTAACGTATGGTTTGATGCGATAATAGGGAAGTTGTACGTCGATAGACCTTATTGCCGATGTAGCTGGTCTAATATTTGTTTTATTTACATTCCTTTGGTCTCCTTCATAAGGAATGTATTGGACAGAACCTAAAGTTATTTTTCTTTGATTCACTTATAATTGATAAAGATTCATTGAGAATAAAGAGTAAAGACCAGTTTATATAAACAATTTCTGCCATTAATTTTAGATATAATTTAAAACTAATTTTTTAGTCACAATTTATTTATAGGATATCAATTGGGCAAAATTTTAGGCTTTTTGCAGCTTATATAATTTCATTGCCTATATATTTAGTCGGTATCCGTTTGGGGTTTAATTTTAAGAAATGTTAAGGTTTATCAATTTATTAACTTTGTATTTCATTAATTATTATTACGTCTTCGGTCCTTTGAACCTTTCAGGAAGGCCCATACAACATACCGTTGTTCTGTTCTCTAAACTGGCTTCGGTTAATATAGGGTACGTTAAGTAAGTTAGTGAAGTTAAGTTTCTCGTCAATAAAATGGGCGTAACAAGTCTTTCAATTAAGTAATAAGATTAAAATAGAATATATTCAATAAGGAAGGAAACCTAATATATATATATATATATATATATATATATATATATATATATATATATATATATATATATATATATATATATATATATATGTGTGTGTGTGTGTGTGTGTGTGTGTGTGTTCGAAAAGTCTATCCGCAGTAAATCAAAAGGTTATGTAATAAAATCACTAAATCATGGTTGAATGAAAACATTGTGGTTTTTCAATTTCCTGTGCGTTTAACATAGCACTGCGGAGAGACTTTTCGAACGCACCATATATATATATAGATATATATATATATATATATATATATATATATATATATATATATATATATATATATATATATATATATATATATATATATGAATGAATGAATAAAATTGAATGAAATTTTCTACAACTTTTTCCTCGGTTAGGTGTGAATGTTTATTTAAATGATGCAGTTACTAAGGCTGAAATTATTTGAATGTAAAGTATTGGTGCAAAAGTGATAAGAAGTGATTACGATTTAATGAGCAAATATTCACGTTTGCGAAAGATACGTATAATTATTATTAAATAAAAGGAAAACTTTCTGATGCATAAGAAAAAAGGGTTTCCCTTACGTCACTTTACTTCTGAACCTTTTCCTATTAGAATAGAGTGAGGGTAAAGGGGTTAAAGGGACTTATGGGACACCCTATACATACGTTTACTGAATATTATATTTTTCCTCACAGTTCACGTACTTTTATGATGAAAACGAGTAAATCAGTTTAAATGGTCGCATTATTTATAGTTGCAGTGATAACATTAAATATCCACCATTGTGGTTATTTATTTATTTTGAATTTGGGGTTATATTAAAGAGATAATTGAGACCACCCCGTTTAAAATTCGTAGGAAGATGGATCATTGTTGTAAGACGAAGGGAACACCATATTTTAAAGGTTTTCATTTAGTCGCACGTTCAATACACAATTGTTTTTAAAGAACTGCCTAACATTTAAATGGTTCATTAATAAGTCATCAATACGATGAAATGAATCATTTTTTATGTATCTTTTTTGAAAGCATTCAAAGTATTTCTCATATCAGGTTAAAAATGGGGTTTAGAAGTACGTTATATATATATATATAAATTGACAATTGGTTAGGTTAAGTCGTAATATTTTCGTTAGTTTTAACATTGTATTTGATGGATTATGATCAATGAAAGAAAGCCACCCCCAAACGGGTCGGGGGGGGGGGGGGGTTCTTCATTGACACAATTCGGGGGTGCCTTTCTTTCATTGATCTGTAAGTTATTTAGGTAGGTAAGTTATTTAGGTTAGGTTAAGTTGTGATATTTTAGTTAGTTTAAATGAAAATATCATGACTTAAGTTTAAACTCCAACTTAATTTTAACATTTCAGAATTTAAAATGAACTTAAAACCTAAATATAAAATTATGCCTCGTACAAACTTTAATACTAAAGTTTATCAAAAAATGATCCGTGTTACCAAAGTGATCATACGTTACACCATTATTGCTTTGCTAAATGCAATAATTTATTTTGATAATATTAATTCTAATCTATAATACGTCACACCAATGGGTGTTTAAAAGGTCGGACTCGGGTATAACAACTCAATCACTTTGTCATTTACTAGTAAAAAATTCTAAAAGTTTCTTTTAACAATGATTAATATAGATACGTACATAATATATTTGAGATGTTCTAAACGTCTCCATTGTTAAGAAAATTATCATCATAAATGTTAATGCAATTCTTGTTATTGTAGTGATGGTGAAGGCCGGAGACTCGTTAAGGATTTCCCAACTTGTACTTTATGCTATCGACAGTTAAGAACAGAATGTGACAATATTAAACAGATAATAACGAACAAATGAATGCAAATTATATGTCAAAGTATTGTAAAAAGGAGAATGTTGCTACGAACACATCTGACTGCATCTATATTTTCATGAAATGTGGTCATAGTTTAAAATAGTTGCAATAATTCTCGCGTTACATATTTAAAGCTTTTACAGATGTAGCTAATGCTGTCATTTCCTTGAAGATCCGACATCTCTTTAGTAAAAGGATGTTTCATCATATGTTTTTGAGCGCAATTTGTATATGTATATTTATTGCGTATGTGCGTATGTGCTCATTGTGAGTGCGAGTTGTTTTTTCACCAACCGTTGACTGTTCAGCTTTTTCGTCATCGCTGTTCCGTTTTCGTAAACTTTTAGGAGAAATACCTTAAATTGGAAAATTATTCTAATTACGCCATATTCTGAAGGATTTTTGTTTTGAGTGGGCAAGTAGTTTTGAAAACTGACACCACTTTTTTATAACTGAAACAAATATATTGCAATGATCTTTTTCATTTGTTTTCTTAAGTCTAAGTTTATAGAGATCAAATTCTTGTAGATTCTAAAAGCTTTATTACAGTACTGCTACGCGTGTCATCAGTCGGTGAATTTATCTTGACGGCCTTCTAGTTAATTTAATCTTCTGACTTTTCTTTCTTAGAAACAATGTTCTTGTCATTTTAAAAGGTTGTATTTCTCTGAGTTGTTCGTGGATCACCTGAAGATCAGGGCCCCCATGTATTCTTGTTTTATGCTTTACAGCCACGCTTCTCAAATAGGGTCGCGTAAATATTATTGGGGGTCGCAGAAACATTTGAAAATATTAATTTTTTCATAAATATACAGTGTTAGTACCTATTGCTTTTATGACATTGAGTGAAGGGTCGCGAAAAAATTTGTCTGATCCAAAGGGGTCGCAAGTGAAAAAAGTTTGAGAAGCCCTGCTTTACAGTACCAAATATAATAATAAATTAAATTGAATGCCCGGTTACGTCAACTGTACGTCCTTGACGATTGGTTAGGTTAAGTCGTAATTCTCCGTTAGTTTTAACGAAAATATCATTTGGTAACTGAGGCTGGGGGCCCTGATCTTTAGGTGATCCTTGTTTGTTTTGGGTTTTATCCAATTCAATAAAAATAAATTAACGTGCACAAATTTCTCCGACTCAACCTAATCGTTACGCAATTAAAGTCAGCAACTAGAGGTCCAAAAACTTATCCCAGAGACTCAGAAGGAATATTTGAAGGTTTAAATATAAATTCAAAGAAAGTAGATTGGGAAAGTGTAAATGAAGATTTAAAGAAAGTAGACGGGAATTGCTACTTCACGATAAGACTCCAGAAGAAATACTATGTATAGTAGAAAATGAAACTAAACCTATATTGCTGAAACATGTTCCAAAGAGAAAAAATAAAACGTAGCAAGCTCGAGAGAAAACTCAGGACACTGTTTAGACAACGGAAACAAATCATAAAAAATCTCCACAGATACAGAACTGAAGCAAGGAGACTCAAACTAGACAAAACTATGCGAAATAGAAGTGACTTAAAACAAACATTTACCCATAAGACAAATGAGGAAGAAAACAAGGTAGCTGAAAACATAAAAAATAACCCAAAATACGTCTACACATTTGCGAAAAGAAAAATAAGGTGTAAAGAGAGTATTGGTCCGTTGATAGATGGGGCGACCGAATGCACAAATGATCCAGAAAAAATGAGTGAACTGCTTAAGGAACAATTCAACTCTGTGTTTAGCACCCCTAAATACGAGAAGAAAGTAGAAAATCCAGATGAATTTTTCAACGTTGATACAAATTAGCCAAGAACAAGTTCGGGCACGAACCTCTTAATAGACTTAGAGTTCTCGGAAGATGTAATTAAGGCTCCATCACAAATGCCAGAAAATTCGGCACCAGGGCCAGAAACATGGATTGCCACGTTTCTGAAGAAATATTAAGAGAGTATTGCCAAGCTTCTATACTTATTATGTAGAAAATCACTCGACATAGGACAAATTCCACTTCCATTAAAGAACGCGAACATTTCCCCCTAATGTAAAGGAGGTAATAGAGCAATGCCTAAGAATTATCAGCCAGTAGTTTTCACCTCCCACCTTATGAAGTATTGTGAAGGTACAGGGTGGGGCACGGGAACCAAGTGTTTTTGGAATAATCAGGAAAATGATATTTATTTTTGTAAAGAAAATATATTGGTAGAACAACATTCGTAAGAACATAGCATTTCATGTCATAATAATCATGTACCGAAAATTATATCTGGCATATGATGTCCTTGGCCGTCGACGCATTGTTGAAGGCGTTTACGAAAATTGGCCTCCACTCTTCCCAGCAGGTCTCTGTTGATTTGGATGATTTGTTGACGGATCGCTTCCTTCAATGCATCTAATGTACGGGGCTTGTCCTCGTAGACACGTGACTTGAGGTACCCCCATAGAAAGAAGTCACATGTGGACAAGTCAGGGGACCGAGGGGGCCATGCAATGTCACCAAATCTCGAAATGAGATGGTTGGGAAACAGGGGGCGAAGAACAGCCATTGACGCTCTGGCGGTGTGTGGCGTGGCCCCATCTTGCTGAAACCACAAATGTCGACGAGCAATACGCCTTCTTCGTAACTCAGGGATGAAAAAGGTGTTCACCATCTCAATGTAACGCCCAGATGTTATGGTAACGGTAACCCCATTTTGTTCGAAGAAATAGGGACCGATGACGCCAAACTTTCCCACCGCGCACCAAACTGTAACCTTAGGGCTATGCAGCGGTTTTTCATGGAGTTGTCGCGGATTTTCAGCAGCCCAATACCGACAGTTTTGATTGTTGACGGCCCCATTAAGGTGGAAATGGGCTTCATCACTCATTACCACCATCATGTTTCATTCTGCTCATAAAGTGCAAGCATTTCCTGTGCAAAATTCAGTCGTTGGGGGCAATCGTTTACATTCAATTCCTGCACCATCGCTAACTTGTATGGGTGAAAATGTAATTCTTCATGCAAAATCCGTCTAACAGTACGATTGCTGATTCCGAGTGCAGCTGAATGTCTCCGAGCAGAGCCGCCTGGGCTTTGCAACATCGCTTGTCTGACCCTTTCAACGTTCTCTGGAGTACGCACAGTGCGTTGCGGCCCCTTCGGTTTTGTTTTCATTATTGAGCCTCCTGTTCGAAGATTGTTAACCCAACGTAAGATTGTGTCACGAGCGGGAACAGAGTCATTTCGATGAATGTTGAATCTGCGGCGAAACGCACGCTGAACTGCTGTCACTGACTCGCCACTCCTAACAAAATGATCATACGCGAACATGCGGTGTTCTAACGTCCACTGCTCCATGATGGCACCTGAAAGATAAAGGTGAGTGTTAGTTAAAGTTAAATGCTATGAACCCAGGAATGGAATGCTACCTACCGCACGCCCCTCCATTCCTAATGGCCGATTACTAGCTATTCAAAAAACACTTGATTCCCGTGCCCCACCCTGTATAATTAGAGGCAAAACTAATTATTAACATGGCTTCAAGGCTGGAAGATCATGCCTATCACAACTATTGGACCACCATGAGAAACACTCACTGAAAACATTGTGTCGAGGACAAAACATAGATGTAATATACAGTATATATATGTATATATATATATATATATATATATATATATATATATATATATATATATATATATATATATAATTATAATTATATATATATATATATATATATATATATATATATATATATATATATAGTGACTTTGTTGAAACCTTCGATAAATTGTTGGAATTATATCACACAAACTTAAGAATACAGGAGGAATTACTGGAAGTTTGGAAAGATGGATATTTAATTTTCTAACTCAAAGAATGCAAAAGAGTGGTAGTAAATGAAGTTAAAACTGAAGCCTCAGAAGTCATGAGCTCTGTCCACAAGGTACACTATTAGCTCCTTTGCTATTCATAATAATGATTGTACATTGATGTGGATATTAATGACAGTATTGTATTATGTTTCGCAGACGACCCAAAGATATGCGAGGAAATATCGAACGAAGGTGACAGAAAAATTACAAAACGACATTGAAACATTATTCCAGTAGGCAGAAGAAACCAATATGAAATTGAATGAAGATAAATTTCAACTTCTAAGATATGGTAATAAGAGGGTGCTACAGAATAAAGGATATAAAACTCTGAAACAGATACCAAATCCACAAGACAGGAATCTTGGAGTAATGATGTTGTCGGATGCAGAAGTCAAAGAACAATAAAATTACAATGGCTAGAAAAATAATGGGAATCATTTGGAGTAGTTTCCACAGCAAAACCATCATACTCGAATTACGGAAGAGTGTAGTCCTACCAATAATTGAGGATTGCTCAGTACTCACAAGCTCATATAGAAAACGAGACATTGCAAACATACAAGCCATACAAAGGACTTTTACGTTTAAGATAGAGGAAACGAAAGGTGAAGATTACTGATCTCGACTACAATCCCTGAAACTCTACTCTCTGGAAAGAAGACGAGAACGGTACACAATAATATACATAAGGAAAATACTCGAGGGTCTTGTCTCTAATTTTAGAAACGATATAGAAACACACTGGAATGAGAGAAGAGGCAGATTTTGTACTGTCCCAGCTGCGTTGGGCAGGGGGGGCCATGAAAACGAGAATCGAAAATATCCTCGGAATACAAGGCCCAAAACTTTTTTATGTCCTGCTCAAAGAAGTCAGGAACCTTCAGCACACCATCCTGAATAATTTCAAGAACCAGCTGGACAGGTTCCTACGCAAAGTCCCTAACCAGCCTCTGCGAGGGCAGAGGAAATCGGAAAGCGATTCGTTCCTCCACCAAATCCCGCAAATGAGGTGGGATGCTGCAGAGGGGTCGACCGCAGGTCGATCCTGAACCGTCGTTCAAACCCTCATGAAGTATTATTTTGATACTGATATAATAATCGTGACATTACACACAGGTTGTCCCTTAAGTCCCTTTACCCCTGAACCTTTTCCAACTAGAATAGGATGAGGACTTATAGGACAACCCTGTACATTATACGATGCAGTGAACTGAAAATAGGCACACTTCTTAATTTTGCACATTTCTAATTAAAATTTTAATCGACGACAAACCTTTTATTTCCAACAATAATTATCTAATTAGGGAGTTAATTAAAACTGCAAGTGACTAATTCTCTAGTTTTCATATATGGAAAGAATAATAATAATAATAATAATAATAATAATAATGAGTATGACTACAGGGTGGCCACAAAGTCCTCTATGTAGATGTCTGCCACTAAAATAATACCGTAAGACAGCCATAATACTTAAAATTGAATCCTGAAATTTTAAATTAATACTCGATCTAATTCAGTATTTGAAACCTAACATTGATGCAGTGCATTTAAACATCACAAACTTTTCAACTTTTCAATTTTATGATCAATAAATTTTACGTTTAAATCGTAATAATGTATCGACGATGATTTAAGAAACATTTGTTGAACAGCCTATAAACACTTTGAATACTGTGACTATGTAATGTTCTCGGAAATTTTACATTTTTATTTATTGGGTTTCCACTTTAAGATTTTTCTTTTTTTTTTAGTTAAAACCACAGCCCACTTTATTCACTCTTAAAGAAGACGCCTTACAAGATCAAAGGGTTATATTAACTTTACCCTTACGCAGTTAATTATTTGAAGGCCATAAATTTTGTTTTTCCTGAAAAATTCATTACAACTTGAAATTAATAAATGAACATTGACCCATTTCAGTTTCGTGTTTCGAACAAACTAAGATATGTATTCAACATATGTGACAACTAACTGTAATAGTTAACTTACGCTCTCCAGTTTAAAAGTCTTCCAGACACTGAAATGTTTGGTTTTGCCTGCAGAACGCATGGTAAAGTAAATAAAAGTAATTCTTTTTGCGTTACTTTTATACCTTCCGGGTATTGAATAATTTTATTTATGGATGCGCCTATACCCAAAACGTCTATGAGACATTTTATGGGTAAACCAAATAACCTAACTCAGCTGCTCGCTTAACCTAACCATGAAGCGTCGAACGTATTTTCTGGCGTGAGGGACAAACGCGGGTGTGATTATAATCCTTAATTTTTAACATCAACATAGCTTGCTTAAGTATTCATATCGCGGATTTCGTTATGTAAAATGTAGGATTTTGGATCACCTGAAGATCAGGGCCCCCAGCCTCAATTACGAAATGATATATTCGTTAAAACTAACGAAAATATCACGACTTAACCTAACCAATCGTCAAGGGCGTACAGCTGACCTAACCGGGCATTCAATTTAATTTATTATTATATTTGGTTCTGTAAAGCAAAAAACAAGAACACACGGGGGCCCTGATCTTCAGGTGATCCAGGATTTTATCATGACGAACGAGATTCTGAATTTCAAGAATAATAAAATTTTATTAACAAATATAATTTGTCGCAAAAATTTTAATTTTATGATATCACTATAATCGTATGTGCTTTTATTGATATTAAGCGAGTTTAGATTCTAAATCAATGTTGCTACGAAGATCAAACAAAACATTTGCATATTACAAGAAGTCTAGACGTTCAGTAAATTTGGCTTAAATGTGGATAAAATGCAGACTCTTCTGTAATTAATTTCCATTACATAGACGGCGTCTTCGTAATAAGTGTACGTAGGCGGACATATCCATTTACGAGAAGTTGAATATACAAAAACAAACGACTAAAAGAGCGCTTCATCGGCTTTGCCCCCTCATAATACCCCTGAAAGCCTGGCGTGTCCCCTCTAAAAACGAGTGCAATTCCCTTACAATGTAGAGTGTCATGCTCATGAGAGCGTGATGGGAGAGCGGAGAGAGTGACTATCTTAATTTGACACTTCCTGAGCTAGCGTAAGAGTAGGGGAAGTAGTTCTCGTCTCTTTGATTGTTTCCTTCTATCTGAAAACATCAAAACGAAAGCAGTGAAGGAAAGGAATCGAAATTAATGACGTTAAGGGGAATTTAAACATTTTAACCCTAAAGCAAAAGTAATTAAACATTTATAACATTTTGTGACATTTACTACGTAAATATATTTAAATTCAAATTCATACATGGGAACACTGATACAAAATGCATCTTTTGTACAATCAATCTTTAGTATTAACGATACAATTTAACATTAAAATACGATACATCTGTACAGAATGCCAAAAATATACACTATGCAAATATTTAGGATTTGTACGCCATTTGCAATATTACAAATTATTTTAAAAATCGAAGATAACTTACTTTTTTTTAAGTAAAGACTTTTTATCTCCGATATTGTAATATTTTTTCATTGTTATCGTGTTCAGAATCAAAACAGATAACTTTTAAACCAGTCTTTTAATTTTTACATTTCATTTAATGATATTTTTAACTTAACTTCTGCTTTAAATCGAAAGCTTTTTTTTTATCTCGTGTTTGCAGACTTTGTCTCTGAGAATAGATATTTTGACATTTTATTGTCCTTTAGAATTTGTATTATTTTGTTCTTTTTTCATCTTTAATTTAACTTTATTTAAACTTTTGCTGGTGAAGAGTAAAGTGTAAATAAGAGCAGTAACATACCATTCGAATTTCTACACTTGATGAACGTATGTATTTGTGATGTAGAACTTAATATGTTCAAGCATGTTTCGTTCATTCGCCTTGAAAATCTTTACGTAGTCCTCACTTTGTGCTCTTATAGCCATTATTAGTGTCACGTCGCCTTTTAGCAATGCTGAACATTTTAAAGTGTTTATATACAAATTCATTACAAATACATCACCCGCCAGGGTAGCCAAGTCGTAAAACCGCCGGGCTGTTAATCCGAAGGTCCTGGATTCGATTCTCTGCTCGGACTTCAGATTTCAGCGAGTAAACCGTTTCTTTAGATATTCCTTAGTGCGATATAATGGTTCGGATCCCACGAAAAGCTGTAGATTCTGTTCGTCATACGATCTTTGATGTTATAAAGAAAATTAAACAACGCTATTATTTATTACAATGCATCTTCATCGTGTATATCTTGGTGTATCTTTGTTTTTCTCATTTGGATCGGGAGTAAGATGATACCATGAGAATTTATCCCTTTCGTCATTTCAGAGTTACGGCAATTATTTTTCTCTCTTTCGTAACAATAACAAATAAGTTTATACATACTGTAGAAGTGTTCATTTGGGTACAACAATCTCGTCTCAGCAAAAATGTAAGACCCGTTGCTTTGATCATGATTTTGTCCTATCATAATAAAAATTTAATTTCTTTTAAGACTAAGTTCAACATTTCTGCCAAGTTTCATTGCAATGTAGCAAATGATTCATGAATGGACAGATTCATTCATCGTCATTTAAATTAGATCGCGCTAAACCTTCAACATTTTCCTCTGACGTTTATACCTTTGATCTATACCAGGAGTTCTCAACCCACTTACAGTACTTCTATTACCCACCTGAAGCATTGGCGCTCACCCCGTTACCCCTAATGACGCGTAAATTAAGCAAAAGTTAAAGAAGTAATTTATAATCATACAATCGTCTTTAAACACCACTCTTAAATAAAATATGTATAAGATAAGATACATTACCCCCCTAGATATCCCAAATTACCCCTTTGTGGGTAATTACCCACTGGTTGAGAACTCCTGATCTATACAGTGACCAAAATCAAATGGTTTATTCCTTTACTACATGAGGCTCAACTGGTATCTGCTTATCCATTTTTAACACACACACACACACTCACACACACACACACACACACACACACACACACACGTGCGTATCTTCGCAGAAACGAGGTACCTACTTTTTTAAATCGATGTATCTAAAAACTAATTAAGGAAACTTAATTTAACCTAACTTGACCTTAATGTCATTGAACTGAGAAGTGATAAATGTTTCGGACGCAGTTGAGGACTCGAACGGTATTTTCTGTTTAGTCAGTAAATAGTGAGATACTCACTAATCTAGCCGAACTTAACCTAACTAAACCTTAACTAACTTAATCTAGCGTAACCTAACCTAAGCATGACTAAACATCTTTTTTTCCGACAGTAAAAATGTCTCTAGATTTTTTATATAAATTTGTTTAAGTTTCGAAGTACTAAACGTGTTACCTAAAAAAAAATATGCACTTATAATGAACACTCTTGGTTTTTTTTTTATGAGGAACTCTTCCAAACATTTTCCTCCTGAATTCGATGTGGAGAAAGGATGCCACAGCTTCAAAGTCACCGAAACGGCGGAGGCGCACGACTAGATAGGGCGGTTCGAGGTGTTTACGATGCCCATGCTCAGCATTGTGGATTAGAATCGTGATAATAATGAAATGAAGACACCTGAAAAACTACGCCAGTATGGTGTACTGCGATATTCCTTTGATCGAAATAAAAAGAGATGTTATTCAAGATCAAAGTTATTAACAGAATGACTTCTCCATTTACTCGTATACATCTGTATGAACGTTCGTTATAATTCGCAAATCCGAAGGGATAGAGAATAATGCGGGTATGCGATACCTATCCGTATATAATATCCAAGAACGTAAGAAACGTTGGCTTGGTCGAAAAACGTTGAAGGGCAGTAACTAACGGAGAGGACAAATTTTAACCTCTTCAAAAAACGTGAGTAAATACGTAATTACGCAGAAACAGACGCATATTCCAAATTAACGTAAATATTTTTTGATAAAAAAAAAAAATTATTTCAGGATTCATACATCTGACGACAAGTACAAATAATTTTAAAATTGTCATGTGGGTATTTTCAAAAAAAAAATTATTTTAAATTTTATTATATGAATTTTTATGTAACTACAGGGTGTTCATAAAGTCACGCATCATAGGAAAATAAGCAATGTCTATTTATTTATGTTTCTATCAGGCCAAATATGTTGAGGAACATTCAGAGAAACCTGCTTTTTCATTTACAAACATGTTTTGAGATTGGTGGGAATCATTTCGAACAAATATTATAACTGTCTTTAGAAATAAATGTATTTTCCTATGATGCGTGACTTTATGGACACCCTGTACATTACTATATTTACATTAACATGGAAAAAAAAATTCCGAATGATGTATTAGATTAACTTAAATTTTTATTACTTCTATATTAAAAATACAAGTATTTTAACCAAAATATATTATCAGATTCACTTATGATTACGTCAGTTTAAATATGAAATTTTTTATGCTAGCATACGAGTTTTTTTGTGTACTCTATATTGTAGAGTGGGAGCCATCCCTTTCTACGAATATTTCTCCGAAATTTTCCTCTGTACAATAGTTGTGCAGCTGCTGCTAAAATTTAAATGTTGCCTATTATCTTCATGAATTCTTAATTCTTATCAAAATTCAAGGGATCAGTTAATATTGTACAGCTTTAAACGACCGCGAATTAATTCATACTTTATGATTAGGAGAACTTCATCCATTGTCCTTTGAGATGAAACTCGAGCTAGTATAGCGTAATCCACATTTTTTTTCTGCGTAAACTGAGATTCCAAGGGTGTCGTACCCACCGACAATACCCCAAAAAACGAGCAATATGAAGAACTGCAAAGCGGCGAGTAACTGATTTTTATTCCTTCTCTCAAATATTTTATGTTCGGTGATTTATGGTTTACGCTCAAAACTTTGCTCCAGTACGACACTGTAATCGCTCGTATGTGTACAGTAGACAAGGAACTGCAGTGTTCACGCAATAGCGTGAGGAAGGATTGGTATATGGGCCCCCCTGTTTACTCAGTATTTTATTATGAATGTAATTTGTGTACATAACGAGCAAACTGATTATATGTCCAAGTCACTATTCAAAACATACAGTATGAATAAACAACTCGGAAGAAAATGACCATTTTATTTTTCGAATCAATTATATTAATTCTATTACCATACAATTTACAAATGCAGTATCAGTCCATGCAGGCAAGACAATTGTTTACTACAAGATTTTCATAATTAAAAGTGTACTTTCTTTGCCTTCTCTCTAGCAAAGTGGTAAATGATTC
The DNA here is from genome assembly GCA_023014485.1 of Bathynomus jamesi. Taxonomy (NCBI): domain Eukaryota; kingdom Metazoa; phylum Arthropoda; class Malacostraca; order Isopoda; family Cirolanidae; genus Bathynomus; species Bathynomus jamesi. The sequence goes on from JAJOZX010003075.1 coordinate 199,161, forward strand.
TGATTAAATTTAAAGTACGGTCTAACTGGCTTTCAATTACAATGGTTCCCAGATCTGTCAGTCGGTCTTGGGCATTGGTGGACCGCGGATATTTTATCTGTTTCAGTTTGACTATGATAATCTCTATAAAATGTGTGTTCATTAATTATATTTCGTCTCTGTTATTTAATCAATTGCTTTATTAATATTTTTAGATTTTAGCCCCCTCTTTCCGGGCCCCGAGGATTTAACCAGGCTTCCCGGCCCTCTCGGCGGCCCTACTACTACTACTACTACTACTACTGCATTCATGATCATATCTGGTCAACTCATCTCTTATCTATAAAGTACCATGCAAAAATATCATATATTAAAAAGCCAGTTTTCAAACAATATTAATTTGTTATTTTCATTATTTCGCTTTTTTCTCTCCACAAAATTTAGATAATAATTAATTTTAACGTTTCGTACTGTAACCAATAATCGATTTAAAGCGTTTAACAAAATGCTTTACGTATTTTGAGGGATTAAGAGAAAAAATTTTGATCATTTTAAAAACAAAATTGATAAACCTCAATAACAACAAATATTCTTTCCTCGTGTTTCGAACGTCAATTTAACGCGATTCTGAAAGGAACGCAAAAGTCGACCAAACAACGCTTTGTCAATCTCGATTCTTTGTAAAGCCTCTTTGAACACTCTCAATCTCTCACTAACATTTCTCTCGAATTTCGGTCTTGGTCTCTTCGAATATTGCAGACAGCTACTTCAGCTCATTATTTGACATTTGCACCCACATTTTCGTATGGATTTAAATTGGACTAATTTTCCAGCCATCGTCCGAGTTTAACTTATCAAAAATTGCTTCAATGATGTCGTCTTGTCAAAACTATAGAAAAATCTCCAAAAACTGGTAAAGAATTTTGTTTCATATCTTATTCTTATATTTATGTTATTATTTATAAAACACAGCAAAACAATACACATATAAAATTAAAAAATTAAATATTACAGAAAATATTTGTATTTTAAATAAATACACATTTTTTTATGTCTGAAAATAATTGGTGGAATCGCATCACCATTTCAAATACTTCTTTCTTAATGAAGAATCTTTGCAGCGATTAAAATTATTTTAAATTTAAAATAGCCCATGATAAACTTCAACATTATATATATATATATTAGGGTGATGCAAAAGCGGGGGAGTAAAATTTTTTTGTTTCAAAGTTTTGAGATACCCTCTCATTTGGTTTAATTTGGTGGAAAAATGATCCTGGGGAAATTTCGGGTCAAAATTCGAATATTTGGAGGTCGCGCCCGCCATTTGAAAATTTGCTGATTTCCATGACACCCAGGAGGTACAGCAAGCGTCACGTTACTTTTTTTTTGAGTGGAAGTTCCCCACGAGGCCTATCATACCACCTTCCTCTTTTCCATTTGTTCATAAAACAGATACAATACAATAGATATTTATAATAGATACATAGAATGGATATACTCGTAAATTTTACTGTTGCGTCAAAGATACGAGAGTTTTCTTAGTTTTGTCCGGAAGCTTCTTCCGATAATTTGATACAACTTGCAGTAGATATTGCTTCTGTTGTTCATCATTGGTAATTAATTTGTTATAATCTTCAATCAATTTCACTCCTCTTTCAGCAATATCATTAACAACTTTCATGTGATTCACTACGTTCTTTGCAACCCAATAACTCTCATCGAGAAGCCAATCTTCTACTGGTTTGCTCAAGAACGTTGAAGACAATCCGAGTATACTGAAGAAGGACTTTGTGTTAGCAGTTACAAAATCTTCAAGCTGCTTATTGTCAATAGTTTTGATGTCTATTTGTGTCTTCTTTGGAGGATCTGGCTCCGAAGATTTTGTAAGAGCCTCCTTCATTTTTCTTTTGGTGTCAAAGCTGATTTTATCATCAAAGAAAGCCAATGCGATCAACTCTTCTGAAAGATACCACAAATGATTCTTGAATTTTTCTAAAGCAGCATTTGCTAGTTGTTCATTTGTGCTTTTGTAGCTGTGAAGATTCTTGAGAAGACTCAGATCATTTCGTGGAGCACTTGCTGCGCAGGGTGCTGAAAACCAATGCTTAATATAAATTGAAACAGAAAACCAACAAATTTCTTTTAGATTTCTTTCTTCTATTGCTGTTATTTTGAACTGACTTTTGAACATAAAGATTTTCATTGAATAAATGACTTTCGCCATCCAACGGGCTCTATGATAAGCCCCAGGCTTCCTGAATTTTATTCCAGTCGTTGGAGTACCGCCAAGCAAGATGATTGTCAGTTCCAATAACTCTCTGTAATCGTCGCGAGGTTGACTTCATTGATTTTTCTTGCTGCAAAGTTGATGATTTCCTCTTTTTCCTTTTGTGGATAATTTTCTAATTTATCGTATGAAGTTAGATTAATCTTATTCCAGTTTGTTTTGAATCTTTTGAATAACTGAATGTCAGGGCCTGATGAAGCCTGTAATGCAGGGGATACCACTGCTTCCAACATGATTTCAAGGATATGGTGTCGACAAGGACACCACAACAAATCTTTCTCCATTTTCTGTTCAATTAGGACACAAGCTCCGTTTTTACGACCTGTGTTCGATGCAGTTGTATCGAAACACATGCCTTTTACCTTATCTATTAGATTCCAATCAATGATCGCCTGATGTACTGCATTTGCAGTATCCTTTCCTGTGCCATGATCTATATTTGGCACTCCAAGCAGTTGATCTTCTCCACTGCCAGAGATTAGGACTGGCAACCGATCAACAACCTCATTCCCGGTAATGTCTTCGAGGAGTTTGCCATCCCAATGAACAATCAAGGGTTTGTCAGCTTGAAATTCTTCTTTCAAGTTTTCACTGAACTTCTTTCTTGATTTCTGTCTTGCCCTGCGAATCGATGAGTAGCTAACATTGTAATTCTCTGGATCTTTTCCAACATTTGCGATCGTTGGAATAATTATTAAAGAGGCTGATCGGTCGCTGATCTTAGCAACATCCAATGAGGAAAGCAGATTTTCATTCATAATCTTGAATTTTTTTCTTGGAAGGCCTCTTTTGGATGTTGAGGGCACTTCCAGATCTACTTCTTCTTCCGTAGATGCAGGTGAATCACTGCAGGAACTGCTGCTGCTTGCAAGAACAACTGTTTCATCAAATGCACTTGATTCATGTAACCTTTTCTTATCCATTTTTTCATGTCTCTTCGCAGCTTCCTTTCGACGTTTTTCTTCATCCTTATCAACTGCCATCATTTTACCCTTTCGACCTTCCCTTTGTAGCCGTAGAAACTCTCTATCTTCCTCAATAGTTATTAACTCGTTAGCATTTGCATGCGCAATATCAAAGAGTCCATCCAATTTTTCTTTCCATGTATTCTCTTTCTCTATTGAAAACTTCGATTTTTTTCCTTTGCTCTTCTTCAGCCCTTGCCACTCATCATACAGTTTATTTAATTTCTTCACAACATTACATTTCTGGGTTGTTGGTATTCCTGCTCTCTGCCACACTTCCAATACATCATTAACGGTTGAAGTTAATGCTTCTCTGACAGTTTCATTCTTGATATGTTTATAATTCATGAATAAGGAAATTACTTCTTTCTTTGATGGAAGCTTACTTTGATTCAATTTATCTATTTGTTGACCGATCAGCCAGATATCTGTTGAGCTTCTTGATCTCATTTTTGTCACAATTAAGATAGAGGAAATAGAAGAGAAATTGAGGCGGAGAGACTCACTGATATAGCACCTCTCCTGGACACTGCCACAAGCACACTGCGATACCGATTTCCTTGAACGCTATTTGCTCATATACGCATCACCTACCACTCTGCCTGCAGCAAACCTGCACAAAACCTGCAACCTGCAACAAACCTGCAACAAAAATAAGAACAAATTCAAAAAATTTGATTTTACTCTAATTTTTTGTAATTTTCAAATTTTCAATTGGCGGGCGCGACCTCTGAATGTTATTTGTTTGACCTGGAATTTCTCACAGGGTGTTTTTGTGACAAATTGGAACAAATGAGGGGGTATCCCTAAAAATCCACGATGGTCATGATTTGTGCATCACCCTAATATATATATATTATCGTCCGTTTAATAGTAAAAGTTTTGACGGTGATCGCGTGAAATGTATGTTTCATTACGGTATAATCGTACAGTGACTCCGCGTGTATACTTTTTGTGTCATAGTTAGTAATAGTTACATAATTAATGTGAAAGGATGCCTGAGCATCGAACCGTTGGTATCCCGAGCATGATTTAAAGGGACGAGAAGTGGGACCCCTTTCGGCGTTCCCCCCCCATCTCCACCCCCAACCACCCCCACCAGCTACGCTCCCCCGCAAACCGTTACAGATACAATGGGGTCGTCTGCTGTAAATCTTGTAGAAAATCCATTGTTATGTTTTATATTTGACAAAGTAGATCATATTAGGTCAGACCTTCTTGTATCTGTCTGTCATGATTTTTATGATTCAGAAGAAATAGAACATGCGAGGGTACAATTAAACACCCTGTTCACTGCTACCTTCCCAACTCGTAGAGGTAATTCTAGAAACGAGAATACCCTGAAAGACATTATAAATAAAGTGTCGACCCTCCGGGATAATGAGAGCAATATTACCTTTTACGTTACTAACTTCCATAGAATACCGGTAATCTCTATGGGTGACGTAGACGTCTCAGTGCTCCTCAAACAGTATAATGAGGTACAAAGGTCGATAGTTGAACTGAAACACCAACACGTGGTGTCAAATCAGAAAAATGCGATTTCGCTAGAACAATTCCGGTCAGAGTTAGATGCGTTGAAAGAGACGCTCCTCCCAAAGCCCAGCTACTCGGAAGTAGTTCAGCAAGCCAGATCTCCAAGAAGCGCGTCGGGCAGCGAGGGAAACGAAACCCCCGCCTCTAACTCCCCCCTTGAAGGTGGGGTGGAAACGCAGCATGCAGGGGTAGCGGTCAAACCCCCTCCCGTCCCCTGCTCCCGATTTCACAATGTGGAACAGGGACGGTCCAATGCCGAGAGACGAGGCATCATTGCCCTCTTCCCTGCCTCCCACTGCAGAGGAGAGGTGTTCGATTACGCCTAGCTCGGTGCGCAGTTTCCCCCCCCCTCCCACCGAAGAAGGAGGGGCACGCGCGGCTGTCAGGTTATAAACACCGCTAACAGACCCTCACCAAGCCACAGAGTAAGGGAGGGGCCTCCTATCCCCCAAAGGTTGTGCCACCCATCCCCCAGGCAGGCGAACCCTGCCTCAGGGAGATCGAGGGAGCAGGACGGGTGGGTAACTGTTAACAGCGCCCTTCCCGAAGGTCTCCTCAACCGGTCTCCGCGGCGAGGCCACCGATGGGGAATCTCACCCTCTTTGTGTCGCGAATTCAGCTCTCGAACGAGGCAAGCGATATTCGACACATGATGGAAGAAGTCATTGGTGAACACAGTATATTGATAGTTAATAAACTAAACATGAAATCTCCGTATTATAACTCATTTAAAGTAATAATTAAAGGTGTAAATGCACATTTCAACCCGTATAATATGAGTCAATGGCCAGATGGTATTATTGTTAAGTAGTTTAATCACTTTTCCAGGAGATTTGATAACAGGCAAAATAATAATAATATTAATAATAATAATAATAATAATAATAATAATAATAATAGGCACCCTAACGGTAATGCCTGAAAGTTGTATTGTGTATAATAATAATAAATCTACTAATAAATTCTCTATCAGTCATGGCGGATAACTTGTTGAAAATAGTCTCATATAATGTAAGGTCAGTGAGGAATTCAACTGTACAGTAGATGTTCATAAAATCTGCGATAGTGCAAATTTGATACTCCTGCAGGAGCACTGGCTACCTAAGCAAGAGCTAAAATTCCTTTCTACCATCCATGATGACTTTATGTACCATGCGTCATCAGCAATAGACTTGTCAGATGAATTAATGTACGGTAGGCCTTTTGGTGGTATTGCTTTCTTAATAAGGAAAAATTTGTCAAAACATAAAATTTTTAACAAGCGATAATGTAAGGTTGTTAAGGCATTGAATTACAAGTGAACAATGATTGCATATTAATTGTAAACTGCTATTTACCATACAACAACGGCAGTAATCTAGATGAATACATTGATTTGCTGTACAAAATTAAGTCATTATCAGATCACTGTATAATAATGGGGGACTTTAATGCACATGTGAACTCTGAATTCTTTGTAGAATTGGGTAACATATGCGAGTCGGCCAATTTAAGTATAAGTGATGTAGATGTATTAGGGGTAGCCAGTGGTAATTTTACATACGTTAGTGATATGAGTGGTACCACCAGGTGGATTGATCACTGTCTCACTAGTAATAATCTAAAGGATCGAATTGTTAGAGTTCATATTCTGCATGATTTCCTTCTTTCTGATCATAGACCATTAGAAATATTAATTAACGTTACCAATTTATGCGCAACACGACATAACAAGAACTCAATAGGTAAGAATAATTGCGTCGATTGGTCCAATGTTAATATGCAGCAGAGAATAGAATACAAAGACAGAACAAGTCACCTCTTTAATAATTTAGAAATTTTGCACCTTGCCTGTAATAATCCTTGCTCAAATGATTCTCACTGTAAACTCATAGATAGGTATTATAGTAAGATAATATCCCTGTTAAGAGAAGCAGGAAGCCCCCTGATTAAATCTTACAACTATCATACTAAAATTATTCCTGGATGGAATGATTTTATTGCCCCCCTGAAGAGGGAATCGAAAGACGCCTATGATTTGTGGTGCTTTCATGGTAGACCCAGATTAGGACCAGTATACATGAATATATGTAGAAGTAGGGGTCAGTATAAGGCGGCCATAAGGCGATGTAAACAGGAAGAAGAGTCTATTCGAGCATCAAAAGCCTGTGAAGCTCGCATAAATAACGATAATAACAAATTTTGGAAATTTGTTAAGAATCGAACGGGTGTCAAAAATGTCCTCCCTCCGACAATCGATGGGGTGTCGGGGGAGGATGAAATTGCAAAGCTGTGGAAAAACTACTATTCTAACATTCTTAACAGTGTGAGTAGCGATAATCGTAAGACAGATTGCAGCGAAACGATTGTGGGAGGGACAAGGGAAAATACTTTGATATCATTTTCTGAAGTAAAGAGGTTAATTAAAGAGTTAAAGACTGGTTCTACGTCAGGGGTAGATGACTTATCGAATAAGCACTTAAAATATGCAAATGACGTAGTATGTCTGAATATATCATTGCTCCTATCAGCCATGCTTGCTCATAGCTATATCCCTGCAGAGTTCATGAGGGTATATATCTTGCCCCTGGTCAAAAATAAGTACGGAGACATTCTGTCCAGCAATAATTACAGGCCTATTGCTGTCGCTTCCTGCTTCTCGAAACTACTAGAAAAACTCTTGTAACTCCGATTGAATGATTTCCTTTGGACATCTCCTAATCAGTTTGGCTTTTAAAGGTCCCACTCTACTGACCGATACATCGATACATGAAGAACGTCTTAGGCGATACCGATACGCCGATACTTTCTAGATGTCTTAAGCGATACCGATACCGATACATGCATCGCCGGTACATTTTTATAATTATTCACTTAATATGTAGGTATTAGATATTATTGTTTATACTAGTAATTTGTACGCACTGTAAGTAAAATCAACGACATTTTAATGGGTTTTATAGATGTAAATAAAAACAATTGCTTTATTTAATGAAAGTATGTTTTAATTTTGTAGGATACATGAATGACTGAAAATATTACACTAACAATTAAAAGTAATTACTATTACCCTTCAAAAATACCAGCTGGCTAAACATCTGGTCAGACAGTCTATTCCTTTTTGGAGCGTGAATGTGACCAGCCAAACTAAACAACCGTTCTACAGGAGCAGAGGATGGTAGTGGTGTGTTATACTTCAGGAAGACCCGTACAATTCCTGGGTACTGCCTCAGAGATTGGAGAGAATGACTTCCGTCACCCAGATACTGTAAAACTTCCATCTCAGTGGAATCTTGGGTTGCAGAGACATTAGTGGAAGCAGACTCATAACAGAAGAAATCATCTGCACTTCCGTCAGATGCAGCATCACTTAGTTGTTGCTGGGGGGTCTGCTCGCTGAGGCTCTTAACAGCATTAACCAACATTTCTTGAACCCTCTTTTTGACAATGTTAGCATTAAATTTGCCTTTTATTGTCATCCACTTTAACTTGAACAGAGGATTTGAAGACGATGCCAGTATTGCTGCTTTACACTCATGCGACGCATCAAGGCACAGAAACTTTTCAAACCGCTTAGTGAACCCTACTGTGACTGCATTGAGAAGTGGCTGACAATGACGCAATGCCTCCGAATTCAAACGCTCTAGCTATACGCTCTTTCTATATTATGGTTAATTAAGCTCAATAACACAAGTACAAACGTGTTTAAACGTTGCGCCGTACTGTGTGACGTGACCAGTAGAGTAGTACTGTCATTAAATAAATATTTAATAATATTATTATTTATGTATATTCATAAATATAACTCAGTAGTGTCATATTATAACATCTATTTAAATATTTAAAAATTCTTATTAATGTATCGATGTATCGAAGTATCGATTTTTTTCGATACATTTAAGAAAATTGACCTTAGCGATACTGATAAATCGATACTTTTGTCAAGTAGCTAAAGCGATACCGATACCGATACAAAAGTATCGATCGATACGTATTGGCGATACATGTATCTAGATACTGCCCATCACTGGTATCTATGTACTTAAAGAAACAACATCTAAATACATTGACAGTAATTCAACTATTTATAGCTGTTTCCTAGATATAAGTAAGGCATATGATAGAGTGAACCACAATATTTTGTTTGAAAAACTAGAAGACAGGAAGGTTCCCATGTACATATTAAATTTATTGAAATTTTCGTATTCCACCAATCTTTCACTGTTAGGTGGGGCAATGTACTATCCGAGTGTTTTGGCATCTCTTGCGGGGTGAGACAAGGCTCCTTGCTCTCCCCTATGCTGTTTAATGTGTATATTGACGGATTAATTGATTCACTTAATGAGGCAACAGTGGGATGTTGTATAGATAATAGTGATGTAGGTCACATCCGCATCCGCGGAACATCCGCACATTTTCTCGCATCCGCATCCGCACTTTGGACTGCGGATGTCGTGCGGATGTGGACCGTTGAGATAAAACGTCATTAATAAGCGGAAATTATCAAATTCTACTATATTAATAGAACTAGTTCATTGTGCGCAAAAGTGATGCAAGCGACAAGACGAGAGGCTGTTCTTGTATGAAGTTACTCTCTTGCAACCTACTTAGATCCACGTTACAAAGCTAAGTTATTTTCACCTAGTACATTAGAACGAGTTAAATCATCACTTGGCAAAGCAGTTGAAGAGCTTCAATCTCTTGAATCTGTCGCTTCGCCACCCACCAAAAGAATAAAAGTTTCAGTGACAGAACCAACACCTTCAACAAGCAAATCTATCACAGAATCTGTCTCTCAGTTTCTTGAGTCAAGCAGCAATGACGAGACCTACGCGATGTCAAAAGATGTAGTAAAAATGATCGAGAGCTATCACCAAGAAAAACGCCTGGCTGCATGTGACAATCCTATTAGTTGGTGGAAAAATACGCAGAATATCTATCCATACTTGAGTAAACTTGCAAGGAAACATTTAGCCTGTCCTCCAACAAACGTACCAAGCGAGAGATTATTTAGCAGTGCTGGATTAATATATGATGAAAAGAGAAACAGACTGGCAGCAGAAAAGGCAGAAAAATTAATGTTCCTTAAGCATAACCTTCCTATAATTAAGTTTGAACATTAAACGATGAACATCTTAGTTTACTTTATTTTAATTACTCATTTATAAATATGCCTAATAAAACTTTAAACTTAATATAAATAGTTATGAAGCTAATTAAAGATCTCTTTCTATAAGGGTGGAGGAGGTTGGGGAAAGAGGTCGGTGGGGTGCATTTGAGTTGGGTTCACGTCCCGCATCCTGGTAACACAATTATGGTTTCTAATTGTGGCTGAAACTCAACAAAATATAACGAATTTATTTGCAGACGAATTCACTAATTGATTTCTATATTAGTTAGATGCTTGATATTATTTTATATGTTCAGAGAAAAGTACAGCAATTATTGTACAATTAATCAATTATACTACATTATAGCTACAGCTCTCTCTATATAATAACTTATTATATACGTTAAACACAACAAATCTCGAATATATCCTAAAAAATAACGAAAATGTAGACATCCGCATCCGCATCCGCGGATGTTGAAATCAAACATCCTCATCCGCATCCGCGGATGTGAAAAAAATGACATCCGCTACATCACTAATAGATAACACAAGGATAAATAACTTAGTTTATGCCGATGATATGGTGTTAATAAGTCCTTCTGTTAAAAGTCTGGATCGGCTATTAAAAGTCTGCGAAGTGTATTCGCAGAAACATGATATTCTTTTTAATGTTACAAAAACTAAGGTTATGCAATTTCATCCTGAAAGCTGTAATTAGCCAGCTGATATAATGTTTAAAATGAATGGTGAAGTAATTGAGGAAGTATAAGAGTTTAAGTTTTGGGTCAAACTATTACCAGCTCCTTGAGTGATGACTCGGATATAAGAAAACAATCTCGAAGCCTGTGTGTTAAAGCGAATATGACCATAAGGAACTTTCGATTCTGTACAAGTGAAGCTAAAGACACTCTCTTTCGTACTTTCTGCAGCAATATATACGGACAGCAACTGTGGGTGAATTATAAAAAAGGTTCTGGCAGAACCCTAAATTTGCTGTACAACAGGTCTTTTAGACTTACATAAATTACCCCCGAGATGCTCATCTTCGCAAATGTTTGCTACCCGCAATGTCCCGAGCTTCCCCGGAGGTAACAAGACGTGCTCAACACAGTCTAATGCAAAGAATTAAAAAATCAACCAACCCGATCATCCAAGCTATCCATGATCCTGCCATTTATCCTCTAAACTATGGACTTCTTGGTACGAAAACGTCTGTCTGTAGCTCCACTTAACTTCGACATTACAGTATTATCTCTAATCAATTGTATATATTTCTATCCTTAGTATATGAACTGTCATTGTATTGATAATATTTGTCATATGGACTATAGTCTGCCAATAAACCTTTTCATTTTCATTTCATTTATATATATATATATATATATATATATATATATGTATGTATAAAATTGCAATTCAATTTTAGTCTTACTGTAATATATCATATTTGTGGAAGGATCCCCCCTCCCCACCCTAAGAATGTCATTTCTTAATGCATCGATACCATTAGATTTTGCAGTAACTCTATTTTCTATATATTTTGTAGGTTGTTGAGAAAGAATGGTGACGAAAGAAGGAAAGAAATTTACCTTTTTATCATTTTATTTGTTGAAGTTGTTACTTACTAGAAAATAACTTGTACTTTTCTTTCCCTTTACCAATCAATTAAATTGAAAAGTGAATTATCGGTAATACAACCAGCAGATTTAATGGCTTCGGAAGCATAAATAAGTTATCATTTTCTCTCTCTCTCTCTCTCTCATATATATATATATATATATATAATATATATATATATATATATATATATATATATATAATATATATATATATATATATATATATATATATATATATATATAATATATATATATATATATTATATATAGGGTGAACCAAATGTAGGTGGACAGTAAATGATAACGTTTATTTTGAGAATACATATTTAATTTTTTTGTATACTATAATACAAAATAAAATTTAAATAAATTTAGTTATAATATTTAATATAATAAAACACAAACACCATAGTTATAATGAACACCATAGTTATAATATAATATAACACAAACCGTATTCAACCAACTGTCCACCTACTTTTGGTTCACCGTGTATATTGCGTGTGTATATGTATGTATATATATATAATATATATGGGATGAATTTCACAATTAGACACGTGAAATGAATGAATGATGCAAACTCACAAGGAAAAAGAAAAATGATTCCAAGGCCTTTCGTGTATTTAGAAATACACCTCGTCAGGGAATGAAGGATGGAGGCAAGATGACCAAAAATATATACAACGGAACAGAAAAGCAAAAAGATTAACACAAGATTAGCAAGAGTTGATTAGAAGCAAAAGGTATTTTAACAGGATCCTGTTAAAATACCTTTCGCCTTGAATCAACTCTTGTTAATCTTGTGTTAATCTTTTTGTTTTTCTGTCCCGTTGTATATATTTTTGGTCATCTTGCCTCCACCCTTTCTTTCCCTGATGAGGTGTACTTCTGAATACACCAAAAACCTTGGAATTATTTTTCCTTTTCCTTGTGGGTTTGTATCATATATATGAAAATGAAAATGAAAAGGTTTATTGGCAGACTATAGTCCATATGACAAATATTATCAATACAATGACAGTTCATATACTAAGGATAGAACAATTGATTAGAAATAATACTGTAATGTCGAGGTTAAGTGGAGCTACAGACACGTTTTCGTACCAAGAATTCCATAGCTTAGAGGATAAATGGCAGGACTCATGGATAGCTTGGAAATCGGGTTGGTTGATTTTTTAATTCTTTGCATTAGACTGTATTGAGCACGTCTTGTTACCTCCGGGAAGCTCGGGACATTGCGGGTAGCAAACATTTGCGAAGCTGAGCATCTCGGGGGTAATTTATGTAAGAGTCTAAAAGACCTGTTGTACAACAAATTTAGGGTTCTGCCAGAAGCTTTTTTATAATTCACCCACAGTTGCTGTCCGTATATATTACTGCAGAAAGTATGAAAGAGTGTCTTTAGCTTCACTTGTACAGAATCGAAAGTTCCTTATGGTCATATTCGCTTTAGCACACAGGCTTCGAGAATATATATATAAGAGAGAGATACACCATAATTTACGTATGGAAAATTATAAAAAAACTGGTACCAATTCTCAAACTGAACCCAGTAACCATCCAAACACACTGAAAAATAGGAACGGTAGAATGTGTTGTGTTCCCAAACTAAAGGCCCGACGTGGGACACCCTCAACACTGAAGGAAAATATCAAGACTTTTAACCTAGTTTTCAAAGGACCTCAGGAATGTCACAGTGGTCAAAGTTGAAATCTTTAAAAGAAGACTAGATGCCTGGTTCAAGATGACACAAGATGAGCCGGATGAGCCTGGTTATGTGCGTGAAGACATTTTATCCGGTCCAGTCACAAAATCGTCACGAATAAAGAGCTTTGCTGCAAGCATATCGATAACAGTTTTTGAGAGTATTTGCATCCGCGAACAGACCTTCTCTAAGATCAAACTGATAAAGTCAAAGTTCAGGTCAAGAATGACTGATTGTCATTCGCATCCGACTACAAAGGTAGTTGTAATTTATATGATTGTTAACATAAACACACTAACGAACAAGCTGCAGTTGCAATGCTCATATTGACTAGTGACCATTAAACTGCTCATAATGCTTAGTATTATATCTATCTAGTATATTTGTGAAGTGTTGCATGAAATGAAAAAGAAATATAAATGTGTGTCACATGTTTTGTGGTTATAACTGTAACTCGGAGATGAGCAGCATGTCGCTAATTTGTGTGCAGTACATTATATTAAGTAAGGAAGAACAAGAAGAGTTTCATAAAGATTTAATAAAATAGGTTTAGGAACTATAAATGTTTGTTTAAACACTTCGAAATATATGATCTTAGAATCAAATAACAAAATTATAACAAAATTATATATTTCGTAAACTATCACAGATAGAATCATAGGGTTTTCACCCTCAGATGCAGAAACTCACCAAGTTTCAGTGTCCTTCAGTAGACCTCCACGTGTGCGCCCTTGGTGGCCCGACAAATGAGAAGACGATACTCCACCTCCCTCTCGCCAAGTGTTTTGTAGCATTTTTGGTGTGACAGACTCACAAGCTGCAATGATTCGGCGACGCAGGTTAGCCAAATCCTGCACCCGCGTTTGGTACACGAAGTCCTTTATGTATCCCCATGAAAAGAAATCTAGAGGCGTCAAATCCGGTGACCTAGGAGGCCATACGATAGAACCCCCTCTCCCAATCCATTTATCTGGAAATTGCTCATTCAGGAAGGCTTTCACTGGATTGGCGTAATGTGGCGGGGCTCTATCTTGCTGGAAGAGATATCCTTGTGGTATCCGAAATATTGCATAATTTTTCAGCATGTCTAGGTATGTTGCCCCTGTTATTTGGCTTCGACAAAAAAGGATGGCCCTATCACGGAATCAGATGTCATGGCACACCACACGTTCATTTTTGGACTGTCACGTTCAAGTTCCTGAACTTCGTGTGGATTTTCACTTCCCTAAATTCGACAATTGTGTCTGTTTACCCTACCACAGACGTGAAAGGTGGCCTCATCAGAGAAGGCAACGTGAATGAGAAATGCATCGTCATCACCTATCCACGATAACATTTCCAAGGCGAACGTGTTACGGATAGGTTTGTTATTTGCTTTTAACTTCTGTACTACCTGAATCTTGTAGGCTCTGAGCCGCAGTCTTTTGTGGACAACATCGTGTACCGTAGACTGTGGGATACGCAGTTCGTGACTGGCTCGACGAATGGATTTTCGGGGACTACGTTGAAAAGTTTCCCTTATCGTATCAACAACATCCGCATTCACTGCCTGGTTACCGCTTCCTTTCTTTCTGAACAAAGAACCAGTTTTTATCAACTGTTTATGCCAAGCCACAATGCAATGTCGCTCTGGTGGATCCTGTCCGTATTCTCGCCTGAATCTCCTTTGCACAATAACCGGAAACTTGAATTCCGCTAACCAAAAACAACACTGCACTTACTGCTGCACTGTGATCGGCGCCATTTTGAGACTGAGTGATACTCACCGCGCATGCGCTCGATAGTAGGTGGAGCCACTAAATCTGTCGGAGGAAAAACTTGGTGAGTTTCTGCATCTGAGGGTGAAAACCCTATGATTCTATCGGTGATAGTTTACGAAATATACGAGGGCCACTCACTATATTTTTCTCCACCTTTTTTTTCTTTCCAAGTTTCCTTGTAAGTTCCAGAAATTTTTTACACAAGTAGTTACATACCTTTTTTACAAGTTTTTATTTTTCCACATAGTCTCCATCCTTTTCTACAGCTTTCCTCCACCTCGAAACAAGGGCCTTTATTCCTTGCTGGTAAAAGTCCTCTGGGTTCCGCTGGAGCCACCTCTTAACCTCCTCAATAACCTCAACGTCACTCTGAAACTTTCTTCCACGAATAGCATCCTTCATTGGCCCAAACAAATGGAAATCTGAAGGTACCACATCCGGGCTGTATGGATGGTGGGGTAATACAGTCAAGCGCATTTTGGTGATGGCCTCTCTTGTTTGCAAACTGTTGTGTGATCTTGCGTTATCGTGCAAATGAAGGACGTCTTCCAAGTTTTCTCTCCGGTCGAACTCGCTTTATACGTCTCTGGAGTCTCTGTATGGTAGCAATATATGCCTACGAGTTGATTGTTTGTCCTTTCTTCATAATGTCCACCAGAATCACCCCTTTCATGTCCCAGAAGATGGCGGCCATAACCTTTCCTGCAGAGGGAGCCATTTTGAACTTTTTCTTGCGTGGGGAGTCTGCGTGATGCTATTCCATGAATTGGCGTTTTGTTTCAAATTCAAAGTGGTGTACCCAAGTCTCATCTCCAGTTACAATTCGTAAAGGGAAGTCATCCCCTTCTGTCTCGTATCGAACCAACGACTCAGAAGCAATTTCTTTTCTTTGGGCTTTGTGATCTTCAGTCAGTTCGCGAGGAACAAACCATGAACACACTTTTGAGTATCCCAGTTGCTGAATTATCGTATTCACACTTCCTTCACTAATTCCTAGCTCCAGTGATAGCTCCTTGTATGTGACGCGCCGATTTGATCGAATGATGCTGTTAGCACGTTGCACAGTGTGAGATGTCACAGCCGATACCGGGCGACCGCTGCGCGACTCATCATCACCCTCTCTCCGATGATCTCACACGTTTAGACCAGCGTCCAACTGTACTTCGATCAACAATAGCATCTCCGTAAACGTTTTGTAGACTTTTGTGAATATTTCCAACTGTTTCCTTCTCTGCGGTTAAGAACTCGATAACAGCTCTCTGTTTACGACGCACATCACTGTCAGACGCCATTTTGGAAATTGCTTTAACCATCGGTTTTATACAAGTACGTTTCAAAGCGGTTTTATACAAGGAAAGGAGGTTCAAACTGGAAAAATCCGGTTATGTGAAGCGCAGAAAGTTCAAACTTACGGCCTAAAAGACATTTCAGCCGCATGGCCTATTATTTAGCTAAGAAAAAAGGGTGGGGCAAAATATATCGAGTGCCTCTAGTATAATTTTGTTATTGGTAGAAATTCTGCCCGACACCCTGTATTATTTATTATGTGGTCTTTCTATTGTAAGTCCCTGCAAATTTCGTTACTTGATCTTCTTTTATGGCAATGAATCCACCATTCATTTCATCCAAGTTTACATTTTGTTTGCTACTAAGCATCATGGTTTATTATTATTATTATTATTATTATTATTACAAAAATATTAGAATCAGTCAATCTACAACTTTAGTATATTATTCTTTTCTAAATGGTATGTCTTTTGCTTTATTAACATTACTGCGAGAAAAAAGAATTGCTGCGTCATCCGCAGACATTATAAAGTTCGTTATTTTTGAAGGTCAGAGAAGATCATTTATTTATTTACAATAAAAATAAAAGTGGCGGACGGTATTGTTTGTTGAGCATAATATTACACTCTAAATCAGGAGTGGGGAACCTGTCGCCCGCGGCCTAGTTTTTAATTACCCGTGGACAGTTTGATTATTTAAAGTCATACAGTATTTATATTTTAATTATGTCCCAAACTATTTTTAAAGCTGCAGTTCGACCGCTAGAGAGTATTTTAGTCGAAATTTGCACCACCACACAATAAAGGTTCCCCACCCCTGCTCTAAATGATACCAGACGTTTGGTTATATATGTTACAGTCAAAGTGTGTAACCAGCCATTTTGCGTAATGGCTGAAACTTTTAGTCATTTCGCGAAATGGCTGTTTCACTTCGTCATTTCTGAATAAAATCTTCAGCCATTACGTGAAATGGCTGAAATTACACCTTGGTCATTTCGTGAAATGGCTAAAATGACTTTTGTCATGAATTCATAGAAATAACAAACATCACAATAAAATTGGAAACTTTTATTTAACTAACTAAATCTGCTAAAACATACATACATCCAGAGGTCTGTTCAAATAAGTGAGAAACACTTCAAATACACATTTGAACACATTTGAACATTTGAACACACTTGAATTTTCAATATAGAGATTTTCAAATACTAACCGGGCCTTCAATGTTATTCCGATGTCCGCCATTGAAGGCCCGGTTAGGTCAACTGTATGCCCTTGACAATTGGTTAGGTTAAGTCGTGTTATTTTCGTTAACAAACATAACACAACTTAACCTAACCAATTGTCAAGGGCATACAGTTGACCTAACCGGGCATACAGTTGACCTAACCGGGCAAATGATCTTGCACGAAATGACCAAGGTAGAATTTCAATCATTTCGTGTAATGGCTGAAGATTTTAGTAATTTCGCAAAATGACTAAAAGTTTCAGCCATTACGCGAAATGGCTGGTTACACACTTTGATTGTAACATATATATGAAACGTGTATTCGACATTTCATAATGAACTTAGCTTCCTGAAATAAATAAAAGCCATTTTGAAATGTTTACTAGATATTTAAAAAATCTGAAAACGATGCTTAAATGTTTGAAATATATTATAAAGGTGTAGAAATTAAACAGTTCATTTGTATAATAAATTAGTTTTCTATTCTTTGCGTCTACACGCATGCGCATTGGGGTTACAAATATTTTTAAATTGTGACGCAGTTTATTTAGTGTTCGATTTATATCTATCTTGAAAAGAGGAGAAAACAGTTATTATATTTGTGCATTTATTCATGTAGTCCATGCTGGCGTACGTGTTCTAGTTTCTTTCATGGATTTATTAATTTTAGTTATTTAGCTATGCTTTGGTTGGTAAAGTCTTTCAAGATTAAGAACCAGCCCGTGACCCTGAGACTAACCTTAGATCTAGTCCTCTTGATATACAGTACGCCCATCGTAGGTTCAATCTCTAAGTTAGACAGCCTATACTTCAGAAGAGAGACTGATAAGTTAGAAAGGGTTCGTACTAGAGCAACCAAAATGAATCCAGAACCGAGAAATAAAATGTTTGATGAAAAATGAGTTGAATTGGATATGTATTCACTTGAAAAGCGTCGACTTATATGGAAACTAATTCGAGTATTTAAAACTAATAAATGGCCTTGATAATGTAAATTACACGAGTCTGCATTTCAAACCAAAGTACAAGCTGTTTCATATCTACTACGTGATCTTATGCAATTTTGCCATGCTGATTTCAAATATCACAACCATTTTTATGTAATCACGTCGGGGTTTTTCACAAAATATAAGTCAGATATAGTCATAGTATGTATTAAACAACTAAATTTCCAAGAGTACAAAAATATAAGAAATGCAAAGACAATACATTTCAAAGTAAATTCATCTTTGATACTTAATTGATACATAACACTGGCCAACACTCATTTTATTGCCAATCATATTAGAGTGATTTTGGGGTAACTTTGTGGTGCTGATTCCGAATATGACATCGGTTTTGCTAGATTGGCTCTAATTTATGAGATAATTGGTACCCCATTGAAACACGTAAAAATGCAAAAAATTTAATGTTCAGGCGGAGCCTACTTACAAATCGCATTGAAATTGTCTCAAATCATACAAAAGTAAACACATGAAATACATAATGGCATTTTATTCGTATAATAACAGATAAACACAGTAAGCTGATTCGCATAATTACAATTAATGTATAGTAAATCTCTGTTTGTACGATTCTCTTTTATGTGGGTTATCAGGACAATCACGTTGGAGGTTCCAGCAATAGTCTGCCATCATGTGTCTGTCCCATCTGCCTTGATACCTTTCCTCCATCACCTTGATATCTTGATGAAACCTCTCCCCTTGTTCCTCGCTAAAATCACCAAGATTATCCGGAAATCTGTGTAAGTGGCTATGGAGAAAGTGTACCTTTATGCTCATATTAGTACCCAACTTTTCAAAGTTTGTGAGCATGTTTTGCACCAATTCTTCATAATTGTCTGCTTTGTGGTTACCCAAGAAGTTCTTGACAACTGAGACATAACTGCACCAGGCAGAAGCTTCAACACCATTCATAAATTTTGTGAAATTAGAATCCTTGATAAGTGTACGGATTTGAGGGCCATCAAAGATTCCAGCTTTTAGTTTTTCCATACTTAGTCCAGGGAACGATCTACAAATGTATTTGAAGCAATCGCCATCTTTGTCCAAGGCTTTAACAAATTGTTTCATTAGTCCCAGCTTGATATGAAGTGGTGGGAGGAGGATTTTTTCCCTGTCAACCAAAGGCTCGTTAATGATGTTCGCTGCACCTACAGTCATGTTTTCTCTTGAAGGCCATGTCACTTTTTTCCAATGATCTTGCCTTGCCCTACTATCCCATAAACAGATGAAACAAGGGTACTTCGTATATCCACTTTGCTGCCCAAGCAAGAAGTTTACCATCTTTAGATCAACACAAATAGGCATCTGGTGCTCATGATAGCAGAGTTTCTGCAGGACCATTTTGATATTTTCATCTTCTTCTTTAAGTTTTGTTGAGTGAGCAATTGGAAGAGATGCATATCGGTTACCATTGTGCAATAAAACACATTTCAAGCTTCTACTGGAGCTGTCTATAAAAAGCCGCCAATCTCCTGGTCGATATTCCAGTCCCATTTGAAGAACAAGTCCAGGGATGTTATTGCAGTATACAAGTTCTTCATCTTGGCTGAAGTAAGGAAGAAGTCCCGAATATTCGCGTGTCTCACCATCTAGAATGTTCCGGTAGTTTCCCATATGCACGCGTTATGGTTACGTTTCCTATTAATTGAGGGTATTCATTATCTCAAGAACTAGAGCCAAATCGGAAAAACTACTTTCATTTTGGAATTCAGCAACCCCAAAATACCCTAAATTCGTACGAATTTCCTTGGCAACGAAACAAAAAAAATTTTTTGTTGAGCTATGTAATAGATCAATCATGATTGATCAGCAGGGCCGTAACTAGGGTTTAGAAATTAGTGAGGTCCAGATTTTTTTCGAGCGCGGCGGGACGAGCAAAATTCAGACCAAAATGACATCTACAAACACAACCCAAGCTATACACTAAACACAAAACACAAAACGCTCGACGCTCCCTCTTTTCAAAAGAAAAGCGGTAATATGCGTTTCATACACGGAGAACGGTTCAGTCTCTTTTTTTTTTTTAGGAAATAATTACCGAGGTCCGGACCTCGGTGACCTCATAGGCAATGTTCCCTCTAATTTTTTTTAGTCCGTGTGCGCAAGAAATTTTCGTTGTGCATACATTTAGATTCATGGTGAAAAATTGTGCAAACTTTTCTGAGCGCTATTATCTTCAAAATGAAATACATATAAATATTAAATACTTAATAAATATTATTTCCATAAGGTGAGAGCTTGATCATTACGGTACTATTAAATGGATATTAAAAAACTTTTTACAATATTATATATTCTTAAAAAAGAAAACATTTTATCCATTCTAAAAATATGAATAAAATAAAAAATAGTAAAATAAAAGGTTCTTTTGCATTATCCTCCCAACACTAATTTTTTTATATAATGTTGGTTTGGTTTTGGTTATGGTACTTTATTTTCCTTCCATTATAAAAACAATTAGTGTTGGGATTAGGTTAGGTTAGGTTAGGTTTGGTTAGGTTAGGTTACGTTAAAAACAGCCCGCCGCAGGCGTTAGCCTTAGTTAGCCGGCTTCAAGTTAGGTTAGGTTAGGTTAGGTTAAGAATATTTATTCATATAACTAATGATGTAATATTACTGCTTTCATGCCCTTTCACGATTAAAAATTAAAAGTGTTTTGCTAACGTACTTTATTTTCCTTCCATTATAAAAAAAAATTAGTGTTGGGAGGATAATGCAAAAGTACCAAATAAAATTCAACAAAATAAAGAAATAAAATAAAAATAACATTAATTGAAAATGACTATTTTAGTTATCATTTCTCAAAACAATTTTTAGCATTTAGCAATTTAAAATAGACTATCAAGATTAATACATGATTTTATCCATTCACAAAATAGGAATAAAATAAAAAATAATAAAATTCAATAAAATAAAATATGATTTTCTTTCAAGCGGTTTCTTAATTTGTTCTTTATAGAATTCATTAAACTGGAATTTTTTAAATTACTTCATTTACTGTCGTGACTCATGATACGCTTGAGCCTGTGCGCATTTTATTTTGCTGTGTGCGCGGGTTCCACAACGCGTGTGCGTGCGCACACGCGCACACCTTAGAGGGAACATTGGTCTTGATATCCTGGTGGAACCTTTCTCCTTTTTCCTCACTCACACTACCCAAGTTTTCAGGAAAATAGTCGAAAATACAAAATGGATGAAAGGCATTTGCCAGAAAACCGTACGTGATGAGAAAAAATGGATGTGATTTTTGGATTCAGCACACCTGAATTGATAAAAAACAGTATGTTGAAACATCAGATATGTTGCATACCAGTGATTATAGGAGGTTATTTGATAGGGATACAGAGTGAATTACGAGAAAAAATGGACATAAAGTGAAAGTCAAAAGTTTTTAATATTAATGTTGTGAAGCAATTCTTTTCATATAAACTTAAACTTATACTTAAACTCCTTAAACTTTCACGCATTAGACATTTCATTGTTACGCAATTCATTAAACATTTCATTAAACATTTCAGAGTAGTATTTTCAATTTTAATAAATTGGAACAAATTAGACATTTCAATTGACCTAGTGAAATGTCTAACCAAATGTTTAACTAATGTGAAATGTCTACTGCATTAGACATTAAAAAAATCACAAAATTGGAACAACGAAACGACTACTTTTATTTAGAGTGTAGAGCTGTCAATCAAAAGCCTTGCTCAAATGCATTAAAAAATGCATGTAAATTATGATTTCTTTATTCTCTTTAGGACATTAACACTTTCCATACAAGCGTTAAACATTTTCATTAGGTTTTTTCTTACAGAAGTCAAGTGAGGGCCTCCTAGGAAGAAGTGGCTAAGCGACAAAAGTTAAAAACGCCAGAAAACGCAAAGTTGTAACAATTTGAAAGTATCACAACTTTTGAACTTTTGAAGACATTTCGCTGAAATATCTTCAAAAGTTGTCACTTTCAAATTGTTACAACTTTAACTGCGTTTTCTGATTTTTTTTACTTTTGTCGTTTAGCCACTTCTTTCTAGGAGAGCCTCTCATATTGATGTAGAGATAATAAATTATGTGATTCTAAATAATGATTTATCCGAATTGTTACAATTTCCTAAAAGTTTTTGCTCAATATAAATAATGAACAGACTTTTATAATTTATTGTTAATATGCGGGATCACCTCCATTAAAAAGAGGTGTGATGCAACCGCATTTTTAACACTGATAAAAAATATACCATTTGAAATACTTAGGTTGGTTGTTGTATCTAAATCCATGGATATATTTTCTTTAAGAAGCTTCATTTAGGTCAGAAATGTTATGGATGTTATTGTTCATACTTTTGAGTTTTCTGAACCACTCCAGTACAGAGAGGAACAAAAGAAAAAGAATTTAGCGTTTTGTATGACATGTACGATGATTTAATATTTTTTTAATTTTTCAAAATTTGAAAATAATTTCAGTAATAATAAATTAATACTTTAGTATTACAAAATAATAAGAAATCACTATTAGATGATATGCCTTCCACATTTACAAGAGGAGAGTAAGTGAATAGAAAAATATTAGGCTTAAGTTTGAAATAGGATTTAGATTCGGATTCAGACCGGACTCTCTCACACGGGTGTCCAGATGCTGAAAGAGAAGAGTGTTTGTTATAAGTGCATTATTTTACCCGTGATGTGTTTTTTTTCTAGTCTTACGCGCAGATGTCTATCTTAACAAATGAATAATAGGTAACAAGTGTTTGAATCAAGTGTGTCGTAATTCTAAATTTAGCATATGAAAGTGTTCGAATGAATTTGAACCGTTTCATGTGCACGATATTGTGCGCGCACACACACACACACACACACACACACACACACACATCTCAGTTCCGCTCCAATTCTCTAGAAGTTTTAACATTAACCGAAAAATGTATCATGCTGTGATTCTCATAATTGGTATAAGGGCAGTTAAGTGTGCATAATAATAATCCATCCATCCATCGTGTTCTGCCTATCAGGCAGGTCCAACTCATGTGTCTCGCCAAAGTGTTCTATCCTGAGCTATCCCTTTCATCTTATGGTAGCTCCTGCCTGCCTTCAAATCATCCAGCATTGCTTTCCTTTTCCTTCCCCTCGGCCTTCTACCTTCATATCTACCCTCTATCACCTCCTTCAACAATCCTTCTCCTCTCAACACATGTTCGATACATTTCTTCTGTCTTTCTCCTATTATCTTAATGAGTCTTCTTTCCTCCCTCACCTGTTGTAGTACTTCCTCATTACTTTGATGTTCCCTCCAGCTTATCTTTAGCATTCTTCTCCAAATCCACATTTCAAAACTTTCCAGGAGTTTCTTTTCAGTTGTTTTCAGTCCATGTTTCTGCTCCATGTAGTACCACACTCCATATCAAGCTTTTTACTAACCTTTTCTTCAGCTTCAAGTTGAGTTTGCCTGTAAGTAGTCTTTTCTGTCTCTCAAAAGCTACCTTATCCAAACCAATTCTAGATCTTATTTCCTTATTGCAGTCTCCAATGTTGGTTAATAAACTCCCCAGATATTTAACCTGTTCAGCTTCTTCTTATAATAATAATAAACCTTTAAAAAAACAGGACAAAAAAAAAACAAAAAACATTTGGCGTGTACATGTTAAAAGTTGCCGCTAAATATTTTTTGTTTTTTTGAACTTCGAATTTTTAACGCCAATTTTTTCTAGTCTATGTCCATGAGTTTTGTAGGCAACGTCTTTTTGTTTCAAATACAAATTTTGCACAAAATTAGCGCTTATCCTATTTTTTTAACAAAAGGTTTTAAGCCAGTGAGAACTTAACATTTACTTTAAGCTCACGAACCACTTACATTTTGCAACGAACCATTTACATTTTGAGTGCAGCTTTACAAATTTGGTCTCACTGCTTTTGGATGTGAAGTTCAAAATTTTTGTGGCTGTGATATTTTTGCAAATTTATAGACTGACTCGCTTTTCCTTGATTTCACAAAAGAGTATAAAATTTTGTACAAGCGTCGTCTGACTAGATACACAAAATTATTTAGTACTTTTTACTACAAACAACACTAATTGTAAAATAGCCAAAATTTTATGTTTTTACGTGCTGCTGACAAGGGGCGTCACGTTGGGTGGAGCTTAGAACTCTCGACGAATAAGCTCCGCCCAGCGTCACGCGGACAAACGGCTTACTCAGCTGAATAACATTTTGCCCACATAAACTATGTTCGACACTTTTTCGTAGTGAACGAATTTGTTCGATGTTTACATCAAATTATTCGCGACGACGTCCTCTATCTTTTGATGCAAAGTGAGTGTGGTATAGTTTCTTCTGAAGAAAGTTACAGCCTTCAGAAGAGCCGTCCGCGAAGTGCTAGTCAGGATCAAAAAAGATTTGTCCGCGCATTACCGTACGTGGACGATACGTAGAAAGGTTAAATGTTTAATTAGAAGTACCTCTGGAAGGCTTTTAGCATTCCAGATTGTTTTATCTCCAGCTCGCTTCCTTGCTTCCTTCCTTCTTTCTTCTCTGGTCCGTTAGTTTCAATTGTCTATTTTTCTATAGAAATTTTTTAACCATGTGGCTTTTTTTTTTTTTTTTACAGCTTTATGCTTGTTTTCACATTTTTAGAGTTCCTACTGACTTGGGATTTTTTAAATATATATATATATATATATATATATATATATATATATATATATAATGATGAAAATAACCACAAGGAAAAGGGAAACACCATTCTCTGTTTCCTTTTTCCTTCGTGGTTATTTTCATCATAAATATTATTCACGTGTTACTTTCGTGAAATAATTTTCATATATATATATACAGTATATATATATATATATATATATATATATATATATATATATATATATATCGTAAAGAACGACGCTTTGTATAGGAGAATTATCCGCGCAAGATGAGAGCGAAAGAACGAAACAAATGAAAAAATGAGGTACCCACCCGGGAATCGAACCCGCGATCTTCCGATTGCCGGTCAGATATGATAACCACTACACCACAGGCCTCACCCAAACAAATGTCGTAATTCCTCTACATACGCGCAGAAACCAATGCCCCAAAGGGGCACCTCCCGCATGCCGTAACATTTATACATTATAACTGCAAACACGCAGTATAATTAACGTAAAGAACGACGCTTTGTATAGGAGAATTACCCGCGCAAGATGAGAGCGAAAGAACGAAACAAATGAAAAAATGAGGTACCCACCCGGGAATCGAACCCGGGATCTTCCGATTGCCGGTCAGATATGATAATGTATAAATGTTACGGCATGCAGTAGGTGCCCCTTTGGGGCATTGGTTTCTGCGCGTATGTAGAGGAATTACGACATTTGTTTGGGTGAGGCCTGTGGTGTAGTGGTTATCATATCTGACCGGCAATCGGAAGATCCCGGGTTCGATTCCCGGGTGGGTACCTCATTTTTTTAATTTGTTTCGTTCTTTCGCTCTCATCTTGCGCGGAATATTCTCCTATACAAAGCGTCGTTCTTTACGTTAATTATACTGCGTGTTTGCAGTTATAATGTATAAATGTTACGGCATGCGGGAGGTGCCCCTTTGGGGCATTGGTTTCTGCGCGTATGTAGAGGAATTACGACATTTGTTTGGGTGAGGCCTGTGGTGTAGTGGTTATTATATCTGACCGGCAATCGGAAGATCCCGGGTTCGATTCCCGGGTGGGTACCTCATTTTTTCATTTGTTTCGTTCTTTCGCTCTCATCTTGCGCGGATAATTCTCCTATACAAAGCGTCGTTCTTTACGTTAATTATACTGTGTTTGCAGTTATATATATATATATATATATATATATCAACGTAAAGAACGACGCTTGTATAGGAGAACATTCCGCGCAAGATGAGGAGGGAGAACGAACAAATGAAAAAATGAGGTAACCACCCGGGAATCGAACCCGGGATCTTCCGATTGCCGGTCAGATATGATAACCACTACACCATGGTCCTCACTCGATCAGAAGTCGTAATTCTCCTACATACGCGCAGAAACCAATGCCCCGAGGGGGGCACCTCCCGCATGCCGCACCTATACGTGTATATACATTTCAACTGCAAAGAACACGCAGTATAATTAACGTAAAGAACGACGCTTGTATAGGAGAACATTCCCCGCAAGATGAGGTTACCTCATTTTTTCATTTGTTCGTTCTCCCTCCTCATCTTGCGCGGGATGTTCTCCTATACAAGCGTCGTTCTGTACGTTATTTATACTGCGTGTTCTTTGCAGTTGAAATATATATCGGGTGGTCCGAAAAAAATGACGCATTTTTTAAAAATTAATATCTCAGTAACCCCTTTCCTTATCATGACAATTTTTATATGCAAGATACTTTCAAACTTCCTTTTTTGAATGCAAGAAACGGAATTCTGATATCTTTTATAGTTTTCTCGCAATTAACAAAAGTAACAACATGGGTCAAAAAAACAAAAATCGCAATATAATATCCGTTTTTTATACGATATCATTTTTATACGATATCATGCGATATTTTTGCAAGTTATTACAAAACTCTACAGGAATGAACAAGTCAAATTGTGGATATTTTTATTTTTTAACAATTCGTCAGTACCCTTAATGATGTTGTCAGAGGAAGATCGTATTCTCATTAAAAATTGTTACTGTGAAAAAGGATGGAAGACTGGAAGGTTATTGCAAGAGTTTCCCGGCAAAGAGTGGAAAAGGCGTGCAGTGGAAAGACTCTTAAAGAAGATTCGCGAATCGGGAAGTACTGCCAGAAAACCAGGAAGCGGTAGACCTAAAACAGCTTCGGTTCCAGAAAATGTGGATTACATCAACGATAAAATCTGCTCTCAAGAAGATAAACCAGGAAGTCATTTGTCACAAAGAACAATTGCTAAACATTTGAATATTGGAAAGACTTCTGGACACCGAATAATTAAAGCACAAAAACTAAAAGCCTTCAAAAGAATAGTATCTTCTAGAAAAAGTGATACTGTTAAGGATAAAAGAAAAACAAGGTGCAGAAAGTTACTTGATAATTTCTCTGTCGTTGATATTAAAAAGATAGTCTTCACGGATGAAAAAGATTTCACTCTAGAAATTCCGCGAAACCGTCAAAATGATGTTGTCTACGGGCGTGGTAAAAAGTGTGACATTTCAATAAACAGATTGTATCATGAAACGTCAAGATTCTCCAAAAAGGTTATGATATCTGCAGGGGTCTCTTGGAATGGCAAGACAGATGTTCATTTTATTGAAACTGAAAAGACAAAGGTGAATTCTGCAAATTACATTGAACTTTTAAGAACAAAATTGTTGCCGGATTGTCGTCGCCTGTATCAAGAAAATGATTTCATATTTCAACAAGATGGAGCACCGTCGCATACAAGCTACGCCACACAGTCGTTTCTGATTAGCAATACACCAAAATTAATAACGAAAAATGAGTGGCCACCACAAAGCCCAGATTGTAATCCTATGGACTACTCAATTTGGGAGTTACTAAAAGAGAAGGTTTACCGAGGTCGACGAGAAAAATTCACCGAATCAGAATTAAAAAGTGAAATACTTGAATCTTGGCAAGAAATTGGCATTAATGAAGTAAGAAGTATTATTTTTGTGTGGAAGAAAAGACTTAGATTAGTGTGTCAACAGAGTGGTGGTCCAATCGATCATT
Source organism: Bathynomus jamesi (assembly GCA_023014485.1). Taxonomy (NCBI): domain Eukaryota; kingdom Metazoa; phylum Arthropoda; class Malacostraca; order Isopoda; family Cirolanidae; genus Bathynomus; species Bathynomus jamesi. The sequence goes on from JAJOZX010003075.1 coordinate 227,296, forward strand.
TACTGTAAATTAATTAGTTAAATTTCTGATTAAATTTTTCCTTTCTCATGATATTCGTTTTTTTGACCCATGTTGTTACTTTTGTTAATTGCGAGAAAACTATAAAAGATATCAGAATTCCGTTTCTTGCATTCAAAAAAAGAAGTTTGAAATTATCTTGCATATAAAAATTGTCATGATAAGGAAGGGGGTTACTGAGATATTAATTTTTAAAAAATGCGTCATTTTTTTCGGACCACCCGATATATATATATAAAAGTTAAAGTACTTAATTTATTTCTACATACCAGAATGTTTACGAAAGTCAGTGTCAGTATTTAGTATGTATGATAATTATAGCTTCTGTTCCTATAGGTGTAGTGTGAAAACCTCAGTGTCAAGAACTTCAATAAAATATCAACTTGTAAACCAGGAACAAAGCTATTTTTAAGTTTAATTTTAAGATTCTCTGATGAATTGATGAGTCACTTTTCCATATATAGTAAAACTGTGAATATTGCACCAACTGTATGTTACATGTACACTATTTTACAGTATATGAAGAGTGACCGCGTAATATAAATGCTCTCTCTCTCTCTCTCTCTCTCTCTCTCTCTCTCTCTCTCAATTCCTTTATCTATATCGTTTCGTTTATATCAGTTATAGAATCTCGGTATCATCTTAGGTGACGAAGCACACGAACGCGGAAAAACATGCAAATTTGCTCGGTTCTTTTTCGGAGAATGAATCTTTTTATGGATTTTGAGTGGTGACACGCAGTTGGTGTAACGAAGCGTCCGTTTAGATGCAAAGAAGGAAAATAATAATCTCTATGAAACTAAGAAGCTAATAAAAGTTAATATCAACTCTTATTCATTATCTCGTAAACTTCTTCGTCATGTTAAATGTTTTGTATCACGTAATCTATATAATATAATAAGAGAGCTGTCCGTCTGTCTGTCTGTCCGTCCGTCACACTTTCAGAAATTGTGAGAAAAAATTGTGAGAAAAAAATTCAGAAATTGTAAAAAAAATTCAGAAATTGTATTACGGGCGGCAATGTGAAGCTCAAGATTTTCATGACTGTGTTCTTTTCTGTAGTTTAGCAATGGGGGAAGGGTGGGGGTGGGGGTAATCGGGGATGGGTGGGGTAATGGGAGGGGTGGGGGTAATGGGGGAGGGTGTTAGCTCCCAAGTTGTATGAATGGGGGTGAGGAGGTTTTGGGAGATACCAGATTCAGAAATGTTGACACAATGTGAAGCTCAAAATTTTCACGGCTGGGTTCTTTTTTTGTAGTTTAGCCTGTCTAACCGTCAGCGAAGCGGCGGGAACTGTACTAGTTTAATTAAAAAATAAATATTGGTTTTCCTTTTTTAAACAAGATCATAAATAACAAATTTAATCCAGTTTCAAAGAGTTTCGTTTGAAAAGTTTCAACAGTTTTCATATTCCTGTAAATTGTTTTCTCTTTTCGATAAATGAATGAATGAATGAATGAATGAACTTCAAAAAAGAATTGTCATAGATTTTAAGTGTCAGGAAAGTGATTTGAAAGGGTACTTCAGTTCAAAAACAATTCCAAAACCGCATTCACTACCTTCGTAAGATTTGTAAGCACATAAATTATATACATACACTATCTTATACACACACACACACACACACACACATATACATATATATATATATATACAGTGGTGGGCACCGTTAACCAAAAAGTTAACTTCGTTAACCGCTAATCCGTTAACCAAAAGTTAACTTCGTTAACCGTTAATCCGTTAATTCGTTAAACATGTAACGGAAGTTACCGATAAACCGTTAACGTTAACTTTTATTATAAAAAAAATGAAAAACACAATATATATATATAATTTAATTTTCCCTCTTCTTCTCGTTCTCCATTTTGTCCATGAGATGCATGTTGCCCTTCATGAAAATTAGCATATCAAAGTTTTCATCAGACAGGGATGATCTCTTGGCCCTCAGGATGTCCTTGCCCATAGAGAACAAACGCTCCACTGCAGCACTGGAGGGGATGGCTGTGTTGAACTTGATGAACAAGTCCACCAACACTTGCTCACCCAAGAAGGCAGCATCTTGTGTAAACACATGAGTTCAAGTTCAAATATTTCCACATAAATTAAAATAGTCATCCATAAAATTGAAAGAAAACCAAAAGAAAACGATGTAGACTTATGCCCCTTTTGTCCTGTTGGTACTTAGAAGTTGACTCAATAAATCCTTTATTATTTCACACTTAAAAATAATAAACAAGAACAACAATTGTTTGAAGCATTCTTGAACATTTCAAGAACAAGATACAAAATAAAATAACCCTTACCTTTGTTATTTGGAACAGATATGGCACAGAATATTCGGGAAGTAATTGCACTGAAATTTCTTCGGTCTTCACAGCAGAGATACTAAAGAGTAAACAGCCTCTGGCGCCACACGCTCACATTTACTTCTCAACGCCATCTATTATCTCATAAAGAAACTAATTCACATTGGGACTTGAAAGTACCGGCAGGATCAACCGGGTAGAAAAATAATTATGGAGATTTTAAAGATGTGGTACCTAGAAGTACCGCCAGGACATAAAGGGTTAAGGTGAAAACGCTCCCATTGTAAGACATCAATTGACTTAATTTATGTCATCAAAGTGACATGAGAATTGAAATCTTACCTGATCATTTTTATGGTTCTTGAAATGTATCAAGGAGACTACTAATAAGGTACTCACAGACATATTATAAATATACATGACTACTTGACAACGATTATTTTTAAATATTCACTAGCACAAACATGTTGCGCAAGAGACAGACTGCAAATGAAACGAATGTAGTTATTTGTTGTAATTGTTACATATATATTATTGAAAGTGCCTTAAAATGCTCGTGATATTTCTTGAAAGAAGTTGAAACATTCAACTCAAATGGCAAATCTTTCCGCCTGATTTTACAGTCGACCATGTTTTGCTCAAACCAATGCCATAAATAACTACCATATTTGGTAAGACACAAATTGTGGCGACGGAAACAAATATATCGCCTGATTTTGCACTGCGGAAATGGAAATTCGTTCATCACTATTAACAGTGGCGGATTAATTGCGCACCTGCTCAGCACTGAAAATAATAGAAACTTTTAAACGTTTATTTATGAATTTTTTGGGTTAACGGACTTGAGTTAACGGAAGTTAAATATAACGGAAGTTAATTAGTCCGATAATGATTTTCAAAGTTAACTTAAAAGTTAAATCGTTAACGAAAAAGTTAACTTCGTTAATTAACGATTAACGGATTAACGGTTTGTGCCCAGCTTTGTATATATATATATATATATATATATATATATATATATATATATAATTAGGAGGGGTCGAAATTTTGTATTCTTATTCTACACACTGCTCGGAGTTTCCTTTGGGCCCCTAAACAACATACTGTATTTACACCGCTATGCGCCCCCCCTACCCGTTGCATATGCCCCCCCCCCCTTTTTCTAAATTGAAATGAAATTGAAACCAATTCTTTGAATAAAAAAACCTGATAAATGACAAAGATTAAAGTAAATAATGATATAAGTAAAGTTAAAGTAAGTTATATATACTAGCAAAAGGGCGCCGATTTTGCTAGATCTGCGGTGCTTCGGCTGAATTGTGGGCCTACGGCGTATTTTATTTTGAACATCAGTAGCCCTTTATCTGGATATCATTCCTATTCCTCTCACCTTGGGCCTCAGTAATTGGGGTGCCTGCGGCCTTCCAGTTACTGGCAAACCAATTATTCATTCAATAAAACTACAGAAAAGAACGCAGCCATGAAAATCTAAAGCTTCACAAATCTTAATACAATGAGCTCGGATTTGAAGCCTAAGATTTTCATGACTGCGTTCATTTCTATAGTTTTATTGACCAAATAACTGAACCGACAGTAATTGGGGGCCCTGCGGCCCGCCAAATCATAGTTTTCATTGTTTCGAGTGCATCAATAATATTGTTATAGTGTTCCATTAGTTGTGATAAGCATGATCTCCCTGACCGGAATCGATGTTGGTTATCATTTTTTTCTGAGTTTCCCCATTAACCCCACCCCTCCCCCATTACCCCACCCCTTCCCCATTAACCCCACTCCCTCCCCCATTACCCCACCCCTTCCCCCATTACCCCCACCCTTCCCCCATTACCCCAAGGGGGGAAGGGGGCTGGCACCTTGCAAAGGATTTACTTTAAATTTTTTTGGTTACATATATATATCGCACTTAGCTCCATATAATATAGATATATATATATATATAATATAATATATACAGTATATATATATATATATATAATATATATATATATATATATATATATATATATAAAATAAGAAATCTTTCTCCGTATATTACTTAAAGAATCAATTTGAAGCATACTAAAATAAAAATATTCACCTTAAGAAATTTAATTGAAGCATATTAAAACCAAAATATTCACCTTAAGAAATTTAAAATCGTAAATTACTGACACCACTGGCCTTTCCATTGGAACACAGGTAGCTTTTTTCTCGACTCCAGTACATTCGAGATAAATTTATGTCTGTTTTCATAACCAATTCTATCTTGTGATGCTTCTGTTACCACATTTACAGCATGTTCTACTCCCTGGCTGTGACAGGGAAAAGGAATAAGCTGAAGTGGTTCATTTCGAACTTTAAGAAGATCATCATTTGTCAAATTCTATAAAATAGGTGGAGGGGTGATGGTTTCGTTGTCCCAGTCGATCATGTTAGGATAATCGTCTGCTTCAAAGTTCAGTGTTTTTGGCAGCTCAAAATTTCTCGCATTAGTGCTCCTATTTCTTGCTCGAATGATGTGTTGAAGAGCCAGCTCTCTGACCTCTCTTCTTGTGTCTGTTATCATTGAGAGTAAGATATTCTCTGGGTGGGCAAAATAGGCGTTATTTCTGAGGACACGCTCCACAATCATCCGATGCTTTTTATCTAAGCCTTTAAGCAAGTGCATGATATACCAAAAATTAGATGCTCCCTCATTTGCCTTTGGATGAGACTTTATCCAAAACCAGCCTGGAGCGTAAACCAGCATTATAATTTTTACTATGTCTTGGATGTTTTTGTCTGGATTCCGTGTAGAGACACATAAACGCAGGATCCTGTTTGCTCGTGTTAGCCATCTTGCATGATGGAGGGCATCTGGGGATCTGGTGGCTAACGCTTGTGAGATGCGTCCAGATTGTATGCTAATGCACATTTCATACATATATTTTTGGTCACTGCTGAAACTTTTAGCAATATCGGCCGAAACTTCTTTAATGTTGCCTTCTACAGGGGTATAATCAACTATATCCAGTTTGGTCAAATCCTCTCGGAGTTTATTTCCAAGAGAACCTTTGAAGGTGTTTGGTCCCGAAGTTTTTCCATCAATTGCTTCAAATACATGCCTGAAGGGCAGTTCGTTTGCATGCAAAAGGCAAATCAGCCATTGTACCGGCCTGTCCAGATATAATTCAATCAATTTTAGCACCCCACCAATCCTGCCAGTGTTCACTGGGGTGCCATCGCATAGCAAAGCTTTGAGGGATTCTTTGCTATTGGAATCAACTATAAAAGTTATTATTTCATCTGCAATACAACAAGCAGTTCCGTTATCTGGAGCTATATGATCCATGTAAACATCACCAGGTTCTTTGACTATTACATAATGTTCTTCGTACTCCATTCCCTTCTTTGTCTTAGTTTGATCTTTTCTACCATCAAATCCGATGCCTTCAATCTGTGTTTCTCTGATTTCACTTTGATTATGTTCTTTTTACCCACACGTATTCTTTCTCTTTCCACTTTTTTCCTATCCAACATATTGGTTTCGTCTAATATTCCCATATCCTTCAAAGCTGCATTTACTATAGCTGCAGTAGCTCTGTAACTTACACGGTATCTATCTGCTGTTATTGTTAAGTTATCATAAATAATTCTGTTCTGATGGTTTTCTCTCAGCTCAAAATCCGGAACAAAGTCAATATCGTCGCTGTCATCATCAATTTCCATCTCTCATCTTCCATAATATGTAAAGGGTCCAGTTTGCTGGTTGAGGCGACATTCATATCTATTATCTAGGCTTATCTTGGCTCTTCTTTCTAATCCTTTAACTCTATCGTGAGTCCTTTTTCTTGCGGAAGTCGTTACTCTGTCGATTGGTCCTAGTTGGTTTTTTCTTTGTTTCTGCCCCACAAAAGACTCCCACTCAATCATTGGAATTCTAATATCACATCTGCAATCCGTTCGACTGATTTTTTTATCGTAACAAGTACAAGTGCAAATATCAAACAGTTCATCGAATGTCTCCACCTTCTGCTGAAAACTGTTGTTTCTTTGTTTTAATGGTACTTTATTTAGCTTTGCTGCAGATTCTATCAATCGTTCAACTTTTATAGCTATTCCTTCAAATCCTATATGTGGAAAGGAAAACTTCTCCCAAATGGCTTCACATCTTTGGTGACAATTCTGTAACATTCTTTTGCTGTTCTAGAACCTTTCGAAATCAGTTCTTCTCGTTTTTTTACCAATAAATAATGCCTAAATATGTCAGCCTTTGAAGGAGTCATTGAAGGTGGAAATTCTGCAGGGTGACCAAATGTTGAATTGTGCGTTTTGCTTCCTGTCGCCATGATTTCACTTATTTAGGCCTATAACTCATTCAATCATAAACAATCTGAAACTAAACAAAAAAACGTGACAATAATTTATATAATTCATCTAATCTATCTAAATTAATTTATGTAATCTATTCAATCTATCTAAAACTCTATCTAAATAATCCATCCAGATTAATCTAATCTACTTAATAAGACTTAATATAATGCATGATTGTCACATTTGGGGTTTATATCTGTGGAGAGAGTAAAATGGGGGGGATGCTATGGAAGGGGTAAGGGGGGTCGCATATACTCATTTTTTTACAAGATGTTGAGATCATCATTTCCAACTATGTGCATACTGTGGAATTGGAGAAACTCGATTTTTGATATGTTTGGACCCCCCTAATATATATATATATATATATATATATATATATATATATATATATATATATATATGGGATGATGATAATGATCTACAGAGCTACAGAAGCTAAGGCTAACAAAGACCCTAAGATCCACTCTAATGTTAGCCCGAGAGAAAGAAGAGAGTAGGGGGTTAAAAGAAGAGAATAAGGGGTTAAGTAAGTAGGAAAACCTATCATTCGTGGGTTAACATTCATTCAGAAAAAGAGAGAGAAAGACTCACCATCATCATCCGCCGGTCACTGCCGACAAGTCGAAAAAATAGTGGAAGAGGGGTGAAAGATGAAAAGAAGTAAAATAAGAACGCTTACAAATCATGCAAACACAGCAGACAGCCCTGAATTAGTTAAACAGGGCCCTATGGGTGGTGCTGCCAGTAATTAGCGGGGGCCAGTAATTGGGGGACCACAGGACCCCCAATTACTGTCAGTTCATTTATTTGATCACTAAAACTATAGAAAAGAACGCAGCCATGAAAATCTTAAGCTTCAAATTTAATACAATTAGCCCACCCCAAGCAAGTGCTGGGCATAACAGCTAGCATATAAGCACACCGGACAAAAAATTAGTCACCCCTAATAGCACCGATAGTAGGAAGTTCAAGGTCACACAGAGGGTGCTGATGTAGCATTGGTAAGTGACAAGTAGCGGTGACGTAGCACACAGGATCAGATCTGTTTCGTGAGGTGGTGAAGAACAAAGTGTGTGTTGGATATAGTCTGCAAAATGGGTCTTGAGGCAGACGTTACTCAGTGGCAAAAAGGAGCCATCGTGTTTGGCAGAGCCCACGGACACAAAATGTCTGAAGTAGCCCAATTTGTTGGTGTGTCAACACGTACTGTCCAGCGAGTTTACAAAGAGTGGTGTAGTTCGCAATCAACTGACAATCGACAGCGTAACTGTGGCCGGAAAACAATTCTCGTCTAGTAACTGCAAATCATTTTCAAACCAGAGAACAATTGCTCCAAGAAACCAATGAGGTTCTCCAGTGACCAATTTCCGAACGGACATTGCGACGAGAACTGCATGCGATGGACATCTGGAGCAGGGTACCACGGAAGAGGCCGCTGTTAACAGCAAGTCACAAATTGGCACGTTATAAATGGGCTCAGAGGCACAAAAACTGGACTGCGGCAGATTGGAAACGTGTAATTTGGTCCGATGAGTCCCGTTTTTGTTTGTTCTCCAATGATGGGAGGCGACGAGTACATCGCAGGTCCAATGAAGCCTTTAATCCTGAATGCGTCGAAGGTGATGTTCAGGCTGGAAACAGAAAGTGAAGCGCAGGAATAGACACCCACGGACTCTGGCGGAACTTCGGGACCGGCTGATGAACGAGTGGCAGCAAATCGATGTTCAGTACATGCACAACCTCGTAGAGTCTCTGCCTCGCCGGATTCGTGCGGTTATCAAGGCCAGAGGCGCCGTCACACGTTATTAGGTACATTCTGAGAGGGGTGACTAATTTTTTGTCCGGTGTGCTTATATATATATATATATATATATATATATATATATATACGAGATTTGAGATATATAACTCGTATATACAGAGCCCAGAGCCCAGTAAAGCCTGAAGCTTAAGTGCCAAATTAAATTAAATAAATAGTCGAGCTTCACAATTATTTATGTCATTCTAATTTGTAAAATCAATGTATTTATTTTATTATTAATAAAGGATATTCAATTAAAAAAATTAAATTCAATATAACTCGTATATACTCTCGTATTTGCTCCACTCCTTTTCGTTATCATGCTGACAGACAGACAATGAAGTAGCAGACAACAGTATAGTAACATCCTTTGCTGACGCTAGAAAGATCAGCAGAAAAATCGGCAATGCAGAAGAAGTGGAAGTCCTTTAGAGAGAGACAAACAGAATATACAGATAGTCAGAAGCTAATAACATAAATTTTAACACCGAGAAATTTCAGCTCTTGAGATATAGAAGAACTAAGAAAGTTAAACAGACAGCATACAATGCCCCAGATAGACAGGAAATTCAGAGAAGCGCGAAAGCAAAAGAGTTAAGGATAATAATGAGCGATGATGCAAAATTTGAAACACAGAATCAGATAGCGATAAACGAAGCAAAAAAAGTTACGGGACAGCTACTGAGAACCTTCAAAAGAAGGGATGAGAATATAATGATTCCTCTGCTGAAATACTGATCGTACCAAAACCTGAATACTGCTCAGTCTTTACGTCCACATACAAAAAAGAAAAAAATTAATAAACTATAAGAAATCCAAAGAAATTTCACGCCCAAGATTGATGGCTGCAAAGAACTTAACTACTGGAAAAGACTATGTAAATCAAATCTATGTTCGCTGGAAAGAAGAAGAAGAAGAGAGATACAGCATAATTTAAATATGGAAAATGATCGAAAACGTGGTACCTAACCTCAAACAACCCAGTAACCATCCAAAACACTAGAAAATAGGAACGGCAGGATGTGTAGTGTTCTCAACTAAAGGCCTGACGAGGGACACTCTCAACACTAAAAAAAAATAGCTTGGCTGTCTGGGGGCCAAGACTTTTTAACCAGCTTCCGAAAGACCTCGGTAACATCACGAGGGTCAAAGTTGAAATCTTCAAATGAAGACTAGATGCCTGGCTCAGGACGGTACCAGATGAGCCGGGTGTGCCTATTTATATGCGATGGAGATTACAAAAAAGCAGCTCGCTCCTCCATTAGGCCAGGTCCAGAGGCTGGGTCACCAGCTTGACCTTCGTGTGAAGAGAGACCGACGCACGGAATTTCTACCAGGTTTACCAGATTTAAACGCATGAAAATTAACTGAAGCATTTCTTTGTGTTAGTTCTACAGTGATCTAACTTCAAATTTTTCAAAAATTCCTCTTTTAACCCCCACTACAATCCACTCATACCAATTGATACTCGTTACAGATACTAAATACTTGGTCAATAGCGAGTAAAATCCTAAGATAAAAAGAAACGCAGCCGTAAAAGAGTGCATTTAAAACCAATTTTATTGATTCTCTCATAATCTAATATTCAATTAGATAGCTATTAATGAACTAACCCCTCGATATGTTTCGAAAAGCTAATATACGGAGACGACAAAACTCGAAAGACGAAAGAATACTCAAATGAAAACAAATGGAAAGAGATGATGAAAATGCGCAAACAGAAGACAAAAAAAAAAAAAAAAGAGAAAGCAGACGAAATTGAAAAGCTGCCGAATGCATTATAAATTTTTTTCTGCTCTTTTTTTCATAAATTTATTTAATATTTTATCAGAATTTATTTATAGGCGAAAAATGCTTCTGTTTTTTTTATTTTCAACCTTTTCCGTAGGCATGATTCAGATCATATTTTCGTTAGACATTCTGCTCAGGAAGTTGTTATCAGAAAACAAAAATTGTCAGTTTTTGGTTGTTTAAAATTTTTTTTGTTTTAGTTCAATTTAAGTGTGAATATTTTGCGTATGTGTCGTCTGACATTTCTTCTCGTTTTATTGTTGAATTACTTCGTACTTCTTATTAAGTTGTTCTTCTTTAAACCATGACACTATTCGGAAGAATCAGTTTCGATTGCCTAATTTGGTCAAGCGGATAATTCATAGATTTGCTGCGAACCCAGATTCGAATCCCGACGCGGAATTATCATAGAGGTTACTCCTATAAATCTCTTTCACAATGGAATGCCTGAAAGACACACCTCTTCAAAACTTGTTGAAAAAAGTTAAAAAACTAGAAGGTCAACAAAACTGTCTGTCAACAAGATACGCACAACCACTTTCAGTCTTTTCATCGAGAGAAGAGAGTCCTTTACGAGTAACTCAATGGTATTCCAATTATGATAGATGAATCCTACTTGAGATTTGTCTTAAAATCGAAACAGAGCGAGGGAAGTCTGTAATGTCAGTCTTTAATATTATAATATAATTTGTTTCTTTTCGAGGATGAGGTTCAGAACATTTTTGCAACTGTTCGTTCATTTTCAGAACAAAAAATATAATATTGTGCAAATGGAAAAAAGTATATACGCCTTTATAACAAAATTTATTGGCTATATATATATATATATATATATATATATATATGTGTGTGTGTGTGTGTGTGTGTGTGTGTGTGTGTGTGTGTGCCAAACGAAAAAGGCAACGAAAAAGGCAAAGCTTAATAAGTTAAGTTGCCCATAAATTTATATTTTCTCTAACTAGCTGATCTCTAAATATTATAAACTATTGTAATCTTGTACTCTATATTAATAATAATTTTATATTAAGTTGTACTTTATAATTTATATATTAAACCATCTTATAATGTTTACTTTATTTTAAGTATTTTTATAATTTTATAAACCCAAATTATATATTCATTCTTAGGGTCTTTTCAGTTTTCGGTCCGGCATTGGATTTTTTACGTCTTTGGTATAGACGTAGATTTTTACGCTGATTTCATTTCTGCAATCCGTTTCTTGGAGAAATAAACACGAAAAAAGTTATGGCCCAAAACTTGTATTCAAATATCCACCTATACCTACCCAAACCTACCCTACCCAAACCTACCCTACCCAAACCTACCCTACCCAAACCTACCCTACCCAAACCTACCCTACCCAAACCTACCCTACCCAAACCTAACTTAACCTAACTTACCCTAACCTAAACTACTTCTGTTTGTATATCGAACAGCTCGATGGGTACAGCTTCAGTCACAAAACAGTGAACCACAGCGAAAACTTCGTGGACCCTTCAACTGGAGCACACACTCAACGGATAGAGTCGACGTGGAACCAACTCAAACGCGGTAACAAGCGCTGGTGTGGTACGCACCGCTCCATGATCGACTCGTATCTTCGCGAGTTTCTCTGGCGTCGCCGACACGCAGGCAAAGATCTAGTGCGCCAAATACTGAACGATATTGCGCAGTTTGGCAAGTAGGAAACTTTGGTTTGTGTTCCGTTCTGTATTCTGGAAACCTGTAAACGTAATAAACTTGCACATAACTTTTTTCCTGTTTATTTCTCCAAGAAACGGATTGCGGAAACGGAATCAGCGTAAAAATCTACGTCTATACCAAAAATATGAAAAAAAATCCAATGCCGGACCTAAAACCGAAAAGGTCCCATTTTCATTCAAATTGGCCAGCAGGGAATTGAAATTTTAATGAAAATTTTTTTGCTGTTGACATTGTTAAAGAAACAAAAATACCATAAAAATAAGGAAAACCAATTATTTTAAAGTAAAAATATGAAAATTGAAAGTTTTCACATTAGATTAATAAATTTCTGAAGAGAATTGATTTTTTAAAATATAGGTAATGAAATAGCATCGGTATCGGCACTTTTTCATGGAATCGGTATCGGCTAAATTTTGGAATCGGTACATCACTAATTTTAATTAAGAATCTTGAAATCAAGTTACTACTACTTCATGGTACCTCACGATTTTACACACGTATTTTTTGTTTTATTTTATTTTAGGTTAGGTTAGGCTAAACCAGGGGTTCTCAATCCACTTACTTCCATTACCCACCTGAATCATTGGCGCTCACCCCGTTACCCCTAATGACTCGGAAATTAACCAAAAGTTAAAGAAGTAGTTTATAATCATACAATTGTCTTTAAACACCACTCTTAAATAAAATATGTATGGCTTCCATTACCCCACCCCCCTGGATATCCAAATTACCCCTTTGGGGGTTGAGAACCCCTGGGCTAAACTAACCTAACCTAATCTAAATTGAATCCCAGAAACATCTACAACAAAGTAGTATATATACTGTATATATTCACTTGGGGAAAGAATAGTGAATGGCCTTGAAGTTTCTCAGAATCGGAAATAATTTTTCCTTTCAATGGATGAATCAGTGAAGTCTATCGATTAATCATTGATTACTCATAAACACGCGATTAACTTTATAAAATTCACTTATTATTATTATTATTATTATTATTATTATTATTATTATTTTAACGTTAATTATAAATTTATAATTGAAATCAAGAAAAAAAAACCAGTGTGTGTGTGTACACGAGTTTGTTACTTGCGCATGCGCGTTAGGCCTGTTCAAAAATCAACTTTTTCTTATTTTCATAGGTTTCTGTACATTTTCCCATGCTTTTTGACCTGAAAAAGCCGAAAATCACAACTATTTTGACCTAGGATGTTGGGAAGCATTGCCGCATGGAGCTTTAAATTTTCTGCCTTGAAATCGGCCAAAGCGCCAATTCCGGGGTCCCTTGAATTATGTTTTGCACTTTAACTTTTGATCTAAACAAGATAGAGCAACAAATTAGGTATCAAATGAAAGAGCATAAAATTAATAAATAATAATAATAATAATAATAATAAATAAATAATAATTAATAATAATAATAAAATTATCTATCATTTTTCAGGAAACAACAGAAACTCAATCAGAATCTAGAAAACCATCTACAAGTTACAACTTCACAATGGCATTAAGCAAGGAGCTGAGGGAGCTCCGTGGGCGCACAGTTGATATCTCAGAACCTCCACGTACTGTCCACAGGCAGGTGTCAACTGGGCCATCTACCAGATCTCTCACTGAAACTTTCCTGGTTGGATACCCTTCAGCTTTTATCAGTGGTTCCCAGCTTCCCACCAACAGACAGGCGTTCCAGTATTTCCTTAATCTTCAGAATTTACCGGAAAATGCAGGGAGGCCCATGGTTCAAGACCTTGCATATGAAACAGTTGAATCTATCATCCCATTCTGGCAGATGGCTAGGATCAAGACAATGACCAAGTACAACGCAATGAAGCTCTTCATGAAACTACATGAGAAACATCGTGCTCTGGTGAAAAGCAAAGGAAGAGCAAGTAACCCTGGAGGAAAAAGAGGAGCATTTGTGCTGGAATTAGACAGCCTGTTCGATATAGGAGCTCCAGATGCAATCCAGGAAATACAGAACAACAGACTGTTATCCAGAGAGAAGAAAGATGAGGATATCAGGTTCTACGAAGACCAAAAGACTGAGAGGAAAGGTCATATGTCTGGTCATGACAAGATTTTTGAGACAAGATCCCTGCAGCAAGCAGCGAGGAATGAAAGACTGCAGCATAGACAAGAACAAGGTAAAACTAATTACTTTGAACGTTACAAAAAGTTTTAAGTTTTACTCCATTGCGATATTTAGCATGTACTTAACAATTACTGTCTTAACATGTACTATTTTACAGCTGCAGCAGAACAAGAGGCAGTTGTTCATGTCGATGACATTACCTGGGGTGACTCAACTGACAACGACGCTAACACAGAGGACATGGATTACCATCAGCCTCGTCCTGGATGTTCTCACCATCAAGACACTGTGACTAGTTTGACTTTGACGTTTCCAAGGAAGGTCATGGAATGTGATGTCATCTGCAATACAGCTGATCGTCTTGGTTTATCAGACAATCAAGTTACTGCCATGGTTTCTGCCACCTTGAAAGCTGGAGGGGCTGATCTGGATAACTTCGTCATCTCAACCTCAACAACACGTCGCAACAGAATGCTGTCCAGGTATAATATCAGCCAGAGTCACATGTCCAAGTTTTGTGAAAACCCCCCACAGTACGCTGCCTTACACTGGGATGGAAAGTTGCTCAAAGATGTCTTGGGCAGTGAACCTGGAAGTACCTCAGAGACTTTAGCCGTGCTAGTGTCTGGTCCACCTTCATACACTGAAGGAAAGTTATTGGGAGTACCTGTCATCGACAATTCTTCTGGCACAGCTCAGGCTGAGGCTTCAATGGATTTACTGGAGACATGGGAACTTACGGATAATGTTACTGCCCTTGTTTTTGACACTACATCCAGTAACAGTGGAGTTCACAGAGGAGCTGCCAAACTGCTAGAGAAAATGCTGAACAAAAAGGTGTTTTATCTGGCCTGTCGACATCACATCCTGGAAATCCTAGTAGGAGCAGTTTGGGAGAAGCTGTTTGGGAAGGTGAAGGGGCCAGATAATCCCTGGTTTGAGCATCTGAAGGATGTTTGGACGGACTTGTCCAAGGAAAACCCAAAGATGCTGGCTATCAACAGCAAATGGCTGAAGGAAAAGAAGAAGAACAGTGAAGAAATACTCCAAGACATTCTAACAGCAGAAAGGCTTCCAAGAGCCGACTACAGGGAAATGGCTGAACTGACAGTCATTGTTCTTGGAGGAACGCCTCCTCCAGGTATTCACTGGAGTCGACGACCAGGCGCCATTCATCAGGCCAGATGGATGGCCAGAAACCTGTACTCCATGAAAATGCTGATGTTTGCAGATCAACTTGAGTACGACGAAGACACTGTATCAAAGCTGGAAAGACTCAACACCTTCCTTGCGCTGTTCTACACTCCTGTATGGATGATGTCAATGTCTGCTGCAGATGCTCCCGTGAATGATCTAAGTCTAATCCAGGACATGTTGAAGTACAAGAAAACTGACCCAGAGCTTGCTGATGCAGTACTTAATAAGATGGAAAACCACAAATGGTACCTGACGCAGGAAGTCGTGCCATTTGCCCTGTTCAGCAGTAGATTGAGTGACACATTGAAGCACGACATTGCTGCCCAGTTACATGCCACTGAGAAGCCAGACAGCTTCAGAACAGGAAAGCCTCTATTCCAGAGAGTCACAGCTAAGACCACCCTGGTTGATCTCATTGGCCCAGAATCACATTTCCTGCTGGACACACTGAACATTGGATCCGAGTGGCTTCTGGAACCTGTCACGTCTTGGCCACAGAATGAGGACTACAGAAAAGCGTTGGACTATGTTAAGAATCTGAAAGCGGTGAATGACATTGCTGAACGTGGTGTCAAGATGATGAGCGACTTTGCAAATGTCATAACAACAGATGCTAAGCAAAGGGACTATCTCCTTCAAGCTGTGGAGTTCAACAGACGCCGCTTTGACAGCTTCAAGAAACAAACTCTCAACAACTGACTGTGTAAATGTCATTATGAAATTAATCATCATGTAATGCTTTCACTTCTTGATCGATTAGACTTGTGACAAAATGTTAATCTCAAATTTGTGTCATGAATAAGGCGCCTTGTCTGCCTTGAGTGTGAGAAAACGAATTTTGTGATATTTCTGAAATCTTTGTATGTACCAATGTGCCATTTCTTGTTCCAAGACTATCATAATTGTATAAGTTAGAAAGAGGATTAAAAACACTTTAATTTGGTGCCTATTTTGTGCTCTATCTTGTTTAGATAAAAAGTTATAGTGCAAAACATGATTCAAGGGACCCCGGAACTGGTGCTTTTGGCCGATTTCAAGGCAGAAAACTTAAAGCTCCATGCGGCAATGCTTCCCAACAACCTAGGTCAAAATGGTTGTGATTTTCGGCCTTTTCAGGTCACAAAGCATGGGAAAAAGTACAGAAACCTATGAAAATAAGAAAAAGTTGATTTTTGAACAGGGCTAAATTGCGCGTATCTTGCGGTTTATTGTCTGGTTTCATTGCAATTCATGTCTAAAACCTTGAGGTTAATTTCATGGTGTGTGTGTGTGTTTGTGTGTGTGTGTGTACACACACACCTTGGTTTTGCTTCCGCCCGAATTGTTTATACTGATGAAGGTCAAGCTTGTTGCTCCACCTTGGACCTACAGCTTAACGTGGAATCCAAACCACGACCCACTCCGGGTGGCCAGAAATTACAAAGTCCTCACCCGGACTCGATCTCACTCACGACCTCCCGATCAGCAGCCCAGCGTCTTTACCAACCTATTTTTTCCAGATGTAGGTAGTTTAAGTTTATATTCGCCCTCATTTATTATCGATATTTATTGGCATTATTTATACATGCAGCGTATACAGCATTAAAAACTAAATCCTACGCAAAGTTTAGCACTATAGTTAAACTCGCACTGGTGTGTTATTAAGCGTATATTTTATACACTTGATTCGCGACATCAAGATTTATGTGAGCTAAAACATTTTTTTCGGGATTTTATTGAAAAACTTCAAAGAAAAATATTTCTCAGTTTTTTGCCTTTAATTGTTAGCGAATGGACTTTTCTTTCACGCACTAATTTAAAACAAATGCGAGAGCGTTAGTCTGAGAAAATTTCCGAGGAATGCTTATGAATCCAATTTACTTCTATATTTCATAGGGTGGTGCCAAAGGTCTCTCAGAGATAGGCACTTTGCATTTCATGACGAAAGAGTCGTGGGAACAGAAGCTTCTGACACTGGCACATTGCCATTCTCTATACGCGAAGATACCACGTGCCTG
This sequence comes from Bathynomus jamesi, assembly GCA_023014485.1. Lineage (NCBI taxonomy): Eukaryota > Metazoa > Arthropoda > Malacostraca > Isopoda > Cirolanidae > Bathynomus > Bathynomus jamesi. The sequence goes on from JAJOZX010003075.1 coordinate 244,552, forward strand.
TTGCTAGGGAAGCAAATTTTTGTAGATGCTCGAGTAAGAATTAAATAATGTACATTGAGTAAATTCGCTAACATTGGATATCAAACTTTGATAAAACCAAGTATTAACATTGAGAACACTTTGAAAATAAAAAAACTAATAACTTAAAAAATAGTTAACTACGAAAAAGATTTAACCCTTCAGTGCTTGAGGGAGATTCATACATTCTTTATTTTCAATGGGTAACCTATTAATAGAAATGAACTGATTTAAACTTCTTGACACAATTTTCGTTAAGTTTTTTTATATTTCCAAGTATTCTGGCAAAGTGTCCACGTACGAGGATAACGGCCATTCTGGCAACTATACGATAGTCCGAATCAGAAAAAAATACTGCCCTCTGCTGTCTCATTGGTGCACAATTTGTCCATATATGTGAACGAGAGGTACTTGTCGATATAATGAAATCGACCAATCGTAGGCCAGACATTAATATGTAACAATGGAACAGGCGCAGAATTGTCCAAAGGCATGGACCAAAGGCATTAAAAGGTTTAATAAAACATCCGTGTTTATCAATTTACTCGTGTGTCATGGAAAAAGCTTAGCCTATAAACTAGTAAGAATTTCATCCTACTAAGAAATACTGAAATAGTAGATATATTTACGGATACATATAAATATGATTAAGTGGTGCACCGTAAAAAGTGTATATTATAATGTATGTGGGATCACCTGAAGATCAGGGCCCCCAGCCTTCTTTAGTTAGCCTTATAAGGCTAACTAACGAAAATATCACGACCTAACCTAACCAATCGTTAGGTCAACTATACGCCCTTGACGATTGGTTAGGTTAGGTCGTGATATTTTTGTTAGTTAGCCTTATAAAGCTAACTAAAGAAGGCTGTGGCCCTGATCTTCAGGTGATCCTGTATTTGCATACTTAAAAGGTCTTAGTTAAAATTTCCATCTAATTCACTTACTGATAAATTTACTTATTTTGTTTATACAGTTTACTTATTGGTACACACCTTACATCTCCTTCAGAGAGTATATTAAAACTGTCATCATTCATGAAACAAATGACATTTCTTATTCTATTTTCATTGAAATTCCTCAAGCAATAATTTAGATCCCCGTTACGAGCACACAAAATACAGCGTTCTTCGTACCAAAGAAATGTGATATTTTTCTAACATAAAATTTAAACATGTAACTTTATAACCTGGGAACTATAGTAAAAAACGTGACATTGCAGTTTAATTGGAATCATGTGTTGTTGGTGACATATTTTGTGATATTCTTAAAGCACCATTTGGTGAAAATGTTTTCTTTAAAGATAAAATTACAATTCACAGTCAGTTAAAATTAATGTCAAAGGATATCTTTGTAGTAGCCTTAAAAGTTAGCAAAACATTAAAATACTAAGAAGTTAATGCTGGTAAGTCAACTCGCGCGTGAGACGGTTATAAACATCGTGTTTGCGGATATAAGTCTTCTATAAAGACTGTACAGTCATTCATCATCCATACCTTCGGTTAATCGTTGAATACATACATATATATGTACAGGGTGTACATAAAGTCAGGATCTATTTTTGTGAAGCACTCGGAAATTATATGGAATTCAATCATAAAATGATAAAGTGGTAACATTTATTAAATAATTAAGACTAGGATTCGACGTGACGCCCATCAGTATCCCTGCACAGCTCAAATCGTTCCGCAGCATTTCTAAACACATTCTGGAGCATTTGCGGGGTTATGTTATCTGCAGCAGTTCGTATACGTGTACGTAAGTTTTCAAGACTCGTAATCTTCGTCTGATAGACGTGCGATTTGATAAAGCCCCATTCAAAGAAATCTAAAGGGGTTAAATCTGGTGATCTCGCTGGCCAAGGTCTGTTGCTTCCGCGTCCGATCCAGCGATTTGGAAAACGTCCATTTAGATAATCCTGAACAATTTTGGCATAGTGACAAGGAGCACCATCATGTTGATAGACGACGGTACTAACAATCCTATCCCCGTCGTCTATCAACATGATGGTGCTCCTTGTCACGATGCCAAAATTGTTCAGGATTATCTAAATGGACGTTTTCCAAATCGCTGGATCGGACGCGGAGCAACAAAAGACCTTGGCCAGCGAGATCACCAGATTTAACCCCTTTAGATTTCTTTGCATGGGGCTTTATCAAATCGCACGTCTATCAGACGAAGATTACGAGTCTTGAAAACTTACGTACACGTATACGAACTGCTGCAGATAACATAACCCCGCAAATGCTCCAGAATGTGTTTAGAAATGCTGCGGAACGATTTGAGCTGTGCAGGGATACTGATGGGCGTCACGTCGAATCCTACTCTTAATTATTTAATAAATGTTACCACTTTATCATTTTATGATTGAATTCCATATAATTTCCAAGTGCTTCACAAAAATAGATCCTGACTTTATGTACACCCTGTATATATATCACGTAATCAATGAGCAAAGACCCTTTTAGTTCTAGGTTAAGCGTAAGTAAGATGAAAAGTTTAACATTTTTTCCATAGATCATCTTTCCTCCCATACAGAGAGTTGACAAATTAAGTAGACACCTTCGGTTTACCCATAATTTTTGATTTGATGATAAAAGTGAATAAATAATAACAGATTTATCAAATGAATATATTTAGAATCGTGTTCCTTAACCCTTTACTGCCCAAAAGGACAAATTTGTAACCTTTCAAATACACGCATTCATAACTTAACCCTACAAAATATTTGGGCAGTAAAGGGTTAACCCTTTACATAATGTAAAGCTGACACACGTTTTGGCATTCCATTCATGAGCTTTGTCACGTGTTTTTGAGGACAATCATCGTGGTGTCTATTTACTTTTGTCAAACTTTCGTACGCCCATTTCAGGGTAGTAGTAAAGAGGGGGTCAATGGACAGACGAGGCCTCGGTACGTAGTTCATCATTATTGAAAGGAACGATGCTCCTTATTAATGCGGGCTAAAGAATATCCAAATCCGTATTCTTTTTCGCTCAATTTTCATTAATTTGTAATACGGACACCACTTATTATCAGTCCAGGTGCATGATTTGTCAGCAGCAACATGCACCCTAAGTTTGTTTCCTCCCCAAGACAGCGCAAATTTACGTGTATCAGTCACATTCACGCGCGTACTACCTCGAGTTTGCTCTATATGCGCATTATTATCTTGCGTTAATTAATATCAAATCTTGTTTTTAGTGATTATTGCGTGGTGCATTAATTATATTTTCTCTGTATCGCATATTTTATACGAGGCCCTCCTAAAAAGAAGTGGCTAAGCGACAAAAGTGAAAAACGCCGGAAAACGAAGTAAAAATTTATACCAATTTTCAAAATTTAATAACGCTTGAACTTTTTAAGATAGTTCCACGAAATATCTTCAAAAGTTCAAAAGTTATAAAACTTTGCGCTTAGCCACTTCTTCCTATTAGGGTCTCATACGTTTCATTGCTTTTGTATTTATTACTATCTTTATCGTAACTCAATTCATTTTTTATTATTTCAACACATAGTTTCTTACGCATAATAATAATAGCGTAATCATTAGCCGCTTTGTCGATTCGATAAATGACAAAAATGATTTTGCAATATGAGGATTTCCTTTTTTAAGGTTTTATACTTATTGGAAATATTAATGTCGTAATTACTCGATGTGTTTCTTAGGGCGTTGCATTTTGCAGTTTTTTTTAATAAGCCCTCCGTCATAGTTTAATTTATCCAATCTTATATCATATTTCGCTTATCTAAATTTAAATCCTTTTTTAGAAACCTTTCTAACTGCTTCATTTTCACTCATTTCTAAATTTCTGGTCAAGTTTATTGTTATCATTAGATGTGTTACCCCTAAGGCTTTTTATTTACGATTTACGATTGCAATGATTTGAATATTGGCTGTTTATATATATATATAAGGAAAATTGAAATCACTAGAAAATATTTGTTCCCGAAATGTATACAACCAAACTAACTAAAGCCATTTTCTTTTCGTCCAAAAACTGACTTGATTTGAAATCCCATTCTTTCATTAACTTCAAGTCAGATTTGTGGACCAAAAGAATGAGGCAACTTGAATTGACTTGTGTTCTTTTCGTTAGTTTTAACGAAAATAACAAGACTTAACCTAACCAATTGTCAAGGGCATACAGTTGACCTAACCGGGCCTTCAATGGCGGACATCCGAATAAAATTGAAGACCCGGTTAGTATTTGAAAACCTCTATACTGAAAATTCAAATGTGTTCAAATGTTCAAATGCGTTCAAATGTGTATTTGAAGAGTGTTTCTCACTTATTTGAACAGACCTCTGGATGTATGTATGTTTTAGCAGATTTAGTTAGTTAAATAAAAGTTTCCAATTTTATTGTGATGTTTGTTATTTCTATGAATTCATGACAAAAGTCATTTTAGCCATTCCACGAAATGACCAAGGTGGAATTTCAGCCATTTCGCGTAATGGCTGAAGATTTTATTCAGAAATGACCAAGTGAAACAACCATTTCGCGAAATGACTAAAAGTTTCAGCCATTACGCGAAATGGCTGGTTACACACTTTGACTGTAATATATATATTCCCTCATTTGGGGGAACAAATTTAGGAAAAAGAATTGCCATCAACTCTCATCCTGTCCTCATAACCAACTACACTGACTATGTTCAGAACTTATCCAATTAGTTTTTTAATGTACGCTGGTTGGCTGGAGGTTCCTCGGGTTTTTTTTTTTTTTTTGTAGCACGTCAGAGATTTGGACCTCGTATTTTGAGAATATTTTGTATCTTCGTTTCCGTGACCCCTTTGGTCCCCTGAGACTCGAATAATATGAATCTACCAGTTCACTCATTTTATTGTGTGTTTACTTTTTTCCAAAATTTGGAACATGTTATCCTTCAAGTATTTTCCATACATATATTATAATGTGTTATAGTCTTCTTTCCAGGGAGTAGAGTTTCAAGGATTGTAGCCGTGACCAGTAGTTTTCATCTTTCCGTTCCTCTATCTTCGACGTGAAAAAGTCCTTTGTATGGATTTTATGTTTGCTATGTCTCGTTTTCTATTTGGGTTTGTGAGTTCTGAGCAATACTCGGTTATTTGTAAGACTAAATTTTTCCATATTTTTATCATGGTGTTTGCTTTTCTGCTATGGAAGCTCCTCCAAATAATTTCCATTGGTTTTCTTTCTGTTATAATTTCTAATATCTGTTGTTGTTGTTGGTTAGCCGATCAGCCCACCCTGATCGAACAAGCCGGCGGCACGCAGGTAACCGATCGCCCTCTCCGGAGTGGACCAGAGGTTCAGCGCACTAGTGATGTTGTGTTGTGTTCGTTGTTGTGCTAGAGCGGTACAGTCTGTCATAATGTGTTCAATTGTTTGTGGTGCGTCCTGGCACAGGTGGCAGGTGTCGTCTGTGGAGTTGTCTAGTCTGTGTTTATGTCTGTAAGTTGGGGTGATGTCCACATCGGAATCGTGCTAAGTTAACCCGATCCGATCTGCTCAGGCTGGTCTCTGACCTGTCAGTGGGTGGCGGCTTCGCACCTAGGACCGCATTCGGACCGAGTCGTGTCAGAGCTTTGTGGGTTAGGTGTGTGTGTATGTGTTTTCTGTACTGTGTGATGTCTGTGGGGCGTGGTATGGAATGGCGTATTTGGTTATAATGTCTCTCTGGTGTTACCTTAATGGTGCGAGGTGTCGGTGCATGATTGTACATGTAGTGGGAAGGGTGTTGTGGGTTAGTTGTCGCTGCTGCCATGAATTGTGTTCCCCTCATGTCTAAATGTTCCCTAACTTTCAGTATTTTTGTTTCTGTGTGCAGGTGTTCTATTGGTGTTGTTTGAGTGTATCCTGTAATGATACAAAATGCGTTGTTTTGTACTGTCTGTAAGGTGTTTATGTGTGTGTTTGAGATAATAGGTGCCCAGCATGGCTAGCATAGTTCATAACTGAGCGAATATATTGTTTGTATATGAGTGATGTTGTTTCCTGCTGGTGTCCAAAGTTTGTGCCTGTTAGTACCCTAAGCGTGTTAAGTCTTGACGTACATTTGTTTTTAATATCCTGAATGTGGTTTGCAAAAGATAATGATGTGTTGTATGTGACCCCAAGTATTTTGGTCCTGTGAGTGTGTGGAATGTTGGTGTTGTTTAGTGTAAGCTGTGGAGTTATCTGGTGTTCTTTTGTGTTGCTTGTTAGCAAGGTGGTGGTTGATTTTGTGGTGGTACTTTGAGTCTATTGTATGTGAGCCAGTCTTGTATACTGTTTATGTATGTTTGTAGGTTATTTGTAGGGGTGTCGATGGTGTTGTGGGTGGATGTTAGAGTGATGTCATCTGCATATGATGATAAGGTAAGCTTGTTATCTATGGGTGTTGGAATGTCATGCATGTATAAGTTGAACAGTATTGGTGAGAGAACAAAGCCTTGAGAGACCCCGTTCGGAAAAAGCTTGTTTTTGGATGACTTGCCATTAAATGTGACATGTGAGTATCTTCCTGAAAGATAGTTGCTCAGCCACCTTTTGGTGTTATTGTGCATGTTTGTGTTGAATATTTTGTTTATGAGAGGGAAGCGTGGGATAGCATCAAATGCTTTACTAATGTCTATTGTTGCTAATATCTTGTTATTCTAATATCTGTTGATATTATTTGTTCGAGACGTCTCGTCTGATTTTGAATTTAGTGTTATCTACTATTCACCTTTCATTGTTTCGTATCTTTTATTCTCTTTAGTGCTTTGTTGTTTTTTTATCTCATTTTCATCATCGAACTTCGTATCATTTTTATACATTCCATGATCACATTTATCAGAAGCTTTATGATAGCCTTTAGAACTAACTAATTCAAAATCTTATTCGTGGATTAGTATTCGTCTCCATTTCTAATTGATTTGTATCAGTTCCAAAAATTTCATTAAAATATTAGTATTTTTTCAAGTTTAAGGGTACTAAACGCAGAGTTGAATTGTTCCTTGGATAATTTATATCTTCGTTATTTCCGTCCTTTAACGGTCCAATACTTTCTTTACATTTCATTTTTCTTTCCGAAAGTAAAATATGTTGGATTATCTTTGTTTTCCCGCTACCTTGTACTCTTTCTCATCTGTTTTGCGAATGAATGTTTGTTTTAAATCTATTTCTACTTCGCATATTTTTTTTTTTTTTTTAATTTCAGTCTCCTTAAGTTTGTTTTGTATTTGTAAATATTTTTTGTCGTTTATTTTCGTTGTCTAGATGACGTTCTGTTTTTTCTTTCGAGTTGGTGAATTTTTTGTGGTTTTCTCTTGAAGTAGCAATTCCCATTTAATTTCTTTGAATTTACATTCAGATATTCTTTCTATTTCTTTAGAATGATTTTAAGTTTTTTAGTTTCGAACCTCGTATGTATTTCAGTTAGGTTATGGTCAGAAAAATTCGTTTGTGTTACATTTGTATTTATTATTATATCAATGCTATTTGTCAAACTTAAGTTCAGTGCATGCTCCTTTCGAGTAAGCGTTTATTTTAACATAATACTTAAGAGCATCTTTACTTGAACTTTTTACTTCTGTAGAAATTTTACGAAACATCTCAACATGCAGGTAAAAAAGTGTCATTATTTTTCTTCTTTTTTTAAATAAAATTAAAGTCTTCACAAATGAATATATTTGGTGTGATCATTTAAGTAATCTTGTCGGGTTTTTTTTTTCATTTACAGGAAATTTAAATTTCCTTTGTAGCATTTGGTGGTCTGTACATGTTCATAATGACTAAGTTTGATTCTTTTGCTTCTAAAATGAGTATTTCGCCTCTAATGTTGGATTTTTTACTAACACTTCCGTATATATATTTTTCATGTAGATACAACATCCTCCTCCTCCTCGAACCTATTCTAGCAAATTTACCCCTCCTAAGTATGATGTAATTATTTATTGATATTTCAGAGTTTTCCATACAGTTTTTCCATAGTGTTTTCAGAGGCTTTTTCCGTTATGCAAATGTGTTTGCTATAAACCTATAATATATGTGTATGTTCCTTAGACTTTAAATTTCGTAGGTATTGTAATTTTGAGTTTCATTTTTCACTGTACAATCCTTCTATTTTTTATACAGTAAGGATAAAAGGTTAATAAGCTTAGCGTTGTTTTTGAGATTTTTCTGGTTTGTGTTAATCAGTGGTCGTTGTACTCCTGAAGATACAAAGGATGTAGTCCTTAGTATCACTGTGCTTTTGATGAATTTGGTGTGGGTGATGTTACAGGTGGATAATAATAATAATCAGTGAGATGGGAGAGAAATTGGCACAGCGCTCAGACCAGCCTAACGCGGCCGTTTGCACTAACTCCCACCTTATTTTTATTATTATTACCAGCACCATTCGAACCCTCGACTTCAATGTCTTCGCTTCGCTTATTGGGCGCTGGCCTTATGCAAAGGTGGATATTGGATATCAACATACATTTGCAGATTGTGATATGTTCTCATAAGATTGGATACTTGTTCTTTCACGATTTTTAGTTTAATTTAAAAATTCTTTTACGTTACTGCTGCGTGTTCTCTTCCTTTATTTGGAATCTGATACATTTTCATTCTCTTCTTTGTATGTCTTGAACGTGGAAATACTGCGCTGACATATTTAGATTGAATATAGAAGGATAATAGCAGTAGCACAATTACTACGCAGTCCTTACGAGGGCGGATGTAGGCATTTCAGTAAGGGTGGGGGTCCAAAGAAAAAAAGGCACCCCCCTAAAATAAAAAGGGCACAGTACTAAATTTTTTCTTAAAACAGACCAGCAATGAGCGAGTGTAAAATCAATTATATTGTTTTATGAGATCAATCTCATTCAAATATGATACAAAATAAAAATCTAATTTGGGTACAACAGTTATCACAGAAAAATTGTCAATCAATTACAAATGTGTTGCCAATTAAAAGAACTATCAGAATAAGATGAAGAAAAAATAGTGATATGGGTGGACCAGTACTAAAGGCACCTATGAAAACCATTAAAACTACAAATTTGGAAGTACAATGTATACGGATAAAAAGACTCAAAATTACGTACATGAATAAAATAAAATAACCATGATCGATTTACAAAAACAAAATTTATTTTCAGAAGCATACACATCATTCAAATAGGTACTTGCACTTGAAAAAAAGGGCACTTGCACTTGAAAAAAAGGCACTTGCAAGAAATTGAGGCGGGGCTCCAGACGTCGCCGATCACCCCCCCCCCCTAGATTCGCCCTTGAAACATATTTTAGAATGCTGGTACAGTCACGGAAGAAATCCCCCCCCCCCCCCAGTAATGTTATTATATGTGGTTGTTTATATGGCAACGCTTCTGTTTACAATCTGAATCGTAGTATGGTAATTATGACCTTAAACGTATATGCATGAATGAAGTCACGTGACCAAAGATTGATGTCAGAATACTCAGCCAGATTAATTTACAACAGTTACTGTATGTTCCATAATAAACCGAACATTTATAAAATATGGATTTAAATATATTATATAACCATATAGTATTGCATCGTGGAATTGCATTGAAGAAATAACCATTAAAAATAATGCGTTCAAAAAAGGAAATGAATTGATGTAGAATAATTCATCCGAAAAATTGGTATTACGTCATCCAAATTAATTTAGTTTTTTTGGTTTTAAGAGATGAAACCTCATTACATTATTTCCTTGATGAGTGCCAAAGGCCACCATGCTTAGAAATTAATTTATAATGCCGTCCTTCAGTACCTTCACACTGATCCAGGGACACACTACATTTTAGGAATTGCCCCGACAGTGTACATCATAATTTTTTCTCTTAAGAAATTTTACTACACTTTTTAAAATTATGAAATTATGCTCTCTCCCAAATGGTATCTCTGAAACAGGCGGCAACATGGTGTTAGAATAAAACACACATACACACACACACACACACACACTTCTGTCCTCTTTGTATACAATTATTATACAGAATTGGTTAGTCGCATAGCGCGCTTTCACACCAGTCCTTTTGTCATTCTCAATGTCACGGGTTCACCCTTATAGGAGATTACGTATTCCTTGTTAAAGCGCAAGTTTTTTTAATTAAGTTTCTAATTTCTTAGTAACATTTATTTCACGCCGCTTCTTCGTATTTTTGGCTGTCACGTACGTTCATGTACGTAATAAAATGTTTATGCTATTTTCCGAATTATATTTGTGTACCTATTAAAATATTGGTGAAAAAACACTTTAGAAACTTTCACACAAGTTTGCCAAAAAAAGAAAAGAGAAATTTATAACAAATTTTCTACTCTTGGAAATAACTCAATCTGGATGTAAAAAAAATACTGATCAACCAATACTTTGCAACTTTGTGGAAATAAATTGGGTATTAAATAACTGTGTAGCTTTTAAGATTTTTCCTTTGAACACTTTTAATAGCTTATATATATATATATATATATATTATATATATATATATATATATATATATATATATATCCTTATCTTTGACATGAAAACGACACGAAGCTTATAAGTTTGGGGTTTTGGAAAAATGTATTGGATTCCCCTCGAATTTTGACATGTTATAGGGCAAAATAAGTAATAACTAAATGACTACACACCAAATTTAAAGTCGATCGGCCAAATAGTTTTCGTGGTTAAAGAAAAAAAAGGCCTATTTGGAGGGGAAATGTTGGAAACCTTACTCCTTCCTTACAGTATATTTTGACAGAGAGACAAAGTTTTTAAGATGGATGTTGCGCTATAATGCAAATATTCTCACGACAGTTTTTCTTGTATCTCTTAAATATTTTTAGAAAATTTTTGTTCCAAAAAAACATTTCAAAAACTTGTTATAAAATTTGTAAATAGGTTGATTTTTTAATTCTTTGCATTAGACTGTATTGAGCGCGTCTTGTTACCTCCGGGAAGCTCGGGACATTGCGGGTAGCAAACATTTGCGAAGCTCAGCATCTCGGAGGTAATTTATGTAAGAGTCTAAAAGACCCGTTGTACGGCAAATTTAGGGTTCTGCCAGAACCTTTTTTATAATTCACCCGGAGCTGCTGTCCGTATATATTACTGCAGAAAGCATGAAAGAGTGTCTTTAGCTTCATTTTAACAAAACCGAAAGTTCCTTATAGTCATATTCGCTTTAGCACAAATGCTTCAAGATTGTTTTCTTATATCTGAGTCATCACTCAAGGAGCTGGTGATAGTTTGACCCAAATACTTAAACTCTTGTACTTCCTCAATTACTTCACCTTTCATTTTAAACCTAATATCAGCTGGCTGATTACAGCTTTTAGGATGAAATTGCATAACCTTAGATTTTTAACATTAAAAAGAATATCTTCGCAGACTTTTAGTAGCCGATCCAGACCTTTAACAGAGGGACTTATTAACACCATATCATCGGCATAAACTAAGTTATTTATTCTTGTGTTATCTATACAACATTCCACTGTTGCCTCATTAAGTGAAGCAATTAATCCGTCAATATACACATTAAACAGCATAGGAGAGAGCAAGGAGCCTTGTCTCACCCCGCAAGAGGAGTCAACACATTCGGATAGTACATTGCCCCACCTAACGGTAAAAGATTGGTGAGAATACCAAAATTTCAATAAATTTAATAAGTACATTAATATGTACCTTCCTGTCTTTTAGTTTTTTAAATAAAATATTGTGGTTCACTCTATCATATGCTTTACTTATATCTAGGAAACAACTATAAATGTTGAATTACTGTCAATGTATTTAGATATTGTTTCTTTAAGCACACAGATACACAGGACAGTTGAGTGGGACCTTTTAAAACCAAACTAATTAGATGTCCATAGGTAATCATTTAATCGGAGTAACAAGAGTTTTTCTATTAGTTTCGAGAAGCAGGAAGAGACAGCAATCGGCCTGTAATTATTGCTGGACAGAATGTCTCCATACTTATTTTTGACCAGGAACAAGATATATGCCCTCATGAACTCTGCAGGGATATAGCTATGAGCAGGCATGGCTGAAAGAGCAATGATATATGCAGACATACCACGTCATTGACATATTTTAAGTACTCATTCGATAGGTCATCTCCCTCTGACACAAAACCAGTCTTTAACTCTTTAATTAACCTCTTTACTTCAGGAACTGATCTCAAAGTATTTTGCCATGTCCCTCTCACAGGCGTTTCGCTGCAATCTATCTTAAGATTATCCCTACTCACATTGTTAAGAATGTTAGAGTAGTGGTTTTTCCACAGCTTTGCATTTTCATCCTCCCCCGACACCTCATCGATTGTCGGAGGGAGGACACGTTTGTCACCCGTTTGATTCTTAACAAATTTCCAAAAAATTTTATTATCGTTATTTATGCGAGCTTCACAGGCTTTTGATGCTCGAATAGACTCTTCTTCCTGTTACATCGCCTTATGGCCGCCTTATAAGGACCTGCTACTTCTACACATATTCATGTATACTGGTCCTAATCTGGGTGTATATATATATGTATATATATATATATATACACATATATATACACTAGAATATCCGCTGCGCCTTGGTGAGGGAAGCTATATTGTGGGGCCTCTTTGCTAGTGACCCCGTTGCCCACGTTGGGCTTCCATCATGATTAAAAAAACTTTAGTACTTGTCATTTACAAGTACTTTTCGGAATATAGTGAATTTAATTATCCCAGAAGAGTTCCTTGTTTCATGCACTGTCTTTGTGTAGTATATATATATATATATATTTTTTATTTTTTTTATTTTTTTTAAGTTCGGGAAGAACCGATTCGCCTCTATTTAAAAGGGCATATCTCGGCGGAAAAACAAAGAAAAAGTGAGAGGAAAGACAGAGGAAAAAGAAAGGGTGGAGGGGACAGTCGAAGTGGAAAAAGACCAAGGATGACAAGGACTGCAGGGTCGAGCCCCATCATCCTTGGGTGCTAGGGCCGGGAGGGCGCACGTGAAACCTCCAGGAACAAGCACGTACAAACGAGCACAAAGAGCACTCAAGAGCACGAGCTTAGAACCCCCTTGCGGGGAATATATATATATATATATATATATATATGGGACGAATTTCACAATTAAACATGTAAAAACGATTTCAAGGCCTTCTGTGTGTCTTCCTGATGAGGTGTATTATTAAATACACGAAAGACCTTGAAATCGTTTTCTTTTTCTGTGTGCGCGCATCATCAACATATATATATATATATATATATATATATATAGTCTTCTTATTGGTTAGTTGCGTCGTGCGTCAACCAATCACAGACACCCTACAAAAATGTTTCCGAAATACTGAAAATGCTATATTTTGAGTGGTCAAGTACAATCGCATTATACTGTACATTATATAGTGTACTTTGTTCACATTTGTACCCAAGATTCTTTATAATATCGGGGTAACTAATTTATTTTGTTATATTATTTAACCAAACTCCAAGCAATGGCGAACGAAGGAAAATACGAAGTATAAGAAAGTAATAAAAATCAAAGTGGAACTGAATAAAAATACAAAAAAATCTACTGGAGTCTTACGTCAGTCAAAACGTTTTAATTAATTATAAAAAGACAACTCAAATACAGATATAGACAAAAGGTCACAATTGATTGATGCTCGACGAAATGAAACAAAGCTTAAAAATTAAGTCAGAATAAATGTAAAAAATCTCAAAAAGAAAAAGTCATCGCCTTGAAAGGAGAAGCTGAGGGGCACTGCTACCTTTGTAAGGACTCGAGCAGGAGTTATAAATTAACAACAGTTCTCACTCCAGGCGGAGGTGAGAGAGATATTGTTACCTCGGCAAGTTCTAGATCTAGTGCAGGAATGTCTATTAGTTATAAAATTAATGTTTACAGATTACTTGAGGGAGTAAGGGAGAGTTTATTACCTTCCAAGAGCGAGTGGTGAATTTTGTGAAGTAGAGCAATTTTTGGATGGAATCTGTTAGTTTTACAATATTAGGATGGTGCTACATTGCCGATCATCTTCTTTCCTACTAAATGCAGTTAAAAAAAAGGCTATAACATTAGATGCAGTTACCGAAGTATAAGTTAAATCCAATAAAATACAATGTTATTAAGAAAGTTCCAATCACCAATTGCTCACACTGTAATGAATAAGTAAGCTGAATTATAATGAATTACGGTGATGAATTATAATGAATGATTATAGTGAATTGCCTTGACTGTGACTTGACTGTGCTTTGACTGGTACTTGAGATAAACAATAGTATCCTGTACACAGTACAAATTATTATATGTAATATAACCTTATTTTATAAGATGATAATGACTAAATAATTTATGGCTGAATAATGAACAGACAGACAGCGGTGATAGATAAATGAATGATTACTGTAATTATATACAATAGCAAGATTACGTGGTTAATATTGATTAAAAATAATAGTAAATAAAGCGACAATGAAAGACGAATGATTAAACGCTTCATTAAATCACTTAAATGATAACATGACGTTAAATGAAAATTATGATTAAACCAATTTATATTAATAAGGAATAGACTGAGAATTACTAAGTTATCATACTTTATCGTTAATAGGAATGAATGAATGAATGTTATTAAGTGAATCAATGAAAAAATGAATGAATGAATGAATCTCAAATGAAGATATTAACCCAACCGCAAACGGGAATACAACGCAGTTCCTGTGAATGCGAATAGGAATTGACAAATATTAGACTGAGTGAATGACGCTAAATGAGTAATAAACACTCCATTATAGAAATTAGTTATGATTACGCGATTAATTATAGAAGATAACGTAAAAAGGATTAATTTATAGGACTACATTTAGAACGCGGGAATTCGTTATAATCACAATCTCTTCATTACGTAGTAGGAGCGGCGCAATCCCGTAATTTAGTTATATTCCAAATGGAAAGAAATGCATTGCATAAAATTCGAAATAATCATTGGTTTAAGTTTATCGCAACTTTAAGAATGATGAAACTAAAGGAAAAACGGAGATAATTCATTCTTTCGTAAAAGAAAAAAAATGAACTTAAGGAACAAGCGGGAAGTTTACCTAAATAATTGAGTGCGAATTTCCTGCTCGCGACATATACAGTATATACTGTACATATAAGAAGCAGGAAGCAAAGCTGTAGACTCCCTTCCTCGCACGATCCATAAATTACTTATCATAAAAAAATGTCTTTCAGTGTAGAGTGTTTTTTTTCACGAGTGGTTGTATTTGAGTGGTTGTACTGGTGTCATTGTACTCCATATACTCATTGTATAAATCTTTTTATTTTTTTAATTTAGAAATTTGATTTTTGGACGTTAAAGGTAGGAAATTAATTGTTATTTTTTTTAACTCAGAGTTTATACCTTCGCAATATTTCTCTAATTAATGAAAACAACTTTTTCACACACAAAAAATATTATCCTTAACGCCTTCAGTGTTCATTTTGCGCGTAACGTAACGTAACCGTACCGCCATGTACAGTACCTACGTAACACCGAAAGAGTTAAGTAAACAAATAGTAAGAAAAAAAAGTGTAACTATGAAGACATCATTTTAATCAGTTTGGCATTCAAATTTGTCAGCTGTAATCCAGTTATCGCGAAACAGTTGTTGTTTAGGAAACACAATCATTATTTTGTTCTATGAATACCTTTCACATATCGGATTTTGTGATATATATACAGAGTGTCCCCAAAAAATGTTTACACATCATATTAACATATATATCAATAAGCAAAATAGGCGGATAGTAAATAGATAGCAAATAGGCTTCTTTAATGTTTACATGTTCGAAATATCAGCCAGCAGCGTCAATACCTTCATGGTTGTGCTGCTTACTTTAATGTTTTAAATGTTCAAAATGTCCGCCACTAGCATCAATACATTCTTGACAACGGCGCGCAACAGATCGGTATACTGTTCGGATTGTTTGGAGAGGAATGTTGGCACAGGCTATTTCAATTTCGTGTCTCAAGGCCTGTAGTGTCCTTGGTTTTTCAGCATACACAGTGTTGTTCAGAGTGCTCCACAAGTAAAAGTCTAAGGGTGTTAAGTCAGGAGATCGTGGTGGATACTCCGTACAT
Source organism: Bathynomus jamesi (assembly GCA_023014485.1). NCBI lineage: Eukaryota > Metazoa > Arthropoda > Malacostraca > Isopoda > Cirolanidae > Bathynomus > Bathynomus jamesi. The sequence continues at coordinate 260,619 of JAJOZX010003075.1, forward strand.
CCCCTATGTCCTATCCATCTTTTCGGAAAACAAACATTGTGAAAATTTCTAACGTCATTGTGGTAATGTGGTGGTGCGCCATCCTGTTGAAAGTAACACTCTTCTTCCAAAAAAAGAGCTCTGATTGAAGGTACGATGTTGTCTTGCAGCATTGATAAGTAAGCAGCACCTGTGACAATGTCCTCAAAGAAAAATGGCCCTATCAGTCCTCTAGAAGACAGACCACACCACACTGACACTCCTAGTTGATTAAGTGCTCGTTCTTCTGTTACATTTGGATTTTCGGTGGCCCAGTACACACAGTTGTGTCGATTGATAGTACTATTAAGTTTAAAAGTGGCTTCATCGGACCAAACAATGAAATCAGGAAAAGATTGTTTTTCATCACACATGTGCAAAAACCACTCACAAAATTCTTTTCGACGATCTGGATCGTCCTCATTCATTGCATGGAGCAGTGTAGGTATGTACGGTTTCCACTTTTCACGTCGCAAAATGCGATGAACGCTGGATTTAGAAACACCAGTCTCACGAGAACATTGCCTTGTAGACTTATTTGGAGAGTTTTTGAAGGCCTGTAACACGGTCTCAACACTTTCATTGTCAGTTGAAGTGCGACGTCTTCCAGACCGGCCTTTGTTGACGTTTCGCACTATTCCGTCAGTCTCAAATTTATCACGTAATCTTGTAATTGTTACCCTTGATGGTGGTAATGATCCAAACTCGTTTCTCCAATGTCTCTGTACCTCAGCCACATTCTCCGTCTTCCAGTAGTGCTTCAGAATCCACTTACGTTGCTCAAACGATAACTGCAATGCCGCCATTTCCTGTAACAAGGGATACTACTGTTATTTAAGTACAATACACCATTACTATACTACTATTACTAAGTACTATAAATATACTAATACATCAGCGCATATTACTATCATCTAAAGTGTGCATGTTGATATATATATATATATATATATATATATATATATATATATATATATATATATATATATGATGTGTAAACATTTTATTGGGACACCCCGGTATATATATATATATATATATATATAGAGAGAGAGAGAGAGAGAGAGAGAGAGAGAGAGAGAGAGAGAGAGAGAAGGTGGTACATGTTTAATTTTGTTTATTAGTCAGACGTTTCGGAAATTCAATTTCCATCATCAGTGAAATATTAAAAAATTGAAGGTCGCAGTTGGTTTTTGTCCATTTTCGGTAACTGTTTTTTGAGTCCTGAAATGAGAATTACCCAAATGAAACTCAATTCAACTTAGGCTTTAATCTACTAAAACTTCTACTGACATCTACTGAATAACTGAAAAATAACAAACATAAAAATTACGGTGCTACTGTAGTATGCGGTCTACCTACGATTCGGCGGTCTACCTTTGAAGTATAGTTTCTTATCTTGTTTGCTAATTGCTTGTTTACATCCCAATGTTAATCGCCCTTGACGATTGGTTAGGTTTATTCATGATATTTTCGTTAGTTTTAACGAAAATATCATGATTAAACCTAACCAATCGTAGGTAGATCGTATACTACAGTAGCACCAAAATTACTTAGTACCATTATACTAAACAGAGTCAACTATATGAATTGCTTTAAGATTAAGTTTAACGATAGTTAACTTAGTAATTTAAGGCAAAGATAAGCTACTAATTTATATACACCTCTTTAAATTACAATACGTACCGAGAAGACAACTATTATTAAAGGTTGCTTTTATCCAAGACCATTATCCATGATTGACTCTGATATATTATTTATGTTTTCTTTATTATCTTTTATCAATCTTTACATTATATAGTGTTTTATGGAATACCTATACCTGGAGAAAATATGGATCATATGTAGAATTCGGACCCCTACCAAGTTTGGGGTCCGAATTCTACATTAGCGGAAGGTTGGGGTCTGTATTCTCAATTTGGCTTGTTTAAGCTACTCTTTAACTATTTGAGTTTCTACATTTGCCTTAACATCTCTAACTAACGAAAATATCATGACCTAACCTAACCAATCGTCAAGGGCGTACAGTTAACCTAACGATTGGTTAGGTTAGGTTGTGATATTTTCGTTAGTTAGCCTTATAAAGCTAACTAAAGAAGGCTGGGGTCCGAATTCTACATTTGATATAAGATTTTACAATTGTGTGATTTTAATGGTTTTTATTTGTGATAATAATAATAAAATTTTCTATGAACCTTTAAATTGTTTATTGATGTCCTTATACGATTCGTTTGGGGTCTGGCTTCTATAATCTATACATTAGGGGAAAGTTGGGGTCTGGATTCTCCATTAGGGTTACCTGGGGTCCGAATTCTACATATGATCCGAAAATATAATACTATAGTAACATATAAGGTACACAAAATAATAATGATATATACAAAAATTATAACAAGTCCCTGTACCTTTTCAGCGTGACTCGGTCGTATCTTTGACTCGGTCGTATCTTTCTATAATAACTTGATTGAAGGGTTTGTTCTTGGGGAACCGCAACTTAGTAACGTTGAAGAGGTACAGTGACTCAAAAAACAGTTACGAAAATGGACAAAAGCCAACTGCAACCTTCAATTTTTTAATATTTCACTGATGATGGAAATTGAATTTCAGAAACGTCTGACTAATAAACATGTACCACCTTCTCGTCCTCTTATTCTTTACTAAGTTGCGGTTCCCCAAGAACAAACCCTTCAATCAAGTTATATATATATATATATATATATAAATATATATATATATTTTGTAATGTGCAAATTTGATTTGTAATAAGTTTAATAAATGGCACTAAGAGAAATTCTGAAATAGTATCTGTTTATATGTATTTATTTGAGAAATAATTGTATTGAAGATTGGTAATAAAGTATTTTTGTAAGTATTTGTAATTAAACTTTGTAATATAGCGTTTTTTTTTATATAATATATATATAGTTGTTTAGGAAACATAAATTGAAGATGTTTGCTTGAATGTAACTTCTCAAAGATTGTAGCGGGTTTTATATTATTTCCCTTGGGGGGGAGAAGTTGGAGGAAAACCAATTACGAGGCTGCCATAAGATCCTGCATAGCCAGGGTTGAATTCTAGATTTTGTTCTGTGAGGATCACAGGTCTTTTGGGGCTCTCAAAGTTTTGTAAGTATAGCTTATTAGTTTGTTAGTTGCAAATTACCAGACTCTCTCTCTCAGTGCTGTTTAATGTAGTAATATTCGTCCTTACCATAAAGACTTGAATCCTTAACTAAATTACAGTTATTTTAATAAACATATAATCCAACCGTAAATTATTTCATTTCTTAAGGTTCTCTCAGTGAAAAGTCGGCTGGAAAGGCTTGACAAATATTCATTTACTTGTACTATTAATATATCAGCCAACTAGAACATTTAATAAGTAAATTATTATTATTATTATTATTATTATTATTATACGGTCATATGACGGTATATTTTTAATATTTTTATACTTATTAATAATAATAATCATATTCTTTATTGAGAAAGAACACATTCCATAAGATATCATTACATCCACACTGGTTTACACAATGTTGGGATTAACGTTTAATTTTTTCATATCTGAATTTGCTGTTGGGAAGCATGACAACTTTTCAGGCAAATATATTTAGTTATTCATATTTTTCCTACAGGAGTTAAAAGCCCACACGTGAATAATTTTAATTTAATTTCATGTTGGCCTTTGTTGGTTTTGGAGTTGTTAAAAAAAACTTTGTCCCTTTGCAGGTCGAAGGAGAACTCGGAAAAGAGAAAATCGCCAGCTCAGGAGCAGAACGAACAACGTATTCTACAGGAACCCTCTCCGTCCCATCAAGAGCAACCGGAACAACAACAACACACTGTTGTATGGTCAACGTCCGAAGGTCACAACTTATCCACCACAACAGTTATGGGGAAGCAAAAGATGAACTTTTCCTTGAAGGGAATCAAGGATTCTCTCCGGAGAAATCTTTTACCTCTCCTCACCATCTCAGGAGTATTGGGAGGAGTACTCCTCGGATTTATATTGAGGTTAGTCTTTACATCGATATGACAATGCAGAGTCCAGTTGAGAATGTAAAAAAAAAACAAGCTTTCCGCTTCATATTTTGTTTTGGGTGTCACACAATGCAGAAACGACCCCATTTATTGCATGACCGGGCAACCTGGGCAACCTACAAAACAAAATTAACTCGAATTGCGACATTTTCGTTCATTTATCTCCGTGCCGCTGTTCAGACACTTTTTCTTTTTAACGACTCTTTAAGCGAATTCAAAGAATGGTGGTGAGTCACGCGTTATTTTTCACCAGTTATTAAATATCTCAACTAATAAAATAGACTGTGAGTAACTCGTAATACCTCAATATGAGTTACTTACGACAACGCACGAGTCATTATTATTAATATCTTTTTTTTATTCCATTTCATTGTTACGAGCTAAAATAGCCGTCGTACGGGCGGGATATTTTTCATAGTTTCTGTGGAAGGCTCTTATTACCTTTTGGGCAATACATATTTATTATACAGTCTCGTGGTACTAATATGTAATAATAATAATAATAATAATAATAATTTTAAGAAAATGTTAAGCGAGTTACAGTTTAACATTTAAAATGAGCTCACGGATCACTTAAATTTTAAATGCAGCTTTACACATTTTACTTGAATTTCGCAAGAATTTTGAGTTTCGCATCCCAATACCAATGAGCCAAACTCTTAAAATTTAAACGCTGTGTTTTTTAGCATATAAATTTTTGCGGGGGATAAATTGGGATAATTTTTTGGGGTGAGACCCAATCTAAAAAAAAAAAAGTTGTTAAAAACACTCCAGGGATCCCACGGTGTGTCATAACCAACTTTCGTGAAAATCGGTCCAGCGAACGCATTATGCGAACAAGATTTATGGCCTATCAACATAAAAAAAAGCGAAAAATAAATTTAGTTATACAATATAAATTAACCCATTACTGGCCATTGGTAGAATTTCCGCAGCAATCCAAGAATAAACACCCAAAGTCCCCAATCCAAGAAACAGCACCCTAGTTCGACCTCAATCCAAATTAACATCAACATTCGTCGAAAACTATGTCCAGGTCATTGCTCGATCGCGCTTAGCGCACATCATCACTTTTTTAATAAGATTTTTTCCCTTACACCAATTTATTTCTGGCAATGGATCTTCAACCAATAATGGTAACACTCCAGTTTGAAAAGTTGATGCTGTCATCATGCCCTCAAACTTCCGAGTGGTTTTTACATTTCAGGACTTATTTATAAATATATCGAAACCTACAATAAAATTATTGTATGCCCGGTTAGGTTAGGTGAATGCCAGGCTAGGTCAGCTGTACGCCCTTGACGATTGGTTAGGTTAAGTCGTGATATTTTCGTTAATATCACGACTTAACCTAACCAATCGTCGAGGGCGTATAATTAACCTAACCGGGCATTCAATTAACTATTTTAGAGCGATTAACTCCATTTTAACTCCATTGTAAAGCAATCCGAGAATAAGCACCCTCGTTCGACCCCAATCCAAGAAAAAGCACCCTAAATTGATTTGGGGTGCTTATTCTTGGATTGCTCCGAATTTCCTACCGCCAAAATTGTTTGTTATTATTGCATCACTTTTTCTCATATTCACGTGATCTTCGGTATGAGTCATTGATATGACGCAATCTTTTAGATTGCGCCCATTCTACCAGTGGGCACTAATGGGTTAAGGAATTTATAACTAAAAAGTATATTTAAATTATGACTACCTAAAATTTAAATTTAGTTTAAAAATAATTTTTTTTAATTGTATCTTTTATGAACGTCTCCATTCTCTGTAAACGAAAACAAATTTGATGACCACCACCAACTCTAAGCTCGTCTAATAAATATTGACGTCACCCGTACTGTATCAACTCAAATTCTGGTTTTGTTAAACTTATAGAAGGAAATCTTTGTATAATCACAACTATAATTGACCGTGCTCGTTTAGGCTTAGGCCTACCCTTCGTAAATGTTTTACCATTAACTTCTAAAGAGTAAGCTACACTTAACTTATTCCCGTAAATAAATTTTCACGCGTTATTTTAACTTAATTCGAGTATAGCTTAATTTAGTTACGTGGAATTTCGTCAAAATTCGTTGGAGACTGGACCTAAATAAATTAGCATTGACGAGATCCACTCTGACTACGTATTTATGAACGACATAGTCTGAATTTATTTAAAAAACTGAATAATGAAGTTCATTTTTCTTAGTTTTTTCTGCAGCAGACTTAAAGCTTGCTTAAGGAGGCAAATATGGGCCTCAAGTATAATTTTGGCAGTCTCCAAATCACAAAGGAAAGAAACTCTTACAAAAAATAGCCAATAAATAAAAAAATCCTCATTTATTTATTATCATCATATGATGAAAGAAAAGGAGAACTTTTTATAGCTCCGAAATTTTGGAGCAAGTGTAGTTTACGTCCCCCTGTGGTGCCTAGTGTAGTTTACGTTCCCCTACATTATCCTAGTGTAGTTTACGTTCCCCTACATTATCCTAGTGTAGTTTATGTTCCCCTAAATTATCCTAGTGTAGTTTACGTTCCCCTACATTATCCGAGTGTAGTTTGCGTTCCCCAACTTTGTCCGCGTATACCTAATTAGATAAAACGTTAAAACTAACGAAAATATTACGACTTAACCTAACCAATCGTCATATATATATATATATATATATATATATATATATATATATATATATATATATATTGACGATTCGTTAGGTTAAGTCGTAATATCTTCCTTAGTTTTAACGTTTTATTTGATGGATTCATTTAAAAAATGTCTCCTAAGGATCCTAGGGTGCTACTGTAGTATGCGGTCTACCGTTAAGTTTCTGCTGTAGTATGCGGTCTACCGTTAAGTTTCTACTGTAGTATGCGGTCTACCGTTAAGTTTCTACTGTAGTATGCGGTCTACCGTTCAAAATATTTAAAAGGAATTGAAAATGAATTGAAAGGAATTATAATTTAATTTACACAATTAAGGAATTATTAAAGAAGTTAAACATACTACTACCGCATACTTAACGGTAGACCGCATACTACAGTACGCCCTTGATGATTGGTTAGGTTAAGTCGTGATATTTTCGTTAGTTTTAACGAAAATATCACGACTTAACCTAACCAATCGTCAAGGGCGTACAATTAACCTAATAATAAAATAATAAGAAGATAAGAAGCTACAATTAAAAGGTAGACCGCCGAATCGTAGGTAGACCGCATACTACAGTAGCACCGATCCTAGTGTAGTTGGATCACCTGAAGATTAGGGCCCCCAGCCTTCTTTAGTTAGTCTTATAAGGCTAAGAAAATATCATGACCTAACCTAACCAATCGTTAGGTCAACTGTACGCCCTTGACGATTGGTTAGGTTAGGTCGTGATATTTTCGTTAGTTAGCCTTATAAAGATAACTAAAGAAGGCTGGGGGCCCTGATCTTCAGGTGATTCGTGTAGTTTACGTTCCCCAACCTTGACCTAGTGTAGTTTGTGTGTCCTTTTGCGTAAAGGGGACGTAAACTACACTTGCTCCGAAATTTTTATGTAACAGAAATTCTTTGAAAGTTGAGAAAATTTCGAAAATTCCATGTTTTAATTATATTTTTCAACGTGATAGAGTCCTTTACTATCGTCCTTTAAGCCTAAAATTTTACATATATATATATATATATATATATATATATATATATATATGAATAGAAACGACATAAGTATTAAGGAACGTTTCTGCACACGAGGAGGAGAGATAACGAAATAATGAAAAATGAGGCGAACCAATTTTTTCATTTGTTTCGTTCTCTCGCTCTCATCTTGCGCGGAATATTCTCCTATACAAGCGTCGTTCTTTACGTTAATTATACTGCGTGTTTGCAGTTTAAATGTATATAATGTACGGCATGCGGGAGGTGCCCCCTTGGGGCATTGGTTTCTGCGCGTATGTAGAGGAATTACGGCATTTGATTGAGTGAGGCCCGTGGTGTAATGGTTATCATATCTGACCGGCAATCGGAAGATCCCGGGTTCGATTCCCGGGTGGTTACCTCATTTTTTCATTTGTTTCGTTCTCTCGCTCTCATCTTGCGCGGAATATTCTCCTATACAAGCGTTGATTATATATATATATATATATATATATATATATATGAGTCTCATCACTGCTTTTGAGATTTCACTGGATTTTCCCATTATCATTTTCATTAAGAGAAAGCATTGCTTTCTTCTTGTCGTTGTCATCTCTGATTCATTCATTGTCCATTCTCTTCATAATTATAATCTGTTTATTGTACGGTACTTTATAGTTCTACAGTACATTAATTTTTTCCATGCTTAAAACTTAAAATTAAAATTTCAAGATTAAATTTAATATATATATATATATATATATATATATACAGTATATATATATATATATTTTTTTTTATGAGCGTTCGATAGCTCAGTGGTTGATTCGGGTTCTGAGCGGTGGGCTCTAAGTTCGCTCTCAGGTGCATCGGGTAAGGTTGGGCCGGCCACTCACTCTGTTTCTGCTCGGGCTCAGATGACTCTTTGGGCACACTCACCCCAACGTAGTGGGTAAATGAGCTTCCTCAATTTTATATTTTATGTTTGTGACAACTGTAGAATTTTACAATTGTAGTTTTGACCACGTGACTTATTTTGATGTCCAGAAAAGTACTAATTTATAAATTCGCTTCTAAATATCTGTTCAATATAATGAATGAGACAGAGACACGTAATCCTATTCTGGTGATATTCCTTTTGAGCTTTCAAAAGTTGCTCTTGTTAAGATGAGAAATTGTATATCCATAATCTCTTTATGCCTAATGTCATATTTTATGGTGAGCGCTACGACCGGATTCCATTTATCAAAAGCATAACGACGGAGGGCAAAGATAAGCACAAGGGCATTTCAACGAAAACTAGTAAAATGGTGTTCAGTTCTTTTGAAGTGATGTAATTAGAGAACTACATAATAATAATAATAATAATAATAATAAATAGTAGTTTTGGTAGTAGTTTAAGTACAGTAATAATGATTGGGTTTGTTTACCTTCATTCTTAACGGCAAAGGAGATGTGACGAAGGGGACTTACAGCTTTACGTTGAGGACGATCACCCATCCAATTACTGGACAGTCCCAACGTCGCTAAACTCGTTATTCTAACAAATATGACATGATCGATAACCACCACAACATATCCCAACAACAACAACAACAACAACATTTGCCACAATGTAAAAGAAGCCGCAACAAATCTGATTTTTACTTAAAAACCCACTTATAAGAACAAAAAAAATTCAGGATTTACAAATTTTCATTAAAATTACTGATATAAGATTGCTCTCAGATAAAATCATCAACTCTGATCACGAAAATACAGCAGTACCGTATATATATAACCTTTGGTTAACTTTTGGTTAGCTTCCGCCCGAATTGTTCATTCTGACGAAGGTCAAGCTTTTCACTCCACCTTAGACCTACAGTTTAACGTGGAATCCAAACCACGCCACATCAACAGCCCAACGTCTTAATCACTAGGCCACCTAGGGTACCCATTTGTCTACCAACCACTTTCTTTATTGTGTGGAAGGATGAACAGCTGGGTTTTGCTGCGCGCCGGCTGCCGTCGAGTCTCGAACCCGGGGCCGATGGATTCGTAGTTAGCCCCAAGCACTACGAAGCCCGGAGCAGCTGCTGCTGCTGCTGCTGCCCCGCTGTAAGTCCTACAGGTGTATGGTCAAAATTAGTATATTTTGCACTATCATTCATATTTTCTTCGAGAAACCAAGTCATTGGTCTCTATTATATATATATATATATGGGATGAATTTCACATTTAAACACGTGAAATGAATGAATGATGCAAACCCACAAGGAAAAAGAAAAATGATTCCAAGGTTTTTCGTGTATTCAGAAGTACACCTCGTCAGGGAATGAAGGGAGAAGGCAAGATAACAAAAATATATGCATCCGTACATGTGGCAACGCCGCAGTGATAGTCAATGTACCCCAGCTGGGGGAAGTTGGAAGTTCGGGTGGAGGTGAGACAACCTAATCCAACAACATATAACATTGACATACAGGTAATTATAATGTAATATCTGTGTTCATGAAGATAAACAATTAATATGATCGTGAAGAGCGTTGAACTCCATGTTTACTAGTCTTATACAGTAATAAGGTTCCATCATGATTACTGCGAGTCTATATGAACAGTTACTACAATACAACTTTTAATATACTAGTGAATTTGAACCAAAAATAGACATTACATAACCAACCTCCACACTTCCCCATTCCCCTTCCCCACCCACCAGTCTCGTGTATATTAAATCATTATGTAACAATACATATAGACAGAGCCGGATTTATGCACAAGCGCATGAGGCGCTAGCTGGGGGCCTCGACCAAAAGGGGGCCTCATGGGCAGAATTTATAGCTAGATTTTAAACCTGGAAAAAAACATAAAATAATCCATTATTAAAACGTCAAACTTGGTAGCCCTGGCAACTTGGCAAATAGTGTAGATAAGTGAATTATACATTATGCTTTGTTTTGCGTATGCGCAAAATATGGTGCCGTATTAGCGTTAAGAAAAGGGTACAGAAACATCAAACGTGCTTTAATTAACCTATCTCTGTGTGGACACGAAAAGCATGTCTGTCGTTTAGAGGCCAGAAATTTATCAAAAAAATTTGATAAATATGAGACAGCTTTATTAACCGTAATTTGGGGCAGAATTTTACAAAGACTTAATTCAACTAGTAAATCGTTGCAGGATCCAACGATAAATATGCTAAAAGCTGTTAATCTCTTAAAATCATGGACATAATTTATTATAGAAATCAGAAACGACTTTAACAGGTACTTGTAGGTTATCTCCCCCCCGACCAATTTTGACAGAATATTTTCGTTAAAACTAACGAAAATATCACGACTTAACCTAACCAATTATCAAGGGCGTACAGTTGATCTATTAGTAAATAGTAAATACTATTCCAGAAACGAACAATGTTATAATTAATAATTAATAGATCAACTGTACGCCCTTGAAAATTGGTTAGGTTAAGTCGTGATATTTTCGTTAGTTTTAACGAAAATATTCTGTCAAAATTGGTGAGGGAAGATAACCTACAACCCTTTAACGGTATCGAAGAAGAAGCTAAACTTCTAACTAATGAAACGCAGTACACAGATGAGCAATGTCGAATTGAAAAACGAAACATTATGCCTGACGAAATACGCGAAAATGATGTCATTTTGCATGGCAAGGATTTATTTGTAGTTAATACATTTAATGTAACTTGCGATACGCTTAATGCGGAGATAAACCGACGAACAATAGTGTACAACGACATATTACATACGTTTAATGTGTGTTTTTAAAAACAATATGAGTTCAAATGAAGTAAACATATGTACTGATAAACTTTCGGATGTTTACAAAGAGGACATTTATGTTGATCAATTTAAAGACGAAGTAATGCACTTTCTAAAATATATGAAAGAAGAAAAAGCGATAAATCCAGTTGATATGTATAATATTATTCTTGATGGCCTAAAATGGACGTTTCCAAATGTAGAAACCATCCTTAAAAATTTTTTACGATGCCTGTAACAAACGCGAGTGATGAACGGTCCTTTTCAGTTCTAAAAAGAATTAATTATTACTTAAGAAATAGTTTATTGCAAAAAAAATGTCGAATCTATCCCTATTATTTATTGAATCAGATGTAACAAAATCATAAATTATGATGATGTTATGGATTCGGATCTTTTAAACTATTTCACCCCCCACCACCAACATACTCTTTTCAACAATCACCATCCCAACTAGGGTGGCCAGACGTCCGGCTTTAGGCGGACAGTCCGCCTTTTGAGCATTCTGTTCTTAGAGTGACCATTTCCAAATTTCCAAAAAGGAGGACACTGCGTATGTGGCCGTACGTTAACATATATATATATATATATATATATATATATATATATATTATATATATATATATATATATATATATATGTGTTAACGTACGGCCACATACGCAGTGTCTTCCTTTTTAAATGACCACCCTAATCCCAACCCAAAGTTTAAACTCTGCAAATTAACCAAAATAAGATAAGAAAACAATAGCAACAAATTTATTATTTATTGCAAACATATAATAAATAGAGAACCATTATTTACATAGTATAAAATAGTTTAATATGCTCACATAAGTTATTTAAACCATTTCGATTAAATTTATCGCGCCACATAAATTCTTGCGGGTACCAATGTAAGAAATCGCGCTTGCATCCCATCATTTCTTTAATGCGTTGTGAAGATCACGGCCCCCAGCCTTCTTTAGTTAGCTTTATAAGGCAAACTAACGAAAATATCACGACCTAACCTAACCAATCGTTAGGTCAACTGTACGCCCTTGACGATTGGTTAGGTTAGGTCGTGATATTTTAGTTAGTTAGCGTTATAAAGCTAACTAAAGAAGGCTGGGGGCCCTGATCTTCAGGTGATCCGAATTTTTAAACCGGAAATATGATAGAATATAATACAACTTTCAAGATATGTATCTTATATACATATCTTAAAAATTCTATTATGTAAATAAGATAAGTAAAACCTGTTAAATTATATCTCCCCTAATATTGACCTTTCAAACTATGTTCCTCCTCTCTCAAGCTGGGGGGGGGGAAATAGTTTAAAAGATCCATTGATTCTTTCGCGAAATCAAAAACCAGAAAAAAACCACTATATATATATATATATATATAGGGTGAACCAAATGTAGGTGGACAGTAAATGATAACGTTTATTTTGAGAATACATATTTAATTTTTTTGTATACTATAATACAAAATAAAATTTAAATAAATTTAGTTATAATATTTAATATAATAAAACACAAACACCATAGTTATAATGAACACCATAGTTATAATATAATATAACACAAACCGTATTCAACCTACTGTCCACCTACTTTTGGTTCACCGTGTATATATATATATATATATATATAGTGCTGTAGTGGTTAGCGTCGCTGACTACGAATCCATCGGCCCCGGGTTCGAGACCCGACGGCAGCCGGCGCACAGCAAAACCCAGCTGTTCATCCTTCCACACAATAAAGAAAGTGGTTGATAGATAAATGATAAATGGGTACCCTAGGTGGCCTAATGGTTAAGACGCTGGGCTGCTGATGGATGTGATTCGGATTCCACGTTAAACTGTAGGTCTAAGGTGGAGTGAAAAGCTTGACCTTCGTCAGAATGAACAATTCGGGCGGAAGCTAACCAAAGGTGTGTATATATATATATATATATATATATATATATATATATATATATATATATATATAATACTCGTTTTGAGTAATTTTTCAGTTTTGGTAATTTCCTATTTTTATCGTACTTGTATGGTGTGAAATAAATTATAAATCTGTTGCTTCTATTTTTTTTTTTTTTACAATTTTCTTTCATGGCTAAAGCCTAAGGGGCCTCAGTCTGCCTTTGCGCCTCGGGCGTCAAGTAGTCTAAAAATGGCTCTGCGTATAGACTTGCAGTAATCATAATGGAACCTTATTATTGTATAAGACGAGTAAACTACATGGAGTTCAACGCTGTTCACGATCATATTAATTGTTCATCTTTATAAACACAGACATTACAGTATAATTACCTGTATGTCAATGAATGCACATCCAATTGTCCTTTAAATACTGTGTGCATATATATATATATATATATATATATATATATGTCTGTGTATATGTTGTTGGACTCGGTTGTCCCACCTTCCCCCATTTGGGGTACCTTGACTATCACTGCGGCGTTGCCACATGTACGAAGTCGCCTGTGAGGCGAGGAACATTACATACGCGGGCAACTGTACAACGGGACGGAAGAATAAAATGATTAGCACATGATTAACAAGAGGGATCTTTTCCGTTTGACACACATGGTTCGATTTTATTTTAAATTTCTACACAGACGTAGTTTTGCATGCCGATTACGAAAATCAGAACCATTTTTTGGAGAAATTAATAATAAAAAAGTTACAACTAGCCTAAGACCCGCCCTTCGTGCGGGTCGCGGGTAGCAAAAATTAACCAAACTATCACGACTTAACCTAACCAATCATCAAGGGCGTACAATTAACCTAAAAAAATAAATAAAAAACAATATCACGACTTAACCTAAACGTTCCTGAGCGTGACCGACAAACGTTCCTCAGCGTGACCGACTGACAAACTGAGCGGGACGGACTGACTGACAGACATTCCTGGGTGTTTATAGTATTAATAAATAAATAAAAAAAAATTATTTTTTTATTTATTTTTTAGGTTAATTGTACGCCCTTGACGATTGGTTAGGTTAAGTCGTGATAGTTTGGTTAATTTTTGCTACCAGCGACCCGCACGAAGGGCGGGTCTAATAAAATACTTTAAAGGGTTGTAACTTTTTTATTATTAATTTCTCCAAAAAATGGTTCTGATTTTCGTAATCGGCATGCAAAACTACGTCTGTGTAGAAATTTAAAATAAAATCGAACCATGTGTGTCAAACGGAAAAGATCCAACAAGAGTTAATTAGAGGCAAAAGGTATTTTAACAGGATATTGTCAATTTTATACATTCCCACACTGTTATTGAAATTATTGGAGCAAGTGTAGTTTACGTTCCCCTGTGGTGCCGAATGTAGTTTACGTTCCCCTACATTATCTTAGTGTAGTTTATGTTCCCCTACATTATTCTAGTGTAGTTTGCATTCCCCAACTTTGTCCGCGTATACCTAATCAAATAAAACGTTAAAACTAACGAAAATATTATGATGACAACCTTTTGCGTCAGGGGGACGTAAACTACACTTGCTCCAAATTATTTTTAAAATGAATAAATGTACATTCTAGAATATTTCTTTCAATTATATCTGTGTTTTTAACAAGCGCTTTAGAACTATCCCACTTGATACTATAATTACATCTATATATATATGGGTAAACAATGCATTAGGATTATTTGCTGTTCTACACGCATATTTATGGTGTTTTACCTTAATATCTAACGTTTTACCCGTTTGGCCTATATATACTGAGTTACATTGTGTACATCCGATCGAATACACACAACCAACCGCATCATCCGGGCTATTCTTTATTAGGCGCGATTTAACAGTATTATTATCAGTGGCGGCTCGTGACTAAAAATTCTGGCGGTGCTGTCTCTAAGAATGGGTTGAAATAATTACTGAAATAAAAGGATGAGCATTGAGCAATGAATAAAAGTTTCAAAAGTTATTGAAAAAGTTATTCAGTGAGCTCATCCTTATATTGTTCTTGATTATTTCAATTGTAAATAAAAAATTTAGGGGTACTGCTGTTCCGCAGTGCCTACCGACGAGCCGCCACTGATTATTATACTTAAAGACTACGTTGATACCAGTTGCTTTAAGTAAAGTCGGAAGATATTGAAAATTAACACGGTAAGGTTTGCTAAGGATATTTTTATGTCCCAATTCCTTTACAGTTACACTATTATAATACCTATTCTTGGCTTTCCTAACGCATTTAGTTATCTAGAAATGAAATAGGATACCAATTTAGGACTGACAACTTTCAATGCTCTAAGGAACATAGCAGAGAAAATAGAAGATTTAATCGAGGGATGATGGTCAGAATAAAAATGCACATAAGAGTTATTATTAGTAGGCTTACCTTACAAAAAAATTCAAATTTGAACTGATTCAAGCATCTCCGATTTTAGATCCAGAAAAGATAAGCGTCCATCATTTTCTTTTTCAACCGTGAACTTAATAGACAGGACTAAATTGTTGAGCCTACCAAGAAATAAGTCAACATCCAAATTGTTAGGTCAAAGGAATAAAATATCATCGATATACCTGTACCAAACAAGGTTAAAATTAACAATAGTGGGCAAAATTACTTAAAGCAATTAGTATCAATGTAGTCTTTAAGTATAATAATACTGTTAAATCACGCCTAATAAAGAATAGCCCGGATAATGCGGTTGGTTGTGTATTCGATCGGATGTACACAATGTGACTTAGTATATATAGGCCAAACGGGTAAAACGTTAGATATTAGGGTAAAACAGCATAAATATGCGTGTAGAACAGCAAGTAATTCTAATGCATTGTTTAACCATATGTATAGATGTAATCATAGTATTAAGTGGGATAGTTCTAAAGCGCTAGCTAAAAACACAGATATAATTGAAAGGAATATCCTAGAATGTGCATTTATCCATTTTAAAAATAATTTCAATAACAGTGCAGGAATGTATAAAATTGACAATATCCTATTAAAATAACTTTTGCCTCTAATTAACTCTCGTTAATCATGTGCTAATCTTTTTATTCTTCCGTCCCGTTGTACATATGTATATATTTTTGCCACCTCGCCTTCTCCCTTCATTCCCTGACTAGGTGTACTTCTGAATACACGAAAGGACTTGGAATCATTTTTCTTTGTCCTTGTGGGTTTGCATCATATATATATATATTATATATATATATATATATATAACATATATATACAGTGCGTTCGAAAAGTCTCTCCGCAGTCAACCAACACTTTAAAAAAAAGTTTGACAACAAATGAGGGGTCGCGCGTCTTAAGGTACCTAAGCGCCACCTCAGGCGAAACCGTGTTTTTGATGGATATTACTATTTTCACCCTTCCTCTATTGTGTGGTTTGGGTTATTATGACCTTACGACACTAGAAGTATGGTTGAAAACCTCATGAAGCGAACTACTTTTTTCACCTCTATCGCCAGCCAAAAAGTTCACCCAAAGTTCGGCATAATAAGAAAATAAAAAAATAAAAAAAATATATATAAAATATAAAATATGAAAATCTATTCCAAAAACTCATCAACATCTTCATTAGCATACTTAGAACTCTAATTTAGCCAAAAATGAACGTTCTAGCTCAATTAATAACAGAGATACTATTGCCAGAATATTGCTGAACTTTGGAGGCGATTTCTGACGAATTTTAATTTTGGCGCTTAAGTACCTTAAGACGCGGGACCCCTCAAGTGTAGACGAGTTGCTCTGTGCCTGCAAAATGGTGGAAAACACATTCAACACATGCTGTAAAATCAAAAGGTTATGTAATAAAATCACTAAATCATGGTTGAATGAAAACATTGTAGTTTTTCAATTTCCTATGCGTTTAACATAGCACTGCGGAGAGACTCTTCGAACGCAATATATATATATATATATATATATATATATATATATATATATATATATATATATATATATATATATATATTTTTTTTTAAGTTCAGGAAGAACCGATTCGCCTCTATTTAAAAGGGCATATCTCGGCGGAAAAACAAAGAAAAAGTGAGAGGAAAGACAGAGGAAAAAGAAAGGGTGGAGGGGACAGTCAAAGTGGAAAAAGACCAAGGATGACAAGGACTGCAGGGTCGAGCCCCATCATCCTTGGGTGCTAGGGCCGGGAGGGCGCACGTGAAGCCTCCAGGAACAAGCACGTACAAACGAGCACAAAGAGCACTCAAGAGCACGAGCTTAGAACCCCCTTGCGGGGATATATATAATATATATATATATATATATACACATACATATATATATACTGTATATATATTATTTAGCCTACCCAAGGTCCATAAGCCTAATGTTCTTTTACGACCCATCATTTCTAATATTGTGAGCATTAATTATTGTTTGGCCAAATAGCTCTCTAAGAACCTTTCCTTCTTAATAGCTAATATTTCTGATGCCCAAATTAAAATTTCTTCAGATTTTTTAGATAAAATTAATAATATTATTTTAGTGAATAAAAAATTATCAGTTTCGATGTTGTTTCCGTTTCCCATTTTACTAAAGTTCCCATCGAAAGAACCTTGTCTTATCTGGAGGAGTTCCTTCTGGAAAATGGTATCTAGATGGTTTTTACT
The DNA here is from genome assembly GCA_023014485.1 of Bathynomus jamesi. Classification (NCBI taxonomy): domain Eukaryota; kingdom Metazoa; phylum Arthropoda; class Malacostraca; order Isopoda; family Cirolanidae; genus Bathynomus; species Bathynomus jamesi. The sequence goes on from JAJOZX010003075.1 coordinate 278,613, forward strand.
TATCCCTCTTTTTTAAAAAATTAATTCGTTTGCGTCTGCCCCATTCTTATTTTACGTTTAACAATTTATATTTTAGACCGAAGGATGGTCTCAGCATGGATTCCCCTTTCTGCTACTTTACCTAACGTATTCACGGAGCTCTTCGAAAGAAAGTTTCTTCCCGAAATCCTTGATCCTATTTATCGTTATGTTGACGACGTCTTCGTTCTACTTCCGCTGGATTCTGATCCTAATCACATACTCGATCGGTTGGATAATATTTTGCCTTCCATCAAGTTTACCGTCGAAAATGAATAAAATTCAAGAATTTCCTTCTTGGATATTCAAGATCTTTTAGTGAGAAACCTGCTTTCACTGTGTTCAGAAAAGTTAATCACTTCAGCGTATACGTCCACTGATTCTCCTCACCTAGCATATCAAAAAAAAAATGTATTCTTATGGGTATGTTCTTGGGAGCCCTCATGATCTGCAGCCCTTCCTATTTACAATCCGAGTTTTACTACATTAAAGATTCTTTTAAAAAATTGGGTTATACCCCCATTTTTATCGAAAAATGTCTTATTTCTGCTGAGAAGAAATTCCATAGCAATATTACTGACGTCAAGAATTTTAGGAGTGCCCTGGTTCATCCCGTTTAACGCTGAGTCGCTTCGGGATGTTGTTGCCCTCAACTTCACCTAGTCTCTCAGATCCCCCGTTCTATCCATGGTCTCCTGCAAAAAAAAATCAACTATCAAATTATTCCTCCAATTCTGTAGTTTATCAAATCCCACGCATACGCAGGGATTGTCCTAAAAGTTACATAGGTGAAACTATTGACTTTAAAAGACTTTTCTACCAACATAATTACAGTCTGAACATGGCACATGATAACGCGGCCTTGCACAAGCATCGTTTGGACAGAGACCATAATATACATATAGATATGAATAATGCTCAGTTACTTTTAAATATCAATAATAATAACGAAAAAAACTCACTGCATCTTTCATTGTAAGAAATAAAAATAATTTCAATATTAGAGACGGAACTTTTCGGCTTCATTTTGTCACTAATTTTTGTCTTTCAGAATCACCCATTCTTCATTTTTCGCCGTTTTGAGTTGCCAAAGGCCTAACGATTCTTTTAGAAAATGAAATTCTTTAGCTTTTACTTTTAGTTTCCGCCATCGCCGCCTGAGGGGAGAGGGTTTTCCCTCTCGCAAAGCTTCGCGGTTTTTAGTATTTTTTTGTTTTATCTTTTAAATTTTGGGGATTTTAACTCTCTCTCTCTCTCTCTCTCTCTCTCTCTCTCTCTCTCTATATATATATATATATATATATATATATATACAGGGCAGAGCATTTTTTAAGCTTTTCTCACTGGGCGACAAAGGCAGATCGGGAAGTGGTGGGGATTAAGGCAAGGGTGAGCTGCCAATTTCTTAACAACCAGTTCTGATACAGATAGGGGTGTAAATTGGCGAGCGCCAATGTCGCGAGTCATTAAGCTAGGGGGGGGTTTGGGGTGAGCGGTAGCTCCCCCAGCGAGATCCGGGGCTCCGCCCCGGAAGCCAACGCATTTTAGCTTTTCCAAACAGCATTTCGTAACATTTTGGCAGAAATTATTTAACATATTCTTTATACTCACTAATGACATAATTATCTAAAAATAAACTAATTTTTCATCAAAAAATAAATAAATATTGAAACGACCACTGCTTGTGATTAAGGATTGTGATTAAGGATACTATGGATCCGGATGTTCCCTAATCAGGCAACCATCCCCGTGTGGTCTGAAATAACACTAGCATTATCTGTATATAAATATTCAATGTAAATTTCATATTTACATTTAGGATAAACAGTTCTAATTGTGGCATATGTGCATGTATTATATGTATTTATATGGCTTCCAAGACAACTCCCAAGACAATTCTATTTTTACAAAATTTGAAAATTCCTTGTCGCCTAGTACCCTAAAATTTCATTTACTGGGCGACAAATTTTCTTCATTGGGTGACATTCATGTCGCCCACTCACTAGGTTAAAAAATGCTCTGATACAGGGTAATTCACTCACCGGTTGTCCCAGCAGATATATTATCGATACTCTGGGGCTACCAGCGAGTGAATCAACCTATATATATATATTATATATTATATATATATATATATATATATTATATATATATATATATATATATATATATGGTGTATTAAAAGTCCGCTCTCATAGTTATTTTGTGTTAATAATATTTTTTTTTAGATTTTCGATAAATGAAGATTTAGCTTTCCTTAAAGACTCTATCCAAGTAAGGGCTGCTATGGCCTTACTATAAGCTATTCTATTAGTAGCGGTATTGTCTATTCCTAGTGTCGTATAGAAGTTAGGAAAAGTTATTGTTTTAAGTATGAAATGTGAAAGAACGGTTTTAATATCAATATTTATTAGTTATTAAGTAATCAAAGATTAGAAATATATATATTATATATATATATATATATATATATGTGTGTGTGTGTGTGTGTGTGTGTGTGTGTGTATGTGTGATGAATTTCACAATTAAACACGTGAAATGAATCAATGATGCAAATCCACAACGAAAAAGAAAAATGATTCCAAGGCTTTCGTGTATTCAGAAGTACACCTCGTCAGGGAATGCAACCATTTTCATTCCCTGACGAGGTGTACTTCTGAATACACGAAATTTGGATATTGATATTTTCATCATCAGAATAAAATTACGCAATTTTTTTTGCAAAATAAACCAATTTCTTTAAAAAATTGGTATATACTGTAAGTAAATTTATTTACTTTTATTTATTTATTTATTTTTATTTACAAGTGTAAGAACAAAATCATTAATTTACAATGAGCAAATAGATATTTTGTAACTCATCAAGAAATCCACTCGTATCAGACCAGAAATAGATCAAAGCTCGTTATACCTCAATTTAGATTGTCTTCATCTCAAAAATTAATAATTTTCATTGGATTGAAATTATGGAATGATTTAAAGGCTGATATAAAAATATTGTGAATGTAAATTCGTTTAAAACCAAGTTGAAATCCCGATTAATAATGGCATACTAATAAAAATCTAGGATTAATGTACATTACTATATTTAGTCATTTCTCGTGTGTAATCTAGGATTAAAGACCCATTACTCTTGATTGTTCAGTTCTTATCTCTCGCGTATAATATTAATTTCTTTGTATGGTATTGGTATAATACAGGGTGAGCGAAAAGTCCCTGTGCACCCGCAAGAAGTGTAGTGAACCTGTATCTGCACTGTGTTGGAAGTGGACAGGCGCGCAGGGATTTTTCGCTCACCCTGTACATTCAATAATGACTGCATTTGTCATATCGTTAATGATAATTTAAAATTAATACATACCGTAATTAATAATACTTACTTATGATTTATGTATTATTACTAATAAATATCTGTTTTATTTTTAGTAAAACCCAGTAAAGCCTAAAGCTTAAGGGCCAAATTAAATAAAACAAATAGTCGAGCTTCACAATTATAAATGTCATTGTAACTTGTAAGATCAATGTATTTATTGTATTAGTAATTAATAAAGGTTATTCAATTGAATTCAAAATTAAGCGCTACATTAGTAATATGTGGGAGGTATAATCTTCGAAATAAGCTAATGCTCGATGAAAAAATAGAATAAAGTTGTGCCTCAAAAAGCAATATTGAACCCACAGTCTTCCAGTATCCAATTCTTAAAGAGTAAAAAAAAAATTGTATATTACAAAATAGTTCATGGTATTAATTTTGCAGCCATTCGTATCTCCTCGGAATTTCTTTCTCAGAATCTCAAAGCACCGCTTTTTCTGATTTAGGAAACCCCGTATCAAACCAAAAAGTAAAAATAAGTAAAATTCTCCTTAAATGGCTTCCTTAATTCCAAAAGCATTTTTTCCTCCTTAGGTATTCTCGAGATGATCTTTGGTCGAAGAGAGAAATCATGTACGTTGGCTACATCGGAGAACTTTTCCTTCGGGCCTTGAAAGCTCTTATTATTCCACTGATCGTGTCTTCGCTCGTGTCAGCTATTGGTAAGGTTATGTACCGTAGAAGTGTTTCGATTCGGGAAATAAGTTGTAAAATTCACGTGACGATTCAGGAATACATTTCTGTCCACCGACAGAGAAGGTCAACGTGAACGATCAAATTTTTTAGCTTTTCATCGTCAGCGTTGCCATTAACTTTTAAGAAAACCAATAAATTGACAAGGTATTATTATTATTGAATAGGTTCAAAATTTTTGCTATTTGGATCACGGCAATTTTATATACAGGGTGTAACAAAAGTTCGTTCTCATAGGGAAATAAGATTTAACAGAATTGAACGAGAAAGTAGTTTTAGCTATACATTAAAACAATGCAATCAACTTACCAATTAATCGAGTAGATGCTCGTCGGTCCAGTAACGATAATTGTGGCGATTCACTGTTCCATTTAATAAGTATGAATAAAATATCGGAAAAGATTTCCCTATGAGAACGGACTTTTGTTACACCCTGTATATATATATAATTAAAGATATGTTTTTTCTTTTTTTTCTTTTACTCCCAGTCTAAGCAAATTTGTCGCAGTTTAAATTTTTTTTTATGGTGTACATGGTTAGGAGTAAAGTTGAACAAGTTACAAAGGATGTTATTCAGATCACTGCATATTTTGTATCCTTATTTTGGAGAACAGTTTTTTATCGGGTATTACGAAAGTTTTATTACAATACTGTAATTATTATTTATGTTCCGTTGGTGAACCCATATTGACGGCCTTTTAGTTACACATTTTTTAAAATTAAATTTTGTATCATGTATTTGTTTCATATTTTATGAATTAAAATTTTATCATCCTTAAAATTTAGTATGAAAAGTATATTAGAATGTCATTTCTCCAGATTCCGGCGAAAGGACACTCGAAATACTTAACTACACTTTCACGCGCTTAAATTTGAATTTCTTCGCATAAACTCTTATTCTGAACAGCAACGAAATTGTAGATTTTTCTAAGAAATTATTAGTCGCTGTAACCTACAGTATAGTCCTATACAGTAGGTTATTTTTTGTACTTTTAGAAACAACCGCAAATTTCATGAAAGTTCCTCACACGACTTAATAGCGGCAGTGAACTCTGTATTTCGTACGTGTTTAAATTTATTTATCAAATTCTTCTGTCGACTTACAGTATTTGCCGACGAAATCTATACGTGAAATGTTGTTATTTAGCTTCACAATTGCCTTACATAGTATAAAAGAATTTGTTATTTGTTGCGAGCGTGCGGTTAAGCATACTTTAAGATATGACATCTCTCAAAGCTTTTTAAATAAATGTGTAGTTAGGGTCTACTCACTATCAGTAACTATATTTATCCGTTAACAGATTGGGTAAGAAAGTCAGAAATGTTAAGTTTGAAATATTAAAAAAAAAGAATAAACTAAGTATGTAAACATATAAATATTGTTCTAAAGAAAACGTAAATCTAGCATGGTTTGTCCGAAAACAGAACTGGAAAACACGATTTGTTAGTTATAGCGTCATATTCTTATTTTTATCACTACGTCATATCATCGTTACCTCGAGAGTTTTCATGGTGTCCGAGGAAGTCAAATCCGTATCGCAATCGCTGTGATCGGTGTGGTGTCGCGTTTGTTTGCTGATATCGTTTGCAACATCAAACGTCAGCTCAATAATTCTAAAATCGATGCCGATGGTCTGTGCAATTCCATTAACCTGGAGTGGATAAGTGAAATTCTGTAAATGTCCGTGAGCACCAATCGGAAGTGGTCTGTCAAAAATCCTAAAATCCTGAAAAAACGCAATGACGACTTTTACCACGTCCTTTTCGTTGATGTTAAACATTAAACGGACGTATAATATGAATTTCGAGTTTAAATAGTAATTTTTGTTTAAGGAAACCTTGATATCTCTATGTCAAAGAAGATCGGGCTCCGCGCGATCGCGTATTACATGACCACGACCATCTGCGCGGTCATCCTGGGTATCATTCTAGTGGTAACAATTCATCCGGGAGAGGGATCCGACAAAGGAATCACCAGATCTGGGGAGGCGAGAAACGTCACAACTGCCGACCTTTTGATGGATCTCATAAGGTAACGTAACCGCCATATTTGGTATAGCTTCTTTCGCGCGCAAGATGTAACAAACTTTCCCGTTCTCAAACAATTCTCAATTAGATACTTTTGTCCTCGTATTTAACTAGTGATTATCATTTAAAACTTTTTTTCTCTTTGTTGTTCATTCACTAGAGTTTAATGTAGAATTGCGACAAAAATTTCGCCTACGAACATAAAATATTTAAAGAACATAAAAATTAATTTGTAATTTTTGTTTTTCTTTGACTATTTTATTCTTTTTTAGTCACAGTAACTAATAAAAATTTAAAAATAAAAATCCAATCGTTAGTCATTAGTACTAATTTTTTTTTCTATAGAAATTTTGTTTCTAGGCGAACTTTTTTCCGAAACTGTGCATTCATTGTTCCATGGGGTATTCCAAAGGTTTCTATCCAATGGTAAACGCATTAAAACTCTTTACCCGATGGAAAATACATTTATTTGTGAAACCGTATCATGAATGTTGAAAACGTTCTCTATTCATTTCAAAGCGCTTTAATGTTACTAATTAATTGATGTAATTTTGATTCGGTGGAGAATATTATTTAGTGTTAAATACTTTCCAATTTATTTCTGTAAAGAAAAGTTAAAATAAATTGGAAAACACTCGTATTTTTAGTAAAATTATATCACGGCTAAAATCAATGATACATTTACATTGTTCAAATATTTAAATGTAAACTCTTTTCTCGCGATTAGCCTAATTCTCTCTCTCTCTCTCACACACACACACATTGAAATGGATGTAAATTTTAATGTCGATAATATACGTGAAAATATGCATTTACTGACTTTGCTAAAATGTGCACATTTTCATAAATAATTAATTATTATTAGTTGATTAGGTATAGAATTATTTTTTATGATTTTCCAAATGTCTTTTGTTCTTTATTTTTCAGAAATCTTTTTCCTCCAAATATTGTTCAAGCATCCTTCCAATCAGTAAGTTTTGCATTTTTATTTATTTACTTAGTTATTTTGTGCGCGTAACATTAGACATTAAAATCGTCCTTATAAAATAATTCGACCAGTCCCCCTTAGCGAGTAAAAAATCTCGGCTGGTGCAGCAAACACTTTTTCGACTTTTGAGATCGTGCGATAAACTACTTTTTATTCTTGACTTTCAAAATGAAAACTCCAAAAAGATTGTCAGCAATTGAAAGGAAAGTATTCGTCTCGTGATTCATCAAATAAATATAACAAACACTTTTATCTCATCTCTTTACCTATTTTATTTCATGTACACACCTCAACATACACACATTCACACAAACAAACGCACACAAACTAAATGTATTGAGTATACACATATATATATCTAGCCTGATGATGAGCGTATTGCTCGAAACGTTTCTGGTTAATTTTATATGTAAATTTTTATAACTTTGAATTTAACCCTCTTCTTTTAGTCTTTTTAAAATTTGCTTTTACTGAATAGGTTTTATGGAAATTATTTTGTCTTGTTCACATTTATTTATTGATTCTAATTTCATAGTGTATATATATATATATATTATAGGTTCCGTTCCATGTTCGTTTATACATGCCTAAACGGCTAGGGTGGGCTGCATCAAATTTAGTATGCACATTAAGGGAAGGTTTTAGTAACACACCCGCCCCTCCCAGTCCCCCGCTATTGGGGCTTTCGCTGCTTAAGTCACAGCGGGCGTTACCATTATAAGTATTTATCATTTCTGCATAGCCGTATTTTATAAAGAAGTCTAGAAATAAAAATAATCGTTTGTAATACTGTGATTGTGGTTTCGTTGACTTTCTTTGACAATGACTGAGTGTTAAGGAAAGACTTATTACTTTTCTTCAAAATAAAAGTAAAAAATGACAGTTTTCGTGAATGAAAATTTGTTCAAAGAACATTTAGGAAGAGATCATGAACCTCTTTATTCCTTATATGATTATTATTATAGTATATTTGTGGTGAATGAATTTTTTCGTAAGGACACCTTTCTATAATACTTGGCTCTCTACCCATTTTCTAATAAGCCGTCTGCCAAAAAAAATTAGTAGACTAAATAAAATAAATAAAATAAAATGAATACATATATTAGTTAGTTAGTTAGTTAGAACTAAATAACTAACTGCGTTGATTTAGGTTATAATGTTTTAATAAGACTTAATATAAAGTAGAACATCGAAATTTGGACTGATTTCTGAATTTATACCAGTAAAACACTTTAATATGATTTTTTTTTAATATAAATTTTTTTAAATCACTCTTTTTAATAATTTCAATCTCGGACTTCCTCCAAAAACTCGGTTACATTTACTAAACCGTAGTATTAATTTTTAATGTTTACTCTTTTAAAATTTTAATATTACTGTAAACCTTTCAATATTTTTTATTTTTCGTCAATGTATAATCTTCTTTATAAACTATGGATATTTATGTCAAGACACGGAATAAAAGTGTTATACACTGATTTGGACTGTATATTTGGCAGTGGATATACTCGTATGCTGTTGACGATCTCGAAAGGGATGAGTGAGTGACTCGCGGTTTTCTGTCCCACTTTCAAGTAGGCGAAAGATTGGCTATAAAATGTTTGCTGACTTACATACCTTTTGAAGGAATGTGTGTGTGTGTGTGTGTGTGTGTGTGTTTGTAAAATACACGATTAATTACACCCGACTCTATATACATAGAGAGTATAAAAATAAAAACATTTATAAATAGGTGATTATCCTAAATACAAAGAAGCTCTGTTATACACGTACGTATGGATAGTCGCTTGCCCGCTTATAATTAATCAACCTTTCTACTCATATTGTGAATAATACTTTTTTGTTCATCATCACTGAACTGATCAGTAAATATCTGGCTATACACGTAAATATCTGGCTATACCTATGCATACGCTATCAGGCTTAAAATGTGTTACAGTGTTCATATTTTTTGTGTTAATTTAACCCGTAATTTAATGTTAAAACGAAGTGTTGGACTTTTATTGAGGGCCTTTTTAATTTAAATAAAATACTACAAAAAATATATAACAACAAAATCCATATATTGCATCAGTATGCTGTACGAACACAATAGGGCTCCCATATATATATATATATATATACACACACACAAGGTGGCGCTAAAGTCAGGAGTCAGAGAAGCCCGAGAGAATGCATTTTTTTGATTCTATGGCTGCCACTATTTAAATAAAAATTACTTTTTTAGTAAAAAATTTATAATTTATAATGTTTTTAGTTAAAAACTTATAATTTATGCAATGATGACCCTTTGGCCATAGAACAGAAAAGATCCATTTTCTCTGGCTCCTTTACTCCTGACTTTTGTGCCACCATATATATATATATATATATATATATATAAGCGCTTGCAATTTTTTAGATATTTCTGACAATTTAGTAATAGATTACGAGTGTGTGTATAGGACAAGCATCGTATATGAGACAATTCCGATTATAATATGTTCGTGTAATCAGACTAGAGATACATAACATTACGAATGGCGAACTACTCCTTACACGCAACTTATCACAATTCATTAACCGATAATTGCAATTATTTGCGTATAAGACGAATGTAAAATACAAATGGAAATCTACGTAAATTTGGAAATGGTTGGAATGTAGTACATAAGCAGAGAGGTCTAAAGGAGTGCCGATTGGGCGTTCATCTCCGGATATCCCACTGAAGGCTTCTTGCAACATGTCACACTCCTACTCTTTATGCCTCCAATTGTTCACTTCCTCATGTTCAACAACACGACACACGCTGTATCGTTTCATCTGCCATTGTCTCTATCCTTCGTTAAAACAGTTATTATTAACTTCTTAAAAATGGGTTCGCTCAATACTTTTCTCCAAATTATTCCTGAAAATTTTTTTCTTCCGATATCAACATATGAAGAGAATTTTTTTTCCAAGTCTTCAGTTATCGCCTAAATTAAAATTCTAATTTACGAATACAAATAATACGCAATATAATATATATATATATATATATATATATATATATATATATATATATATATATATATATATATATATATATATGGGAATGAACTCAGAATGGTATGGTCCCCTGAGTTTTTTATGATACACACAGACAGTGCATGGAACAAGGAACTCTTCTGGGATAATTTGCGAGTGACCCGTTGCCCACGTCGGGCTAGCATCATGAAAAAGAAAAACTATGGTATTTGTCATTTACCATTACTTATTCGGACTATAGTGGATTTAATTATCCCAGAAGAGTTCCTTGTTCCATGCACTGTCTGTGTGTATCATATATATATATATATAAAATCTTGGTTTTGCTTCCGCCCGAATTGTTCATTCTGACGAAGATCAAGCTTGTCACTCCACCTTAGCCCTACAGTTTAACGTGGAATCCGATTCACGCCCCACCAGCAGCCAAGCGTCTTAACCACTAGGCTACCTAGGGTAACCATTTATCTACCAACCAATTCTTATTGTGTGGAAGGATGAACAGCTGGTATGTATATATATAATGCGAAAAAGGCTGTGAAAACTGCATCGAGAATACTGAAATAACAATGCTGGACTACAACATATACAGAGCAGATAGAGTGGCTAGACGACGGGGAGGGTGTTGTATCTACGTGAAAACATACACATATGAGGTGAAGGTAAGCAAACCAAACAGCACAGTCGAAATTGTTATTTTAGAAGTAAAAGAACTCAACCTAACCATTATGAACGTCTACTAACCACCAAACACCACAAAAAGTTAATTCCAATTCGGTACAAATGAAATAGAAAACATGTTAAAATTACTTGAAACTCCAGCAACAAATATTCATGGCAACATTACATGGCAACATTTCAAAAGATGATAGAACCCAAGCAATAATGCTATTAGATATGAGGGAACATTACGCCCTTACCCAGGAAATCTGTGAAGCCACAAGAAAAGAGTACGTATTTGAATTTAATTTTTACAAATAACAGTGAGATAATAAATAAAAAGGTAACGCACACAAATTTCTCCGACCATAACCTAATCGATATACAATTGAATTTAGCATCCACAGGTCCAAAAACGTATCCCAGAAAGTCAGAAGGAATATTTGAAGGCTTAAACAAATTCAAAGAAAGTAAATTGAGAAAGTGTAAATAAAGATCTAAAGGAAGTAAACTGGGAATTGCTACTTCACGAGAAGACACCAGAACAAATACTATGTATAATGGAGACTGAAACCAAACCTATATTACTTAAGCATGTTCCAGAGAGACAAAACAGAAAACGTAGCAAGCTCGAGAGAAACATCAGGACACTGTTTAGACAACGGAAGCAAACTGTAAAACATCTCCACAGATGCAGAACTGATGCAAGGGGACTCAAACTAGAGAGGAAACTAGGCGAAATAGAAATGGACCTAAAGCAAACACTTATACATAAGACAAACGAGAAGGAAAGCAAGGTAGCAGAAAACAAAAAATAACCCAAAATACTTCTAAAAGGAAAGGAAAAGGAAAAGGAAAATGCAGTGCAAAGAAAGTATTGGTCCGTTGATAGACGGGGAGGCCAAACACACAAATGACCCCCAAAAAATGAACGAACTGCTTAAGGAACAATTTAACTCTGTGTTTAGCACCCGTAAGTCCGAGATGAAAGTAGAAAACGCAAACGAATTTGTCCACATTGATACAAATCAACCAAGAACAAATTCCGGCACAAACCTATTAATAGACTTAAAGTGCTCGGAAGGAGATGGAATTAAGGCTCTAGCACAGATGCGAGACAATTTGGCACCAGGACCAGACACATGGAGTGCCACGTTTCTGAAGAAATGTAAAGAGAGTATTGCCAAACCGCTGTACTTACTATGGAGGAAATCACTTGACACAAGACAAATTCCACTTCCATTAAAGAACGCGAACATTGCCCCCTTATTTAATCTCTTAACGACTGAAATTTTTGTAGGGTTGAGTTATAAGTGCGTGTATTGGAAACGGTACATATTCGACCAAGTGGTCCAAAAGAGGTTAAAAGTGGTAACAGAGCAATGCTCAAGAATTATCGGCTAGTAGCTCTCACCTCCCACCTTATAAACTGCTTTGAACGTATAATTAGAGGCAAAGCTACCAACTACCTACAAGAAAAGAACTTATACAACCCAAATCAACATGGATTCAGGGCTGGAAGATCATGCCTATCACAGCTATAAGACCACCAGAAGAAAATATTAGAAACATTGTGTTGAGAACAAAACATAGATGTAATATATACTGACTCTGCTAAAGCTTTCGATAAATGTGACCATGGAATTATAGCACACGAATTTAAGAATACAGGAATTACTGGGAAGCTCGGAAGATGGATATTTAATTTCTTGACGCAAAGCACACGAAGAGTGGTAGTAAATGGAGTCAAATCGGAAGTCTCCGAAGTAGAGCGCTCTGTCCCACAAGGGACAGTATTAGCTCCCTTGCTGTTCATAATAATGATTGCAGATATCACTGACCGTATTGTATCATGTTTCGTAGATGACACAAAGATATGCAAGGAAATATTAAACGAAGGTGACATAGAAAAATTACAAAACGACATTAAAACATTATTAAAGTGGGCAGAAGACAACAATATGAAGTTCAACGAAGAAAACTCCAACTTTTAAGATATGTTAATAACAAGGAGCTACAGAATAAAGGGTACAAAACTCTACAATCCAGACAGGTAACACCAAATCCACGAGTCAGGGATCTTGGAGTAATAATGTCGTCGGATGCAGAATTCAGAGAGTGCTTCCGCAGCAGAACAGCAAACATCACGCTCAAATTATGGAAGAGTCTAGTCCAGGGGTGGACCATATGGCGAACCATATAAACCATAAAAAAAATATTCGCATCCCCAAATGGGCACGCGCGTCATTGATTCGCCACTACTGGTCTATTCCTACCGATAACTGAGTATTGCTCAGTACTCACAAGCCCGTACAGAAAACGAGGCATTGCGAACATTGAAGCTATACAAAGGATTTTACGTCTAAGATAGAGGAAACGAAAGGTGAAGACTCCTGGTGAGAGAAGAGGTAGATTTTGTATTGTCCCAGCTGCGGTGGGACAGGGGGCCATGAAAACGAGAATGGAAAATACCCTCAAAATACGAGGCCAAAAGCTTTTTAATGCCCTACCAAAAGAAGTGAGGGACCTCCAGCACACCGACCTGAATAAGTTCAAGAACCAGCTGGACAGATTCCTGCGCAAAGTCCCTGATCAGCCATGCGTGGCTGGCTACGAGGGCAGGAGGAGATCAGACAGCAATTCCTTCCTTCACCAAATCCCGCAAATGAGGCGGGATGCTGCAGAGAGATCGACCGCGGGTCGATCCTGAACCATCGTTCAAACTCACATAAAGAAGTAAAGGGGTTAGACAAAATAATATGAACACCCGCCGATTTCACCGGTTATCTTTACGGACTGCTCAGACACAAAGTAAACGGTCAAATGACTGGCAAGCCTATTTAAATGCGTAACAGAGAGTGTATACTTCATATTATAACCCTCACGTTGTTTTTACAGATCTGAGTGAATTATGAATTAGCAGTTATGAAAGACCTGTCAGACTTCCAAAGAGGGCAAATTGTCGGAGCGCGGATGGCTGGTGCATCGGTGACGAAAACCGCTCAGATGTTCAATGTATCCAGAGGAACTGTCTCTATGGTCATGTCTGCATACCAAAACCATGGAAAGACAAGCACCGACAAATGCAATAGTGGACGCAAGAAGAAGCTGTGTGATCGAGACCGCCGGGTGCTAAAGCGCATTGTGACAAAGAACCATAAGACCACAGCTCCAAAAGTGACTGCAGAGCTTAACCAGCATCTTGCAAGCCCGGTATCGACCAGAACTGTACGTCGCGAGCTCCATGGAGCTGGATACCATGGGAGGGCTGCAATTGCCAAACCCTTCCTTTCGCACATCAACATTGAGCGGCGCAGAAAATGGTGTAATGACCATAAGAATTGGTCAATGGACCGGTGGAAGAATGTAGTCTACTCCGACGAATCCTCCTTTACGCTATTTCCATGTTCCGGTCGAGTTTACGTCTGGAGACAGCCTAAAGATGCTTATGACCCCGACTGCCTGATCCCAACCGTTAAGCATGGAGACGGATCTGTGATGGTTTGGGCAGCAATATCGTGGAATACTCTTGGCCCAGCTGTAGTACTGCATGGTAGGGTTAACGCCCAGGTCTATCTGTCAATATTGGCTGACCAGGTCCATCCCATGGTCCAAACGCTGTTTCCCAATGGCGGCGCCGTCTTCCAGGATGATAATGCACCAATCCACACCGCTGGGGTCGTTAAAAACTGGTTTGAAGAGCATGTTAGTGAAGTAGAACGCTTAGATTGGCCTCCACAATTCCCGGCTCTTAACATTATCGAGCATCTGTGGTGTCAGTTGGAGCAGCAGGTCAGAAGCCGATTCCCACCGCCGGCGTCTTTGGAGGAACTGGAGCAGGGTTTGCTCGAAGAATGGCTCAGGATTCCTCTAGCCACTGTCCGAAAGCTGTATGAATCAATTCCCCGACGCATTGCAGCTGTTATTGCCGCTAAAGGAGGACCAACTCCATATTAAGAATAAAAACCGCCATTTATCAAGGTGTTCATATTATTTTGTCCAACCCCTGTATATATAAGGCCTATATATAATATCAACATAAAATCGCTAAGAACATTCTAAATCTTTTTTAAAGTTTTCAGACACGTATCGTAAGAAGCTGCCAAAGAATGACTTATTTTGATTTTTCTATAAAAGCTAATGCGCAGCCACTTGTAGGCAAAAAAAAAAAAAAATCCGTTGAGAAGTTTATGTACGCTTATGTAAGATATAAGTATACATAATTTGTTTCGTTATGTGTACAGACAAAAAAAGTTCCTCATTCAATAGTTTGGTCATTAGTTTGATGGTATCTTTGCTGTAATTCATAAGCATTTATCCTTTTCATGTAGATACGAAATTAAAATGAGTATATTGATTGGCACAATAACTACTCTCTAACCATATATTTTAAAATGTTTTGCTTCATTTTTCGATTCACTGCAGGATATATATATATATATATATATATATATATATATATATATATATATATATGATACACACAGACCGTGCATGGAACAAGGAACTTTCTAGGAAAAATTAAATCCACTATAGTCCGAATAAGTAATGGTAAATGACAAATACTATAGTTTTTTTCTTTTTCATGATGCTAGCCCGACGTGGGGAACGGGTCACTCGCAAAGAGGTCCCAAAATATAGCTTCCCTCACCAACTATCTGCAAAGCAGATAGGATCCAGCTTTGGGACAGGATATATATATATATATATATATATATAAAACAGAGCAAAGAGAGTAACTGGGCAAATACTGAGAACCTTTAAACGAAGGGATAGGAATATAATGATTCCTCAACTGAAAAAACTGATTGGAATACTGTTCAGTCCTAACATGCCCATATAAAAAAGAAGACATTAGACAACTAGAAGGGATTCAGAGAAGCTTCACGGCCAAGATCAAGGGGTGCAAAGAACTAAATTACTGGGAAAGGTTACGCGAATTAAACCAATATTCATTGGAAAGGAGGAGAGAGAGATACACCATTATTTACACTTGGAAAATAATGAAGAAACTAGTCCCTAAACTTATTCTGAACCCTGTAACTCCCCAAACAACAGTGGAAAGTAGAAAAGGAAGACTGTCGTGTTCCCAAATTAAAGGCTAGACAGGGAACATCCTTAACCCTGAAAGAAAATAGTTTTGTTGTGAGAGGACCAAAATTGTTTAATCAGCTGCCCAAACACCTAAGGAACACAAGTGGGATTACAGTGGACATCTTCAAAAGAAGACTTAGACGCCTGGCTCAGAACAATCCCCGATGAGCCGGGCGTACCTGGCTATGTGAGGTGGAGAGTACAAGAAACCAACTCACTACTTCACCAGGCCAACTCGAGAGGAGGGGCGACAAGCTTGACCTTCGTGAAATGAGAAATCATCGCGCGGAACAGTTGAAAGGTTGAAAGGTGTATATACACTGCGTTCGCACTTATTAAGCAAACATCAAGTCCCTCAAGGGTTGCTTTTCATTCATCGGTGAACAATACAGTATTAAAATCTGTTTTCACGTACTGACGCGCCCATTCAACACGCTGCTTCTTGTACCTGGGTGTTAATGGTGACTGAATCGTAGGTTTACACGTCTTGCCAATTGTTTGGAGGATTCCGCATCGAGATGTTCTTGGTACATTATGTATGCCAGCCTGCTCAAAAACCTCTTTACTTGAGGACAGTGGATGCTTTGCAATTTGCGCTTGATTACAGATATCTGCCGCCTTGTCACTTTTCTTATAGCTCCTTTATCACTTCACTGCCTCAGTTTGGTACCCTCCGCTACAAACTTGTTTACAGTTCGATAAGCTTTGCCAAACTGCTTCGCAATTTCAATAGATTTTATATTTTCAGCGAGTAACTTGACTATTTTTCTTTTCTCAGTTAATGTTAAATCCTTCTTCTTACCCATTTTCACCATTTAGATCCGTAAATAGAATACTTGCTTAATAATTCGGAACACAATATTTTACATATTTTTCAATAAAATGAGATAATTATTTTAATTATCAAAATATTTTATCGAAATGAATACCATCAATGCTGCTATATATAATAATTATTTGCTACAAATTTCATTGAAATCGGGGAAAAACGTTTGAAAACATTGGAGAAAATGTAATCTGCTTAATAAGTGCGAACGCAGTGTGTATGTATATATTATTGTGGATGATATTTGCATACACAGAAATTAAATGAGTGAAATTTGATGGGTTGGCATATACAGATCACATTTCACTCCTTTTTTTATATGATTTTCAAGAACATCGAGTATGAGTAAGCAGTGCAAAGTATATTTAGGAATAAATATATTTAACGCTAAAATTTATATATGTTCTAAATGTTCCACAAACAAACAAACAGTACAAACATAAAGATTAACTCGTGTACAAATACATTAACGGAATCTAAGAATTTCAAACTGTAAACACGAATTCCACCCAAGTTTTGTTACACGAATTTGTTAAAATTATTCTTGAATCCGAACGTTAAAAGGAGAAAATAACAATGAAATGCGATAAAATCATTAAAAATACTTTACTACTTTATTACAGAGATGGTGTATATATATATATATATATATATATAATATAATTAAACGAAGCAAATATTTTTATTACATCAAAAAAATTTAAAGAATACTGAACTATTATTTAAGATACCTATTTGGTACTATCTATGTTTGTGAGTAATCATTTTTGGTGGTGAAATTCATCAAAAATCAGGACCGATCACGACTGAATGACTGCAACTTGTCCAACGTTTCGCGGTTAACAAACTAGTCTGACACCAGATACTGACAAACTGGTAGAGAGAAAGGAGTCAGAACAGAAGCATCTCATTAAATAAAGTAATATTGTTTCAGTTTAGGGCCTATATACAAATATAGGTCCCTTTTTGTACTTCCGAATTTAATTATGTCTGCCATGAATACTATAATAAATGGAATTAATGTTATTGTTAATTATTGCAAGTTGACGTGAGTATTAATTAGAAATTTGTTTTATATGAGAGAGAGAGAGAGAGATATAGATTAGTTTTAAAATCCTAATTGGTATGTGGAGATAATAATTTACAGTTGGCAACTCTTAGGCCGACTAGACCTCTCTGTCTCTCTCTTTCATTGTCATATTTATTTTAATTCGTCCCACCTGTAATCATCGTGTTTCAAAAGTTTAATTGAATAAAATCATAAAATCTATTTCGTGTTTCGGATTGCTATCCATAGGCCTAATCAAACACACGCTGCCGAGTCAGACAGGCAGTCAATGCAGTTAAACGAAATTCACTATAGAGAAACCGTTAGAGTTTGTAATGCAGAATAAGTTCGATATAACAGATATCACTATGAGTAAATAAAAATAATGTTAAATACAATAAAAATCATTACATTAAAAGAGCAATCACGACAATACTTGTCCAGCAAATTAATTTAGATGTCGGCATTAGTAGCTCGAGATAAAAAAAAAAGGTTGCCCACCGTATGCAGTACATTATAATCTTATAAATTATGCGAATAATAAATGTACATATATAAAGAAATAAGGGAAATTATAATGCTTTTGGAAGGAATAGTGAGAGGTAATCCATTGCAGTAGTCTGAATCACAGAAACAGAACAACATTCCAGTAGCCGAATGAGTCCAGCATCCCACTTCATGACGTTCCTTCAGCACTGACATCTCGGGAGTACATCCCCTCTCCTCCATTTTATCTACAATAAAATTATCTCTTCAAAAGAAATTTGTAGTTTGGTTGCTGAATAATTTAACACGCAAATGACATACTAATGCGCGGGATTGAAGAGATGATGTTCCGTTCATTTGAACCTCAGCCTAACGAGATTTATTTACGATGATGTTCCATTGATTGAAAACGCATTCCATTTAACCAACCAATACGGCCTCCCCTTTCAATCAATTGCGTGGTATAGTATTTCCTCCGCATTTGAACTTTAAATATAGTTATAATGAAAATATTCAGTGATTAAAGAAAATGTGAATACAAAAAAGAATATTGCAAACCATAACTGAGGCTCTTAACACATAGTGTTCCTTCTTCGCAGTCCTTACTAAATGGTTTCCAATGGGCCGAAGACGCGAAGACATCGCAGGAGATCTCGTGATTTTCAGGGCCACAGCCGTAGCACCAGATGGCATCTGAGAGGAAATAAATTGTCTTAATACAATCCTCTTACGGATTATCTTCTTTTTACTAAGCTTAATAGGTTTCCTCGAGAGCTTGGGCAGGAATCAAAGTCCTCTAATCACTCGATTGAGGTATCAGTTACGAAATGAATTAAAGGTGTTATAAAAATTTAAGACTTGTTTACATTATATACTGAACATCATTAAGTGATACCTGACGCCGTATTTATTAAAATTTGCGATGAAATAGGAAGTGCATCTCGTAGGAACTTAAAGGCGGGAATCTACAGTAAACAATTTCTCGCTTAGTTGATGATCACTAATGGGAAGTTATTTTGCCTCATGGCAGAGATGGTGCTTTCAAAGGGATTTAAAATGTGAAACAGTTTGTACACGAAATGAAACTCCTCATCACTTTGACATCACTCGTGATGCATCACTCCGCTTCATCGAAGAGAAAAAACGTTTACATAATTTTCATAAAAGAAATAAAAAATAAAAAATGAGCTTACCTGACAAAGGAACGAAGCGTAATACGCAAAGTAAAATGATAACGATTGACCAGTTAATCGTGAGTGATTTCATTTTTAAAGTAAAATTTCTTTATTAATGTATTTTCTAATAAATAAGATTCCACTCCATTTTAATTTATAATGAATTATTTTCTATTTTTCGTAACACTAAAGATCATTCTGTTTCCTTTAACTTTTACTCTTACGAAACATTTTAATTAATAAGAGTAAAATCTCTCTTCTGTTCCCATAAATTATTCATTCCACTCGTAAGTTTTAAAGAACAAAATAGATCATTGCGTTTATTGGATGTAATCGTACACGTTTCATCCAAAAAAGTTTGATGTAACAAGTTCTTGATTTATTAGCCCTAACTACAAATTATGCCGACTTAAATATCTAACAGTAAATGGAACGAACAACTCAAATCATACACCTTTGCAACCCAAAAACATTCTAACTTATAACTCATACTTTCGAGCTTTGCGAAACAGGATATGATATCATTCAAAGATTTTGTTTGTTTATTTTTAACATAATTTATGATTTTAATCTCTCTCTCTCTCTCTCTCTCTCTCTTCTCTCTCTCTCTCTCTCTCAATATATATGTGCGTCTCAGTGGTGTGGTGGTTAGCGTCGCTGACTACAAATCCATCAGGCCCGGGATCGGGACCCGGTGACGGAAGGCGGCGCGCAGCAAAACCCAGCTGTTCATCCTTCCACACAATAAAAAGAATTGGTTGGTTAGATAAATGGGTACCCTGAGTACTGAGTAGCCTAGTGGTCAGGACGCTGAGCTGCTGGTGGGGCGTGGTTCGGATTTCACGTTAAACTGTAGGTCTAAGGTGGAGTGACAAGCTCGACCTTCGTCAGAATGAATTCGGGCGGAAGCCAAACCAAGGTGTGTGTGTGTGTGTGTGTGTGTGTGTGTATAATAATAATAGTGGGAAGCCAAACCAAGGTGTGTGTGTGTGTGTGTGTGTGTATAATAATAATAGTGATGCCTTTTATTATTAATTAAAGTATAATAGATTTTGATTTATGGAAAAGCTCTGCGATCAAGAGGTGGTCCCGGAGGAATGGCGTGCCATTGTCATAGTACCCATATTCAAAGAGAAAGGGGATATACAGAAATGCTCAAATTATAGGGGTGTGAAGCTGATATCGGATATCGCACACTATGAAGGTGTGGGAGCGAATTGTGGACTTAAGGCTGAGGGAGGAGGCAGGCGTGTCGTCAGAGCAATTCGGTTTTATGCCCGGACGAAGTACGTCTGATGCTATTTTTGCATTACGACAGTTGGAGGAAAGGTACAGGGAAGGACAGAAGGCATTGCACATGGTTTTCATAGACTTAGAGAAGGCGTATGATAGGACACCGAGACAAGAGATTTGGAGGTGCCTGAGGGAGAACATGGTCCCAGAGAAGTACGTCAGATTGATTCAGGAAATGTATAGAGGGGTTACGACGAAAGTGAGGTGTAGTGTTGGTGTGACGGAGAGTTTTGGAGTTGGGGTTGGTCTGCATCAGGGGCCAGCACTGAGTCCATTCCTATTCAACGTGGTGTTGGATGTGTTGACTGAGGAGGTTAGAGGGGTTGCTCCTTGGTGCATGATGTATGCCGATGATGTAGTGTTGTGCGCAGAGACAAGACAGGAGGTAGAACAACAGCTAGAAAATTGAAGGGAGGCATTGGAAAGTAGAGGTATGAAAGTTAGTCGGAAGAAGACTGAATATCTGAGATGTAATGTACAACCGGGTGAAGGAGGGGGAGTGATGTTAAACGGTGAACTGATCAAACGGGTAGATCGTTTTAAATACTTGGGATCAACAATCGAGGCAGAGGGGGGAGCAGAGGGAGAGGTGAATCGTAGGATACAGTCGGGATGGAGGAGCTGGAGAGAGGTGTTGGGAGTTCTCTGTGATCGTAGGATGCCGGTGAAGCTGAAAGGGAAGGTCTTCAAAACAGTGGTTAGGCCAGCCATGTTGCACGGAATGGAGACGGTGCCAATGAAGAAGACTGGTGACAGAAAGATGGATGTGGCTGAAATGAAAATGTTGCGATGGATGTGCGGTGTAACTAGAAGGGATCGAATCAGAAACGAACGCATTAGAGGAACGGTGAAAGTAGTAGAGGCGTCAAGAAAAGTCCAAGAAGCCAGACTGAGATGGTATGGGCACATGATGAGAAGAGATGAGGATTACGTGGGACGTAGGGTGCTGGAAATGGAGGTGCCGGGACGGAGAAGAAGAGGTAGACCGAAGACGAGGTGGAGGGATTGCGTGGCGGCAGACATCCAGGTGAAAAATTTGGACGAGGACATGGTGCGTGACAGAAGAGAATGGAGGAGACTCATCAAGAACAGCGACCCCATATAGAGATGGGATTTAAGCCGCAGAAGAATAGATTTTGATTCGTCGTTCCATCCAACTGAATCAAATATATAGACCTGCAAGAGTCAGTATTGGTCTCTTCCCATTCTCGGTTATTCCCATTTATATCTTCGTTCAAGAATAAAGAATCCAAAAATGAGAATGTGAAGAGATGTAATTCTCAAATCGATCCACTCCCATTGCCAATATAAGACTTCTTACTGCGTGACATCCTTCTTTTATCCTTTCCAAAATCAGGAAACTCTTTCGGGCAGCGAAATTGCGCG
Organism: Bathynomus jamesi; assembly: GCA_023014485.1. NCBI lineage: Eukaryota > Metazoa > Arthropoda > Malacostraca > Isopoda > Cirolanidae > Bathynomus > Bathynomus jamesi. The sequence goes on from JAJOZX010003075.1 coordinate 300,684, forward strand.
AGACCAGCTGTATATATACAGGGTATCCGGGCTTAAATGGCAGTAACATAAAACATTATAAATGAAAATGAAAATGAAAAGGTTTATTGGCAGACTATAGTCCATATGACAAATATTATTAATACAATGACAGTTCATACACTAAGGATAGAAATATATACAATTGATTAGAAATAATACTGCACTGTCGAAGTTAAGTGGAGCTACAGACAGACGTTTTCGTACCAAGAAGTCCATAGCTTAAAGGATAAATGGCAGGACTCATGGATAGCTTGGATGATCGGGTTGGTTGATTTTTTAATTCTTTGCATTAGATTGTGTTGAGCACGTCTTGTTATCTCCGGGAAGCTCGGGACATTGCGGGTAGCAAACATTTGCGAAGCTGAGCATCTCGGGGGTAATTTATGTAAGAGTCTAAAAGACCTGTTGTACAGCAAATTTAGGGTTCTGCCAGAACCTTTTTTATAATTCACCCGGAGTTGCTGACCGTATATATTACTGCAGAAAGTACAAAAGAGAGTGTCTTTAGCTTCACTTGTACAGAAACGAAAGTTCCTTATGGTCATATTCGCTTTAGCACACAGGCTTCGAGATTGTTTTCTTATATCCGAGTCATCACTCAAGGAGCTGGTAATAGTTTGACCCAAATACTTAAACTCTTGTACTTCCTCAATTACTTCACCATTCATTTTAAACCTTATATCAGCTGGCTGAGTACAGCTTTTCAGATGAAATTGCATAACCTTAGTTTTTGTAACATTAAAAAGAATATTATGTTTCTGCGAATACACCTCGCAGACATTTAGTAGCCGATCCAGACCTTTAACAGAAGGACTTATTAACACCATATCATCGGCATAAACCAAGTTATTTATCCTTGTGTTATCTATACAACATCCCACTGTTGCCTCATTAAGTGAAGCAATTAATCCGTCGATATACACATTAAACAGCATAGGGGAGAGCAAGGAACCTTGTCTCACCCGGCAAGAGGAGCCAAAACACTCGGATAGTACATTGCCCCACCTAACAGTGAAAGATTGGTGGGAATACCAAAATTTCAATAAATTTAATATGTACATGGGAACCTTCCTGTCTTCTAGTTTTTCAAATAAAATATTGTGGTTCACCCTATCATATGCCTTACTTATATCAAGGAAACAGCTATAAATAGTTGAATTACTGTCAATGTATTTAGGTATTGTTTCTTTAAGTACATAGATACACAGGTCAGTAGAGTGGGACCTTTAAAAGCCAAACTGATTAGGAGATGTCCATAGGAAATCATTTAATCGGAGTAACAAGAGTTTTTCTAGTAGTTTCGAGAAGCAGGAAGCGACAGCAATAGGCCTGTAATTATTGCTGGACAGAATGTCTCCGTACTTATTTTTGACCAGGGGCAAGATATATACCCTCATGAACTCTGCAGGGATATAGCTATGAGCAAGCATGGCTGATAGGAGCAATGATATATGCAGACATACTACGTCATTTGCACTTGCATTTGCATTTGCATAAATGTATTTTATTGCCATTTAAGCCCGGACACCCTGTGTGTATATATATATATTTTTTTTTTTAATTGGGGTTGTTTAACCTCCTTCGCAACATCTAAGGTCATATGATGGAGGGAACCTACAGCTTTACGTGGGATCCGAACCACGGGTCGCTACATAATCTGGGCGCAGAGGACGGTCTCTCATCTAACTACTACCCAGACCCATTGTCGCTTAACTTCGCTGATCTCCGGGAAGCGGTGTTACGACATGGCCACGACGTAGCCCATATATATATATATATATATATATATATATATATATATATACACACAGTGCGTTCGAAAAGTCTCTCCGCAGTCAACCAACACTTTAAAAAAAAGTGTTTGACAACAAGTGTAGACGAGTTGCTCTGTGCCTGCAAAATGGTGGAAAACACTTTGAACACATGCTGTAAAATCAAAAGGTTAAGCAATAAAATCACTAAATCATGGTTCAATGAAAACATTGTAGGTTTTCAATTTCCTATGCGTTTAACATAGCACTGCGGAGAGACTTTTCGAACGCACTGTGAGTGTATATATATAATATATATATATATATATATATAATTTACACGTAGGAATATTAAAGTAAATAAATAACGGGAGATTACGTACGGTCACCACTGCGACACATCCACATCCTTTTAAATTAAAAAAAAACAAAAAGACCCCAATAAATTGAAAACAAAGAAATCTTTCATTCATATCCACTTGTGCGAGTGGATATGAATGAAAGCGAGGCTTTTGACGCTTTGAATGGAGAAATATTACAGGTTGTGAAAAAATTAAATATTTGAAATGTTTCAATTACTAAATGAAGTACGAGAAAATAAGAAATTGAAAGAGGAACGAAAAATGCAAATTTTACCTTCCACTCTTTTCACTGGCTCTCTGCAAATGCGATGTGGCTCCTTATTCCTGATATATATATATATATATATATATATATATATATATATATATTATATATATATAAAATGTCTACAGTTTCGCGCGCGTTACATCCATTGAAAGAGGTTTCTGAAAAAAAGATTATCTAAATGTTTTAATGGCGTACTTTTAAACTTGTCGAAATGTACTGTTATAAACTAAATTTTCAATTGAAATCCAAGTTGTATATCCTCTGCAATTGTAAGCAGTTGCTCCCATATCAAATAAATGTGACTCGTGATACGACTAAAAGAGGGTTAAATTTCATTCTCACATTAACTAATTTATTAGTTTAAGTGAGTAGAAATTCAATATGATAGTTACGCATTCAGAATTTGTAGTCTTGCTTTGTTACACTAATGAATTTAGTATCCCTTCATTCGCAATAGAGTTCCTCTTCAAGTTCATTACTGTTATTTACCGCGGGTACGAAACTTTTAAGTTGTTAAATAAAGGTGAAATTGTTTAGTCGTTTAAAAGAAACATTGTTGTTATTTTATTCTTTTGAACGATGTATTTAATGTTACCGATCTAAGTATTATATTCTCCGATTATTAAACTTAACTAAATATTCTTTTCAGTATCGAACGGTGTTGGTAATTCCCAAAGATGTTCCTGAGGAGGACAGGCGTAAGTCTTTTGCTTGATAATTTTCTTTTTGGCTTTTATTTTCACTGTTCATTTGTTTTGCGTTGCGTTAGTCGCTATCTTCAATTTTTTTGTGAAGTAAATCACTTTTTCTATAGCCATTTTGCGATAATGATATTGCTTTAACGATAAAGCTTAACTGAACAGTCACCCTATGGCGAGTTAGCGATGATTAGGATAAAGGATACGTTTAAATTTCATGAATGTTTTGTCTTCCTAAAAAGAACGTACTTCGCGACAGTAATATTAGATTTATACGAAGAATTGTGTTACGTTTAAATAATTTTTATTTTTAGGTCGTGACACCGTCAATAAACTCGCTAAATTCTGACTAAGAAACTAAGCGAGCTTCGCTTCCAAGGTCATCCGAGATAAATTCGAAATTATATCGAACAGTCGTCCGTTATATAAATATTTTGTTACCTTCCACTGAGACCTTATATAATCCCGGGCTTAAGGCATAAAAATAATAATAACTTCGAACGAACGAAATGTTTGTAGCTTACTCGGTGGTCGCTCGTATTTTCCTTTGAACGAGCATATTTCGCTATTTTTAACCGAAATTAGAATAAGAGAAGTTCCAATTTGTGCTTTCTCGCCAAAAGGGTGAAATATGTTGTTTGAATGTGTTTTATTATTAATTATAGTATTGGCAATGCTTAAAATAAACAAATCTTAGTTTTAATTTGCTACATTATAGTTTCATGAATAATTTTATTTCTGTAAAAAAGAGTTTGAGTTAAGTTTACTTTTTGTTCATTTTCGTCTTTTTTATGAGAAACATTTTAGTTAAACGCGTTAAAATTAATATTACAATGAAATTTAATGAAGGCTTTTCACATTTTTATCTTAAATTTTAATTTTTTAATTATATATATTATATATATATATATATATATATATATATATATATATATATATATATATATATATCACATTTTATTAAAGTTATACTTAAGTGACTGCAAAAGTATTCACATTTCAGTTTTGTGGCTTTAATATTTAAAGTGTTGAAGTGAGAATAACTGGGTTGCTCGAGTTACACAAACTTTGAAGTTTTTAATCCATTTTTACAAATAAAATATATTAATGATTTTGCGTCATCGAACAACTCATTCACTTTGAAAATTTCTCTATAATTAAAGAAAAAAATGGGAATGTAATATTTATATTTGCGCCTCGTTCTCTACACTAACCATTTGAAGTGAAAGCCTTCCCATAACAGTCGCTGTTAATTAATTCCCTGTATGCAGCATGAGTTTGATCATATAGCACTGATAATAATAATAATAATAATAATAATAATTATGAAGAAGTGTGCTGCCCGATCTTTCCTACCTCCTCCTCCTCCTCTTCCATAGACGAACGTTATTTTCGTGTGCTTCTTCTATTAACCTCTGATTTCAGGAATAGACTTCTGGCATTTAAAGTATAAGAACTGGTCCGGACGGTTTGAAGATTGTGAGTATCAGTTTTGGTTTTTCGAACTCGCCATTCCATTTTAAATTATTATTATTATTAATAGTAGTAGTAGTATTATTATTAATATTAACTACGGGATTATAGCGTTTTGTTTATAATTAAAATTTTAACAGTATGAAAAAAGTTATGTTTGCATTGAATTTGGTCAATATTGATAAGTTTACTTTAAGTTTCCATAAATGGACTCAATTGAAAAAAAAGAGGATAAAAACAAGAAGTGTGAAACAAAATATTTTAGATTCACTCAAGAATTAAGAGATTAAATTTAAATTTCAGAATTTTGATCCTGATCAGTTTAATTCATTTTCGAAGAGGGATTCACTTTAACGATAGAAACCATACTATTGAATCCTAATTACAGACCTCTTTTGAGGGTGTGCAATTTGCTTCCTCCCGTCCCATATTGCGCGTGTCCGTAACCCCCTCACTTATTCCCCTTCTCGTTGGTGAGAGAATGAATACGCTATGGTTTAAGTATAAAAGGTCATCCGAAGCGAGCCAGACGTACAAAAGAAATTTTGACTGTTGGAATAGTTTGCTCCTTAAATAAATCCTTTAAGAAACTGAAATTAACATTTTTAAATTAATAGCATTGATAATAATAATAATAATAATAATAATAATATCGTCCATTTCAATGAGTAAAAATGAAAACGAGTAAATTGTTAATAGTTAAACCCGTTATTATTAAACTACCATCCATTTTAATTCGCTGTACAAGTTCATTCAAATATTTAGACCCGTACTGGTTAGCGGAGGCATCTTTCCATTCTTAGTCCTTCCTATTTCCGTCTACGTTCAAGAATGAAAAATCCGAAAGCGGGAATCTGAAAAGAGACAATTCTCAAATTGATCCACTCCCATTCCCAAAGTAGGATTTCTCACTTTAAGTTAGATTTCTCATTTTTTAAGTTAGAATTTTCATCCCCCCCCCCCCCCCCCCCACCCCACCACCACTTGCAGTTGCGGCACATCCCTCTTTATTAGAGCATTGTTAATTAATCATTTTTGGGAGAAAGTGATAAATGATGAAATTTTGTAATTAATCAATGATAAACTGATTAAAAATGATTACAAATTAAATACTTCTGAAAAGAGTAAGAAAGAGCTTTATTGTTTCTGTTGCGTGAGATAAGACAGAAGAAAACCTATTTTGCTCATCCATTTAGTTTGCTTTAGTTCAAGAAACGAAGCATGAGCGGATTAACCAGTTTATACACGCAAAAAGGTGCCAAATTCAAATGTCACATTACAAAATTTATGGTAAGATGATGCTGAAATTATGGGGAAAATTAATAATTTTTCATCATTTTCTAAGAATATTTTTTAATTAATTAATGATTAAATTCGGAATAATGATTAACTGATTAACTGATTAATCATAACCATGCCCTACTCTTTATCCTTTCTCAAATCTGGAATTCGCACTTCGCTCATTCCGGATTGAGAACGCAAATGGGAGTGGGAATGGCACGAAGTGGAAAGTGATCGTTAGTAATGGTGTTTCTTTGGAACATCAAAGTTTAGCCTTAGGATTCAGTGTACGCGTAAATTGGTCTTTTTTTTCGCATACGCTTAATTACCATTAAAGCTTTCTTTATCCTATTCGAAAATTCCTTAAAACGAAATGCAATAAATGATGAAAATTCTTTTGTCCCGAAGAGGGTCACTGAAATGTATTTTCTTCTATTTAATTAATATTCGGATCCGCTTGCTAAAACTAAACTTTTCTATAATAACCGTGTGTATCAAGCAAAATATGGCTGCCCTCTAGCTTATGATAAGACTATATATAACTATGCTGCCATTTCTTCTTTGCTCGTCTTTGTTTCATTAAGATAAATTACGAATTTCTCCCCTGTCAAGGTTATTTTATGATAACCGCGCTCGTCTCCTATATTGTTCAATCATATTTGATGGATTCGCCAAACATGCGTACATCATTTTTCTCGTATATGGAATAGTTTTTGACTTCTGAAAATGATAGGTAAAATATCATAGTTCGAAGTCGGGTTGATAATGGTTGCAGAAAATCAGTTACAATTAACGTAAGGCGCCATCTTTAAAGTTATACAGTTAAAAGTAGTAAAACATCTTGGGTCGTTTTTAGCTAAAGAAAATGACCCATGTCACAATGTTCATCCGCGTAATTTCTTTTCATTCATGGCACCATTTTCAGAATGTTTCTATGTCCTGATGCAACGAGTAAATTAATCGTAATGATGAAGGAGAGTTGGGTCGTAGAATTGCGTCTTGTTTTTGCTTTTCATGGTATTTCCTAGTTTTATTTTCTAATCTTTCGTCCTTTTCCTCTTACTGGCTTTTTTTATGTTTTTTTCCCTAGAGATAACCAACCAACCAACCAATCAATCTTTTTCTTTTTTCTTTCCTCCCGTCCCAAATCCCCGCCTTTCCTCCCTTTCGTTGTTATTATCCGTTTATTTCAGTGTTGAATTTCTTTCGTAATTTAGAATTGAAATTAGTTAAAAAAAAAATTACCTTAAAATTCCGTTCTTAGATTTAAAATTAACCGTTCAATATTTTATTCTCATCAATTGACTTTCAACTTATGGTCACGTAGTTATTTTAATTAAATAAATTACGTATTTTGGAACGCAATTCCATTCATTTTAATATTCTTTTTAAATTATTATTATTTTCAATAATATAAAAGAAAGCAATAGAAAGACTTAATTACGTAATTTTAGTTCACAGTTTAATCCAAATTCCTATAACACTTTTCCATTATTTCGCTTTTCATTATTATTTTCATCCACTTTCTATTTTCCATATTTATTTTTGACACCGATTTCTATACGATTCTTCACCAAAATAAGTGATCCCATCAACCTTTGGATAATTATGCGGTAAAATACAGGACCCAAGATTTAGTGTGTTTTGTTCAAATCTGACCTTCATTCTTGCGCAAAGTTAATGTAAGTTAGGTTATGGTTAGGTTTTGGCAATTTTGCGCGAGAAATGAAGGTCAGATTTGAAGAAAACACGCTAAATTACGCTAGAAAAGTATAGATTTGACTCGTATCTTGGGTCATGTATTTCACTGCATATTAAGGGTGACTTTAAAAGTTCTTTAGTGATAAGATCTCCGGCTGAAAAGTTGATTTGAATGGTCACTATTCAAAAAATAGTTCTAAAAAATTAGTGGATCTTTTCCGTTTGTGAGCTAGCAGCGAATTTTAATGAAAATCGGTATACTAATGTAGTTTTGGTCACTGATTTCAAAAATAACTTTCTTTTTTTGGAGAAATGAAAACCAAACATGTTAGAGCACTTTAAATAATTAATGTGTTTTTAACGAAAATATCATGACTTAACCTAACCAATCGTCAAGGGCGTACAGTTGACCTAACCTGGCATTCAATTGACCTAACTGGGCATTAATTCTTGATTAAAAAAACGTATTCTTCGTAAAGTTGCACTTTTTATCGTTTGACCGACGTTTTTGGCAACGAAAAACTGGGTATTTTTATCAAAGGAACACACTTTCCAACACTTAGAGCACTTTTTCATAAACAGTAGCAGTTTGTGACTCTGGCTAAATTTAACACAATCCTCCGTAACTAGTTTAAGCTAGTTAAAACATATATTAATTATTTAAAGTGCTCTAACATGTTTGTTTTTCATTTCTCCAAAAAAAAAAGAAGTTATTTTTGAAATCAGTGACCAAAACTACATTAGTATACCGATTTTCATTAAAATTCGCTGCTAGCCCCCAAACGAAAACGACCCAAATTAGTTTCTTTTTAAAAGAGTAAAAACTAACGTTAAAAAGTTTAATAATTTTGTAGAATTAACCCAACAGATTAATGAATTCAAATAAATTATAACTTCACACGGACAAACACTGTTACGTACTAAATATTATTTTATGCAGTTTGTATATCTACTTTTATGTTCATTTTTTTAAACCTTATTTTACCACTTCTTTTTATAAAATTTATTGTCCCTCTCGCGACACTTTGATTTTGAAATAGTAAAAAGGGACTTTTCTTACTTTGATGTACAGTAAATAATTTTATAAATTCTATTGTAACCTTTTTTGAACAATAGTTTTTTATGAGATTGTTTTTTGCTCACCAAATGAAGTCGAAGCGTGAACTATTATTATACATTTCTAATTGGTGTAAATTTTTGAGAGAAATACATTACATTGGAAAGGCATCACCCATTGAATTATTGCGCAGTTTGAAAGCTTTTCCATTGCAAAACAACCATATTTTTATTTTTTTAAATGAAGATGTTTTTCTGCAGTTTAAGAAAATCTGTTGCAATTTTTCATTTGTATTCTTAAATGTAAATGTCTGGTTCAAGTTCTTTATTGTATATTCTGAAAGCTTTATTACGATAGTGTTGTGGATGTTTCGGTCGGTGAACCCATTTTGAAGGTCTTCTAGTTAACTGGACTCTTCTTGCGCAGTTCGTCGACGGGAATTCTATCGACGCTGTTATTAACCTAACTTAACTTAACCTAACCTAGCGTAACATAATTGAGTTTAACCTACACTAAACTAATCTAACCCGCTGGACGCTTGTCAATAGAATGTCTTGTCAACGAAATGTTGGATGACCATTTTAATACCGGTCCATCAAAATATGAAAAGAAAATTTAAATCAGATCGGTGATCTAAGTTATCTTCATGAAACTTGGTACAATTATTGTAGAAAGATGGAAGTTTTTATTTAGTATTTTTTATAGGGACAACGTGATCAAAGAGTCGTCTCCTCTGCGAAATTAGTGTAAATTTTTATCTTGGCTTCCATTGTGCATCTTTGGTACATTCTTCATTGACACAACAGTGAACCAAAATGTTTATCTCCGCACCCTCCAAGAACAGTTCATTCCGTATATTTTGGACCAAAACGCTAATATGGAGAGAATTTGGTCTCAACAAGACGGCGCAAACATCATATAGTAAATGTTGTTTTGGACTTTCTGCATGAAAGTTTTGGCCTGAGAGTCCAGTCTGACGGGTACCCCCCCACCTTCACGACTGTGGTCTTACGTGCCTCTTATGTTACCGGACCTCAAAACTTGTAATTTCTTTTTATGGGGAAATCTAAAGAAAATCCCAGGACATTGGATGCTCCAAATGAAGTGACAGCGTCAAACACGCTCCATTTCTACCGGAACGCTGGAGAACGTGGTAAGAAATTACACTGTTCGAATTCCTGACGTAATTCCGCAAAATGGAGGACAACTGGAGCATGTTGTGCTTTTAAAGATATAAGATACCCCCCTCCCCTATATTTCCACAATAACTGTGCCGAGTTTTATGAGTGTAAGTAATCCAGTGATTTTTAATTAATTTTTGTAAGTGTGGCTTAATTAAAGTCACCTTGTATATGTTATATAATTTTTATGCTCTGTTTTTAGCTTTCAAATTCTTAGGTTGGATTAATAAAATTTTATGGAAAGGCAATTGCTTAAATTCTGAATCGTTATAAATGAGACCTAATCTGTAAGGATATCAACGTAAATTATTTATAATGAATTAAAGAAGCGCTCAAATTTTTTTATAGTACTAAAGAGCCTCGCATCCTTTATGTTAATATTTGTAGTTCCCAATCTTTCCCGGCTCAGGGCACCCCAATGCCATCTATTCTTCTTTCGCGACATCCCGGAGGATTTTCGTTTCCCAGTGATCAATATCCATTCCTTCCCACTTCCCAACACCACTGGTACCTCAAGGGACAAATATTTTCTATACTATTGCGTCCGATTGGGTATTAAAAACATGCCAAAACATGTCTCAAGACGGGCTTACTCAGTGTCAAGACTGACAAGTTATTGTACTCGTATTTGCCTTTCACTTATAGTCGTTTAATAAAAGTTTGGGTTTTTATACCGTATACGTTTGTTTACGATTATAAAAATAATTTTATGGTTGGTTCTGGTTAGAAATAGTCCTCATCTATTAGTTTATATCATTATTTAAATATGGTATATCATATTTGGGTAATATGTATTTTCGTGGCCACCAATTTCCGTGATCCGCCCATTTCATACGTCGGGCCAATCAGGGTGGATCGTATGGCCAGGCTAGGCTACACTAGATTAGGTAGTCGTTCTGAGCTGGTTAGTTATTTTCCATATCACAATTTTTGGATCAATCTGGGGTCATAGGCATTACCAAAAAATAGTTGGCCACGAAACTATATAATATTTACCCCCATATTTTTTACAATGTTACCTTTGGGTTACCCTTTCCAACCAGTACTGGGCATTTGTTTTAGTAGAATAGTAAGCCATAAATATACAGGAGAGGGTGGGGTGAAAGTATAGTTTCCATGAAAATTAAGAAAAACGAAAACAAATAAGTTGAAGTTTGGGGTGAGAACAGAAAGCGAACAAAAAAAATGGGAGCATAAAAAAGAAAAGATGCTCGATTAGCTTACTCTAAGCAGCCAACACTCTTTGTACTTTTGGGGAATCCAAACCCCCGGAATCAATAACTCCAGCAGGGCAGGCCTCCTGAAAAGATCAAATAAGTGCCAGCAATAAAACACCTCTACCTTCCGAAGGATAAAACCATATAACCCAAAAAACAGGAAAGACCAATAAAGAAAATCAAAAGACAAAAACCAATTGCTCGATGATAACTCCTCAGTCCTTAGGAACAACTTTTATCGATGTCATTAAGTCATTTTAAAACTTTTAAAAGAAATTTGTTGATTATTTATTATAAAAAACATGCGTATATTAAACTTTGATTTGGTTACATTTGTATTATATATTTTTTTTTACGGAAGGATATAACTAATTATTTTTACACTTATGTTTCATAGATATTCTCTGTTCAAATAACTAATTACTGCTTATACAGTTAAACGGCTGATTTTTAGTGTTAACGGAATCTGTTCTAAATATTTTTAATTACAAACTACTATTTATATCATAGTTTGTACTTTCAATCTGGATGGCAACAAAGGGCCTACACAAAAAATGTAGGTGTATATTTCTAATTCAATTTCGACACACTAAAACATGTCAAATGTTTTACATTTTTCTTTTCAAAAATGGGTTTATTTCTACACAAAACTATCCGAAATTTAGATGTATATTTTTGACAAGTTTTGGACACATTAAGAGGTGTCAGAGGATGGCCAGCTTTTTACCCTAAAATTGTTTATTGCTAACAGTATTTGTTCAAGAATGTTGACAAGTTCAAAGTTTGTCCATCTTGACAACATTTTAAGGAAATTCAACATATTTCAGTGTACCACTTTATATAATTGTTATTATGATACATTTCTTGCATTTAAAGTAATTTCGTTAGTTTTGTAAACATTTTTATTAAGTATTGCTGCATTAGACTATTGTGCAAATCTACTGTTTCGTTGTACTTATATTTTCATATGTTAAAAAAATATCAAGTTGGGGGTTTCATGCCGATGCCGATGATTTCACTCTTCACCCGCTTCACCCGCTTCACAAAGCGTCCCTCTCAACAGTCACTTCATGATTCGCGTAGGACGGCTATGGTACACCTAACCTCTGATCTTTCTACTATCTCTGATTGGGGAGAGAAAATCTCGTGGCTTTCAATGCCTCAAAAACTCAGTTCCTCCATCTCTCTTTCCAAAACAGCTTGTAAGAGATTAGGTGTGTTGTACCGGCTCCGCAGTTTCTTCACCCCAACTCAATTGCTGTCTCTATACAGGGGTCTTGTCCGTCCCTTTATGGAGTACGCTTCTCACGTGTGGGGTGGCTCAACCCACACAGCCCTACCTGACCAAGTGGAATCAAAGACTTTTCGTCTCATCAATTTCCCACTTCTTACTGACTGTCTTCAATTCCTCTCTCTTCGCCACAATATTGCCTCACTCTCTCTTTACTATCGCTATTATAACGGACACTGCTCTTCCGAACTCTCTAACTGCGTGTCTCCTCCTTTAAATAGAGAACGCAGTACCAGACTTCCGACATATCCTCATTCGTTTTCTGTCCATTTCTCTAACGCAAGAGTTAATTGGTATTTTCAATCTTTCATTTACTCAACCGGTCAGCTCTGGAACAATCTTCCTCAATACATCTTTACCCCTGTCCGTAACCTCCAATCTTTCAAACGCAGAGTATCCAGACATTTCGAAAACCCCGTACCGTGACTTTGGTTCTCTTCTTCTTCTATTCGGGGGGGGGGGGGGCGTGTTTGCGGTCATTCGCACTTGGCTCCTCCTTCCTGCATAAAAAAATTATTTGACCATTGGGTGCATTTTTCAGTTCATTCAGTTTAATTCAATTGAGTGGGTGTAGTGACTTCTGTTTCAGCAAACGTCGCGATCCAATGCTGGTTTCTACGCAAATTATAACTGCCGCTGAAAATTCTCTTGAATGTTGACGTCAACACATTATTTTTATATAAATTTTGAAAGAAACAAATAATTTGTAAAATAAAAAATCAGTTATTTTTGGATATCGATTTTGCATTGAATTAAAAAGCAAAAACCTTTTCATGTCAATTCGATATTTGTCGATATAATCATTATTTCTTACTAATCTTTCTAATTTCTGAAAATAATGATTCTGTCTAAATTTAGTGAAACGCTCTTGAAAGGGTCGCAAATGTTTTTGTTTCACGGGAAATTTTTTATTTTTTTTCCAGAAGAGATAAATTGTGCCTTGAACCTTATGAACCTTATGTTGTTTCGTGCGTTGGTCTCTCTTCACACGGAGGTCAAGCTGGTGGCTCCACCTCTAGGTCTGGCCTGGTGGAGGAGCGAGTTGCTTTCTTGCGCTCTCCACCGTACATAGCCAGGCACGCCCGGCTCATCTGGTACTGTCCTGAGCCAGGCATCCAGTCTTTTCTTGAAGACTTCAACTTTGACCCCCGTTACGTTTCTGAGGTCCTTAGGAAGCTGGTTGAAAAGTCTTGGCCCCCTGACAACCAAGCTATTTTCCTTCAGGGTTGAGGAGGTCCCTTGTCGTGCTTTAATTTGGGAACACTACACATTCTGCCTTTCCTATTTTCCAGTGTTGTTTGAATGGTAATTGGGTTTAGTTTTAGGTTTGGTACCAGTTTTTCGATCATTTTCCATATGTAGATTATGATGTACCTCTCTCTTCTTCTTTCCAGTGAGTACAGATTTAGTTTACGTAGTCTTTCCCAGTAGTTGAGTTCTTTGCAGCCATCAATCTTGGCTGTGAAATGCCTTTGCGTTTCTTCTAGTTTATTAGTTTCTTCCTTTTTATATGGGGACGTCAAAACTGAGCAGTATTCAAGTTTTGGTATAATCAGTGTTTTTAGCAGGGGAATCATTACTGTCCTGTCCCTTCTCTTGAACGTTCTTAGAACCTGTCCGGCGACTCTTTTTGCTTTATTTATCGCTATCTGATTTTGTGTTTCGAATTTCGCATCATCTGTCATTATTATCCCGAGATCAATCGCTTTCATGCTTCTCTGAATTTCCTGTCTATCTGGAGCATAATATGCAGTCTGTTTAAGTTCTTCTTTTCTACCATATCTCAAGAGCTGAAATTTCTCGGCGTTGAATGACATGTTGTTGTCTTCTGACCATTTGTATATTTTGTTCGTGTCCCTCTGCAAGGCCTCCACGTCATGTACATCGCTGATTTTTCTGCTGATCTTTGTATCGTCTGCAAAGGATGTTACTATACTATTGCTGTTTACTCCGCTGTCTATGTCTGTTAGCATGATAATGAACAGGAGTGGGGCCAGTACTGTCCCTTGTGGTACTGAGCTGCGTACTTCCGATTCTGATGATGATATACCTTGAATTTTGACGACCTGCAGACGATCACTAAGGAAGTTGTAGATCCATTTTCCCACTTTGCCTGTTATTCCCATGTCTTTAATTTTATGTGCTATTATACCATGGTCACATTTATCGAAAGCTTTAGCAAAATCTGTGTATATAACATCGTAGTTGTCATTGCCTTCCAATGCATCTAGGATATTGTTGTAGTGCTCTATTAGTTGTGATAGGCATGATCTACCTGATCGGAATCCATGCTGATTTTCGTTGAATCTTTCCCGTGTCTCCAGGAAATCATAAATTTTCTCTCTAACTATTCTTTCAAATACTTTGGTGAGGTGGGACGTCAATGACACTGGTCTATAGTTCTTTGCTTGAGATCTGTCCCCTCCTTTATATATAGGGACAATGTTTGCTCTTTTCAAGATGCTCGGTATTTCCCCAGTGTCTAGGGATCTTCTCCATATCCAGTATAAAGGTGTAGCTATTTCATTTTTACAGTTTTTAATCAATAATGCGTTCCAATTGTCCGGACCTGCAGCTGAATGTAGTTTCATTTGTCTATAGCTCTCGCTACATCTTCTGGTGTAAACTCAAAGTCTGTTATATACTCTCCTTGCAATTCCTCTTCAAAGAATGCATTTATGTCAGGTATCGCTTTGTCACTTTTTGGGGTACTGAAAACTGATTCATATTGAGCTCTCAATGTATCAGATATTTCTTTTGGATCGTCGGTTAGTTCATTATTTCCCGTCCTTAAGGGCCCAATAGCGGCGCGCGTTTTTGTTTTCCTTTTTGCATAGCTATAGAAGTATTTTGGATTTTCCTTTATTGCTTCTACCGCCTTTTCCTCTTCCCTCTCTGTATGGTCCTTAATCAGGGCTTGTATTTCCCTATCGATACCCTCCAGTTTTTCTTTTATTTTTCCTGCATTATCTCCGCAGTTTCCTAACTTCGCCTCCACTCTCTTTCTTTTGCGGAATAGTCTTCTCTTTTGCCTTTCTAGCCAGCTCCTCTTTCCTTTTGGCTGTGATTTCGGAGCATATTTTTCTAAAATTCTCAGCGTTTTTTCCTCCAAGTTGTTAGCATTTCTTCAGTTGTTTTATTCTCGAAAATTGTTCTCCATTCTATTTGGGCCATGTGCGATCTGATTGCTTCCCAATTTATAGTCTTCGAGTTTAAGTTAAAGGCCCCGAATTTACTTCTTTCCACAATATGTGTATTGTCTTCTAATGCTGCCATCATATTTGTTGATATCTCGATTAAGTTGTGGTCTGAGATAATGGTTGGGGTTATTTTTATATCAGCAATCAAGTTCGTGTTATTCGTGAATACCAGATCCAGGCAGTTATTTTTTCTGGTATTTTCTGTTATCTCCTGTGTCAGCATAAACTCGTTTGTGAGAGCCATCAACATTTTTGCTTGTTCCTGATCTTCTCTTGTGCCCCCCTTGTCCTGGTGAATATATATATTCCTATTCACCTTTTTGTATTTTATAAATGGGAAGTTAAAGTCTCCGCAGATCATTATATTGGGGGATGGAGGGTTTATGGCCTTTATTAGCTTTCTAATGTCATCAATGGCCTCCGAGAATTTTTCGGTTGGGGTGCTTGGAGGTCTATAGATGACTATTACTATCAAGTTTAGTTTTTCTATTTTCACTGCTAGGAGTTCCACATAGCTGTTTGATTTACTTATTATCGTCTCTGTCATATGACCTTCCTGTACATATATAGCACAGCCACCTTTCCGTCTCGTCGTTCTATCCGCTCTTAGTAAGTTGAAGCCCTCTATATTTATCTCTTTCTTATCAATACAATGTTCGCAGTTTTCACAATTTCCTTGGCAATCTTTAAGATGAGTTTCTGTGAGGCATGCGATGTCCGCCCTTGTTTCGTCCATAAATCCTTTCAGGTACGAAACCTTATTGAGTGATTGGTTTGGTCTTATTCCTTGAATATTAGCCAGGACAATTTTTATGTTCTCTGTTTTTCGTTGCCCCTTGTGCATTTCAAGTTCGTTTTCCTTCGATATCGCTTGATTCGTTGCTCTATGATCCTCCGAAAGAGATCCGTTTCCTCCTACTTGTATTGGTAGCTTCTTGCCCGGTAGCGATTTGGCTCGGGGGTTTCCAGCTGTGTCAACTGCATGTGGATGACATTTAGCATTCGTAAGGTGTCTGAGATGTTGAAAAAATTTTCTTGTTCGCTTATTGTGTTCCTATTGTTGTTCCTATTGTTATTTTTATTCCTATTGTCATTTAAACTTTTTCCTTTGTTCGTTGAGTCCGTCGGGAGATGTTGATAGTAGCATTTATTCCCGAATTTGCAGGTTCCGTATTTTGCGTAAGTTCTGCAAATGTCCGGGTGGTAGAATTTACATCCGTCTCCAAATTTACAATGACCATTATTATAGAAGAAATTGCATATTGGGGGATGTTCATATATACATTGTCCTCTTTTAAATCTGCAATTATCTTTTATATAATACCTGCATATAATTCCTTCCCCATATTTACTCTTGGCTTTTGTTTTTTGCTCCTTATTGGGGGACAGTTTTACTTCGTTTACTTGACTGCCCTCTTGTCTTGTCCTATTTGTGCTATTTGTGCTAGTTGTGTTTGTGTCCTTCGTTGCCCTTATGCTGTGTGTTGTCTTTACACTCTTTGTCGCCTGTGTGTTTTCGGCCTCATTTTGTGACGGTATTTGAATTCTTTCTATTTCGCCTTTCTCCGTTTCTTCCGTTTTCCACTGTTCTTTGTTTCCACTTTCCTCTTTCATTCTCTTCTCGTAGTCTCTTTCTGCTTTAAATACCGTAAAAGAGTTTAATTCGGTCAAGCAGTTCTCGCAGAAAAATTTTATTCCATTAAACTGCTTTGCGTTCGTTATAAGGGAGATTTTTTCATCTCCCCATTCTAGGCATTTAAAATCAAAAAGTAGCTGACAAAAATCGCACCTGATCGCCTCTGTCTCATCTGTTGCAGCTTTACAGATACCACAGAGTTGCAGGTATGCATTAATTTCCATGTTGGTGAAGTGACTCAAAAAGGGGGTATTATGGGAGGTATTGGGTGGGGGATGACTCAAGCTGTGTGAGGGAAAGAATTTTCCGTTACTTCAGGGTAGGGGATGTGGCACGCTGTATACTTCTCACTGATTGGTCCTCTCGACTGTGGCTGCGGGGGATAATGGGGGGATATTTGTGGGCACTTCAAAAAACAAAACTTTCCTCACAAAGAGACTCGGAAAAAAACAAAAAACAAATGCTGTATATATTAATTCACTTTAATTTTATTTACTTTTTTGGTATACGCCGCGATTTTTACTTTTTTAAAAAGAAATACCGCTATGCACTATTAATTAACTCACAATATCGGCACCGTTTAAAACTGATTAACTGCAGGATTTTTACTGTAATACCGCTTTTATTCGGACTTCGATCGAAACACGTGTAACCGCCACAACAGCAAAACTTATATTAAATATAAATGACAAAATATTCGAATATCTTAATATGCTGAATTGTAAAATTAAGCTTTAAGTTATTTTTGTCGTGCAATACCAATATATATATTATATTTTTTCATACGAGTATGTTTATAATTTTTATCCAAAGGATTTCCTGAAAAAGCTATGAAATTAGTGGTAAACTTAATTAAATTTATATTAAAAACAATTTCAGTAATTACAGATTCATTACTTAACTACAAAAACGAATTTACTCAAATTTATCAACTTTATAAAGAGGGTGACAAAAGTAAATAGACACCTTCCGTTTTTTCATACATTTTCATTTGATAATAAAAGCCAATAAATAATAACAGATTTATTGAATCAATATGTTTAGAATCGTGTTCCTTTCCCCTCTGCATTAACTAAAGGTGACACACACACGTTCTGGCATTCCATTGATGAGCTTTGCCATTTGTTCTTGAAGAGAATCATTGTGGTGTCTATTTACTTTTGTCAACCCTCTGTACATATATCATTTCGATATTATTATTATTATTATTATTATTATTATTATTTCTAATATTTCCAGGACAGACTTAGAATCTAATTCGATAATAAAAATAAAAGACGCATCTAAGATATTATTTTAAAAAGGATGAACTTAAAATTATTGTAATATTTGAAATCAGTCTGTTAAAGGCTTCAAATTGGACCTTTTCTTTAATATGGTTTCTTTTTGTAGTACCAAAGGATGAATGGGACATTGATGGGGAGTACTTCGACGCTCTCAACATCATGGGCCTCGTGATGTTCGCCACGGTGCTCGGAATGGCTCTTGCCAAGTTGGGGCCAAAGGGAAAACCCCTCCTCTTAATGTTCGATGCTCTCTCTGACGCGTCTATGGTGATTACCTCTTGGCTTATCTGGTGAGTGACTGGGTCCCAGACCAGAATTTTTCTTCCTTATTTGCCTAATGGGAGTAGAAACAAATCTCGGGGGTTATGTTCCTGAAAAAACCCACGATTAGTAAAACAGCGGTTAGTAAGAATAAAGGTTTATGGGAAAGATAGGGTTAGGGGGTCCGCGGCCGCGACCCCATTGGGTAAAGTTCCAGAAGATTTGTGACGGTCAAAAATACGCATCTTCTTCCTGCACTAAACGTGATAAATGTGAATAATAAAGGAACATACAGCGTTTAAAAACCATTTTACTTACCTTAAATAATGATAATGGACTCGGATAACGATGACTATTTGAAGATGACAATAACGGTAATGTTGGGGTGGGGGTTAGAAGGATGAGGGGGTCTGTCCCCCCTCCTCAGGCTCACGCTTAGGATCATCAATAGAAGACCTGGCAACTGTGATGGAACGGAAGGTGGTGAACCCAAAGCTGGTGGATGGTGAAGGCTTGCGTGGAGGTGTAGTCGCTGAAGCAGTGGCGGTGGAGGGTCTTTTCATGAAGTTAATGATGGATGGCTGCTTCATTTTCTTATGAAGATCCTTCCGGACCTCCATATACGGCTTCATGATCTCCTCCAGCTCTCGCTTAAATTTTAAACTTCTCTCCATAAAGGGGTCCACGTCAACACCAGGTCTGATTTGCGGCCGATTTGAAATGGCGGGTGGTGGGCTGGTGCGCAGGGCGCCGTGGAAACCCGTAGATATTCAAAGCTGTATATCGTGGTAGACAAAATGGTATACAGAATATTAAGCGTGGATACTTAGAACCGCGGTTGGAAAACCCGTGGTTGACGAGGGAAACCTTATTTAAAAACTCGCTTCCTATTCTGTATGGGAAGGACACGACGCTTGAACTCGGGACTGAAGACACTTAAATCAATGATCAATGCATTTCTAAGGATATATATATATATATATATATATATACACAGGGTGTTATCAAATTATGTTTCATAAGTTAATATACATATTCAGGACGTCAAAGTGAACAAAAAGTTCCTATGAACATAAATCCGCAATCGCTTCGTTTCCGAGATACATTGCTTTTTTGCCGAGGACGATGCTATTCTCTGTACACCTATTCTATGCTTTCTAGATATATCAGAGAACAATAAAAAAAATTTATTATTATTATTATTATTATTTTATTATTATTTTATTTTTTTTATTTTTTTGTAAGTTATGAAGAGTATTGTTTCTATCTTTTCTCGTATGTAATGCGTCTGAAATGAAGTAGCTCGTACTTCTTATAATAGAGATAAAAATCCTGTCATAATACTAAAGATAATAATAATAATACCATAATAATAATTTTATTGTTCTTTGGTTTACCAAGAAAGCATACAGTAGGTGTACAGAGCATAGCATCGTCCTCGGCAAAAAAGCAATGTATCTCGGAAACGAAGCGATTGCGGATTTATGTTCATAGGAACTTTTTTTGTTCACTCTGACGTCCTAAATATATATACTAATTTATGAAACATAATTTGATAACACCTTGTATATAGCCTAGTATATACCCCAATGTCCCAAAAAATATCCCTATCTCTAAATAAGTGTTTTAAGCTAAAATAAAAAATGGAATTTAGTCTAAATACAAAGAAAATCGCGATAGGTAAAACATAGTTTATGAACCTTAATTAAATAACATGTTCAGTGTGATCACCATTTTTTTTTCTAACACAATATTCAACCTTATACAAATGTTTGATATAATATTTGGAAGCAGCTCAGCTGGACTGTTGTTGATCACCGGCTAAATGTTTCAAATATCTGGATTTGTTCCACCAAAAATGTGACAGTTGAGAACAAAAAACGGAAAAAAAGCTAATTTTTATAAATGGAAAGATTATAAAATCAACTTTCTGGAGCTCCAAGAAAGTTGGGACAAATCTCATTTCCTGAAACATTTAACCGATTGTGAAACCAGACAGACACTTAGTGAAACGTCTCTTCCAGTGTCGAGCAAAATAATTGGAAAGTGGAAAATCTTGAAATGAATCGTTTGAAGTCATTAAAAAGTTGAGACAAATTCATGTTTAGAGAAATGTTTAGATAGCTTTAGAGTGTATGATTATGATTTCATATGGTTACTCAAACGCTTCAGTATAACATATTTATTTTCTGAAATTAATGAACTTAAGTGAAACGTTAAAATATCTTGTAAAATATGGAATACCAAACCATAATAATAAAATTCACTCTAATTTAACCGAAACCCTGAGAGGTATTTTGGATTAGGCAAATTTCATTACGTTTCAATGAACTTTACCATAACTGTTTTTTTTTGTGAATAATTTCATTATAGGATTTCACTTATGAATCATTTATGTAGCATTCCACCTATAAACATTCGTTTCTAGGTTTTTCACCAATTGGTTTTCCATTCTTGCATTTCAATTAACAGTATTTTATTTTCGTCTACCATCAGCTGGTTATTGTTTACAAGATGGGTTACGTTGTGGCTAAGTCGCAACACCGCTTACCGTTGGATCAGCGAGGTTAAGCAACGTTGGATCTGTTTAGTAGTTCAGATGATGTAGTGATCCGTAGTTTGGGTCCCGCGTAAAGCTGTAAGTCCCCTCCATCACGCGACCTTCGTCATTTCGAAGGACGTTAAAGACCCCAAAAACCACATCTTTCCAAGAGATTTCACTCGTTGGTATTTTATTGCAGGATTTCACCTATCGGTATCCTCTTCCTAATCGCTTCGATGATCCTCGAAATGGAAGACTTCAGCGTTCTGTTGGGTCAGTTGGGAATGTATTTCTTGACAGTTTTGTGTGGCATTTTCATCCACGGTTTCATCGTATTGCCTGCTCTTTATACTATTTTGACGAGACGTTTGCCATTCACGTTTTTGGCGAATATGACCCAAGCGTATATTACAGCATTTGCCACTGCCTCGAGGTAAGACATCTCGGCCGAGAAAATAAGGTTTCAGTTACACGAATAATAATATGAAGGTATAACTTTCTTCGCGCAGTTTCATGTAGCTATTTAATTGTAAATTTCTTTTATCTACATTATAATAATAGCCCAGTTTTGTTTGTTTGTTTGTTTGTCTGTCTGTCTGTTTGTTGCAGAATTGTGTCACGCTTTCAGAAATTGTAAGAAAAAAAAATTCAGAAATTGTATTACGGGCGGCAATGTGAAGCTCAAGATTTTCATGACTGTGTTCTTTTCTGTAGTTTAGCAATGGGGGAAGGGTGGAGGTGGGGTAATCGGGGATGGGTGTGGTAATGGGGAGGGGTGGGGGTAATGGGGGAGGGTGTTAGCCCCCAAGTTGTATGAATGGGGTGAGGAGGAGGTTTTGGGAGATACCAGATTCAGAAATGTTGACACAATGTGAAGCTCAAAATTTCACGGCTGGGTTCTTTTTTTGTAGTTTAGCCTGTCTAACCGTCAGCGAAGCGGCGGGAACTGTACTAGGTTCACATTTTTATGATAAGGTTCACATTTTTATACAGATTGTTTGAGCTGCTATGTTATATCTATAAGCATACACTTTATTAATAACATTTTGAAATTTTTTTACAGGTTTTGTATCAACTATGATACGTGTTAATTAAACTGATAGGATTCCAAATAAATTAAAAGCTTTTGGAATAATTTGTAGAATAAGCTTGCTCTTCTCCTACGTTGTCGTTCTCTTGCCAATCGTCTTCTTATTTCTGCAGCAGTCTCCATTTTCGTGGTTCATTTTTTTTTTTGCCGTCATTCTTGACGGCACGGGTACACTAGTATATATATATATATATGGTACTTACGTATTATCGGGACTACCAAACTGTTTATTATGTATTTTTGCTCTCGTCATTTTCGTTTAAACTAACGAAAATATCACAACTTAAACTAACCAATCATCAAGGGCGTACAGTTGACCTAACCGGGCATTCAGTTGACCTAACCGGGCATTCAGTTGACCTAACTGGGCATTCATTGACCTAACCGAGCATTCAATTAACCTAACAGGTTAATATTGGTTATTTCACCTAAATATCTTCTGATCTTTTCGTATTAGGCACTCACTGTCACATTTCGGGCAAGTTAATGATGAGAGAATAACGCCGTTAGCTGGTTAGCTACAAAAAACAAAATAAAACGGAAAATGCCCGGTTAGGTCAACTGAATGTCAGGTTAGGTGAACTGAATGCCCGGTTAGGTCAACTGTACGCCCTTGTTGATTGGTTAGGTTAAGTTGTGATATTTTCGTTAGTTTAAACGAAAATGACGAGAACAAAAATACATAATAAACAGTTTGGTAGTCCCGATAATACGTAAGTACCATATATATATATATATATATATATATATATATATATATATATATATATATGTGTGTGTGTGTGTGTGTGTGTGTGTGTGTATACATTGGGCACTTGCTCTTTTTAAATGCAAGTCAAAATTCCAATTTAATTGTAGTATTGGGAAATAACTAGCCATTTTTCTTGAAATGTTTCATTGATGATTAATTATTATTGTAAATCGTTACGACGAGCGAAGACAATGCCAAATATTCAGACACCAAAGATAGTCTTATACGAGGCTCTCGTAGGAAGAAGTGGCTAAGCGACAAGAGTTAAAAACGCCAGAAAACGCACTTAAAAGTTGTACAAATTTGAAAGTTTCATAACTTTTGAACTTTTAAAGATATTTCGGGGAAATATATATCTTAAAAAGTTCAAAAGTTATAAAACTTTCAAATTGGTAAAAAGAGTTACTGCGTTTTCTGGCGTTTTTTACTTTTGTCGCTTCGCCATTTCTTTCTAGGAAGGCCTCGTATGACATTAATTTTCATCGGACTAAAGGTAATAAATCCTATTTATTGCTACTGAATAGTCATAAGAGAGGATAGGTTATAAAGTGATCAATTAATGAAATGCCTTTCTTCGATAACGGAATATGTGGAATTTACAACTTTTGTCATAAGGGCTAAGTAATAATTTTAACACTTCTTAAATTAATGCCGTCCGAAAAGAAACCGATATATACTGCATCTAAACCTTTTGCATTTTAGTTCTGGAACACTTCCAGTAACCTTCCAGTGTTTGGAAGAGAAAAACAAAATTGATCCCAGAGTCACCAGATTTGTCCTTCCAATTGGAGCCACAATCAACATGGACGGAACGGCGCTTTACGAAGCCGTTGCCGCAATCTTTATTGCTCAAGTCAGAGGTCTTTCCCTCTCCATCGGGTCAATTGTTGCCATCAGGTGAGCATTTTTTGAGTTTTTAATTTTAATCGAGGTTTTCCAGCCTTCAGTTTTTCTTCTTTCGGTAACTGTTAAAGAATGTAGAAGTTTTGGGTCGAAACTAATAAGAGTCCAAACCACGGGACAAAACTACGTTTGTTAAAATATTATTTCAGTTTTGTGCGTACTAACGCCTATATTCAATTTTATCCAGTATCACCGCTACAGCAGCTGCCATCGGGGCAGCTGGCATTCCACAAGCAGGTCTCGTTACGATGGTTATGGTCCTCGATGTCGTCGGACTTCCAGCCGAGGATGTCACACTTATTCTAGCAGTGGACTGGCTCCTGTAAGCATTGACAGTTAAATTTCCTCTTTCATCTTAATGTGATGAATCAAATAAACGATGCAGTAAAATTGCATTTCAAAGAATTCTTACCTGAATATGATTTTTTCCAGGGACCGATTCCGTACAATGATAAACGTGCTCGGAGACAGCATAGGCGCGGGTCTTGTTTACGAGTTGAGCAAAAAGGAATTGGAAGAACTGGGTGACGTCACTGTGAACGGTGACGTGGAACGTCCTTCGGGGGATATTGCAATGGCAACCATTGAATCCAGCAAGATGTGAGAGAAGGATGCTGAAAGGCATAGCGGCCGACCAGCTCCCGTCACTGAAAAGGAGGAGGAGGAGGAGGAGGTTCCTGACTGTGTCCACGATCCTTCTCAAAAAAAGAAAACGACATCCTTTCATTATCATCCTCATAAAGCAGCACCGACATCCATAGAATTACCTCTTTTGCCCTCAATCCCCGTTAGAACCTCTCTGGATTTTCGTGTTCCGTGGGCAGAATCTAATTCTATTCCGAAAGAAACACTCGTTTAGCACGTAAAGCAAAAATGGTTTCAATCATTTACATTATTTCGTCTTTTAAAGTTCCAAGTTCCATGTTATTACATGATCAGTCGCGTTTCGTTCGCCTTGGCATCTAACCATTCTCGTTTAACTCCAAAATACATACAAATTTAGAAATCTGCCTACGGTCGCGTATTTATTTATCACATTAGAGAGATTTCGTGGGGGGTATTTCAAAACCTTTCTTTCTTCTTCGTGTAGTAACGCTTTTATTTATATTTCAAGTTAAAGCTTTAAAAAGTTTAATAATCGGGGACGGGAGGAGGGACAAATAAATTATCACTTCGTAACATTTGTAAAGAAGCCTTAAAAAGGAAACCTCAGCTTCCATCGCCACTTAATTCTCAAGAGTCCATCGTAGACTTAGGAATTAATATTCTTAAAATCTTGTAACAGTAAATCTCTTTTCTGAAGTATCCATTAATTTTTTAAAAGTAACTTTATTTTAAACGTATAATAATAATAATAATAATAATAATAATAATAATAATAGTCACTAATTAACTATGAATTAGTGATAAATAATTTTTTTAAAGGAAATTACAAAAAAATGTGTAAATAAAAGATGAAGTCTGGCCGCTTTCTACTCAAAGTTTTTTTTTATTTTTACTTCTTAATGATTTCATAATTACAACATATTGTTGTAAAACTTTCACGGTTATACTGTAAGTGTTGTTCAATAGATATAAAACATGTTACGTATACTAGTGTCACTGTGTTTTTTGATGTACTGCGCGAGTTCATTGTGTAAAAGTATCATTAATAAATGTACTGTTTACAAAAGTGCTTCCCGTTAACTTTTTAGTGTGAGTTTCTAATTTCATGTGCTTGTTGAGTGTGTTGTCATTTCATGTAGTATTCATAATGAAAGTATGACTGTGATGGTTGCGTGAATGTACAGGGTGAAGGGTTAATTTAGGCGAAAACTTTATTGTTATTGTTACTGAAGGTATCCTATTAAATATAAATGAAAGGTTTCAATGCTGTTTTCATCATATATTTTTAAATCATACTAAAATACTAAAAACTACATGAAAAAAGCTGATTAATTACTCAGGTAAATGTTGATATACAGAGCGTCCAGATTAGCAAAATATCAAATAAGAAGTCTGAGTAATTTATAACATACCTTTGTTAGACTGTGTTCAACGTTATATATATATATATATATATATATATATATATATATATATATATATATATATATATTATATATATAATATATATTATATATATATTGTAATAGAGTGTTATTAGTGTGTACTGTTACATATCCCATATTTGTATATCTTTACATATTAAAATAATAAAATAGAACTGTGAAAAAAATAGTGTAAAATTTTTCTAGAATATTGTGAATCACATCAGTTCAGTTATAATTGATGCGTGAAGTGAATAAGTTGCTTTGAATTGTGATTATTATACCTCTCACTTTAATATTTTTGTTGAATAGAAAATGGACATTACTTTAAATAAAATTACACTTAAATACATTTCTTTCCTTTTTTTTTTTTTTTTTTCTTTTTTTTTTTTTTTTTTTCGAACTGAATTTATTTAGTAATTTTTTAGTAATACTTTGATGAAAATTTTCATACATATCAGAGAGAGAGAGAGAGAGAGATTTTATAGATGAAAAATAACTTTAGATATTAAAAATTTGCATGAATGACTTTTTTAGGTTACCTGAAATTTTTTTTTGATTTATCAGAAATACAAAATATTTTAATAAAAGTCAGAAGTAAAGTTTTTTGATGAATCCTTTTATTAAAATAAAAGAGTTTAAAATAAATTCATTGTGTCATACGAGAAATTTCTGCAAATTGCTGAATAAGGTGATGGTAGACGTAAAATAAAAGCGAAATCGCCATAATTAAAAAACATTTTAATTAATAAATAAAATAAACCTAAAATGCTTTGAGAAACATAAAATTTTTTAATGCTCTTTTCTGAAGTGGAATAACAAAATGGTTTAAATATAAAGTCTTAAAAAATAAACTCAAATAAATTATAAAATCGTGGGAGCAATCCAAAAATAGGCACCCCAAAGTCCCCAATCCAAGAAAAAGCACCCCCAGTTAGATCCCAATCCAAGAAACAGCACCCCAGTTCGACCTCAATCCAAATTAAAGGATTTTAACATAGAAAATTAAAACAAAATATATATTTTAATGTTTACGAAGGATATTGCAATTAAAAAAATTAGAACAACATAATTAAAATAAAAATATTGAAATAAGGTTAATTGAATGCCAGATTAGGTCAACTGTATGCCCTTGACCAATCGTTAGGTTAACCCTTTAACGCCTGAATTTTTTGTAGGGTTAAGTTATGAATGCATGTATTTGACATGTTACAAATTTGTCCACCTAGGCAGTAAAGGGTTAAGTCGTGATATTTTCGTTAGTTTTAACGAAAATATCACGACTTAACCTAACCAATCGTCAAGGGCGTACAAGTAACCTAACCGGGCATTCAATTAACCATTTTAGAGCAATTAACTCTATTTTATCTCCATTTTAGAGCAATCCAAGTATAAGCACCCGCGTTCGACTCCAATCCAAGAAAAAGCACCCTAAATTGATTTTGGGTGTTTATTCTTAGATTGCTCCAAATCGTGTAATGATTCTATTTTATGTTCATTATTTATTGTTGTACAATTTATGGGTAATTTCTATACAAAACTATCGCCATCCCGATTGCGAGTAAGCATCGTGGCCGAAAGGCGAGTAACACACGCACCTTTTCCTTAAACGTTTATTAATTTATAGTTTTAAAAAATTATGGGTGGAGCTTTTTGATTGACTGTTAATGTACGTGCGAGAAAAAGAGTGGACTTACGAGTACATGATGGTAATTACGTTATCCGGCCTATATTTTTAAGTCCGGTGCTTGTGTCTCCGAGCAACTGATACAATGAAAACACGGACAAATTATACTTTTTTTTAATTTTTCGCTACAATTTATTACATCTTACACTTATAACGACAGAAAAGAATCTTTTTTATAAATTGTCGGGCGAACGTCCCATGGACGCTCATAGGGCTCTTCTATAGGCGTTCTCCTATTGGTTAAAAGAAGGCCACAACTGTAAACTTTTACGTGACTGGTTACCTTTTAAAACACCCAATTTTTCTCTCTGAAGTCGCTTTTTAAACCAAATTAGAGTTTGTTACGCCAAGTAAATAACCGTTAAACGCAATGATCATTTTATAACATTTTAATTAACGATCAAATTAACTAACAAATTATACTAAAAATAATCATATTAAATTTCGTTTATTACACTTGCCTCACCTCTTATAAACTTAAGATTACCTTTCCATATTGGTAATAAGTGAGAGAAGAAACCAAGCAGTACAAAAGTGAACATTTCGGCAAAACTTCCAAATGACATTTTATACCATTGCATGGCAATTATTCAAAACATTTTTTTTTCTATCTATGCAAACAGTTGTGTTAAATAACATCTTAATTCAATAAAATAAAATTAATTTCTGTAAGAAACAAACAAAAACTTTACAGTAAAATTGGGGATAAATTTTGTTTTAAGCTTCGTTACAATAATTTGACTTCTGTTCCAGCGAATTCTGATCAAGAATCGCTTTACATTCGAGAATAGTTATTATGTGGGCAAAAATGAAAAAATAATCAAATGCTGACCAGAGCGCACAAAGTACAAACAAAGGAACATAAATCTTAACACAATTTACAATATATAAACGCAAATATATATTTACTGTCTGAACTATCACTTTAGTGCTTGCCTTCAGAAAACACTTTAGCATATGAAATTGTCGCAAACCATCTTTGCAACATCTTCAACGGTGAAACATGCGTATCTAGCAAAAAAATATCCATTGAAACCAGTTAAAAACCAACTTGCGTATAATTACTGAAACCAATACAATACCAGTTAGGAAACCCTGAAGTTTTAAGACGGGGATATATGTATATATATATAAGACTATATAATATATATATATATATATATATATATATATATATATATATGTGTGTGTGTGTGTGTGTGTGTGTGTGTGTGTGTGTGTGTATCTATGGAAATGAACTCAGAATGGTTTCCTGAGGTTTTTTATGATACACACAGACCGTGCATGGAACAAGGAACTCTTCTAGGATAATTAAATCCACTATAGTCCGAATAAGTAATGGTAAATGACAAATACCATAGTTTTTCTTTTTCATGATGCTAGCCTGACGTGGGCAACGGGTCACTCGCAAAGAGGTCCCAAAAATATAGCTTCCCTCACCAGCTATCTGCAAAGCAGATAGGATCCAGCTTTGGGACAGGATCTAGGGTTTAAAGCAGCCTAGCCCAGCTACATTTAGAACCTCAATCCTGTCCCAAAGCTGGATCCTATCTGCTTTGCAGATAGCTGGTGAGGGAAGCTATATTTTTGGGACCTCTTTGCGAGTGACCCGTTGCCCACGTCGGGCTAGCATCATGAAAAAGAAAAACTATGGTATTTGTCATTTACCATCACTTATTCGGACTATAGTGGATTTAATTATCCTAGAAGAGTTCCTTGTTCCATGCACGGTCTGTGTGTATCATATATATATATATATATATATATATATACTCACTGGAAAGAAGAAGAGAGAGGTACATCATAATCTACATATGGAAAATGATCGAAAAACTGGTACCAAACCTAAAACTAAACCCAATTACCATTCAAACAACACTGGAAAATAGGAAAGGCAGAATGTGTAGTGTTCCCAAATTAAAAGCACGACAAGGGACCTCCTCAACCCTGAAGGAAAATAGCTTGGTTGTCAGGGGGCCAAGACTTTTCAACCAGCTTCCTAAGGACCTCAGAAACGTAACGGGGGTCAAAGTTGAAGTCTTCAAGAAAAGACTGGATGCCTGGCTCAGGACAGTACCAGATGAGCCGGGCGTGCCTGGCTATGTACGGTGGAGAGCGCAAGAAAGTAACTCACTCCTCCACCAGGCCAGACCTAGAGGCGGGGCCACCAGCTTGACCTCCGTGTGAAGAGAGACCAACACACGAAACAACATAAGGTTCATAAGGTATGTATATACACACACACACACCTCGTTAACCTCGTTGATGTTCCGTGTGTTGGTCTCTCTTCACACGAATATCAAGCTGGTGGCCCCGCCTCTAGGCCTGGCTTGGTGGAGGAGCGAGTTGCTTTCTTGCACTCTCCACCGCACAGCCAGGTACACCCGGCTCATCTGGTACCGTCTTCAGCTAGGCATCTAGTCTTCGCTTGAATACTTCAACTTTGACCCCTGTAATGTTTCTGAGGTCCTTTGAAAGCTGGTTAAAAAGTCTTGGCCCCCTCACACCCAAGCTATTTTCCTTCAGTGTTGAAGAGATCCCTTTTCGAGCCTTTAATTTGGGAACACTACACATCCTGCTTTTCCTGTTTTCCAGTGTTGTTTGAATGGTAATTGAGTTTAGTTTGAGGTTTGGTACCAGTTTTTCGATCATTTTCAATATGTAGATTATGGTGTATCTCTCTCTTCTTCTTTCTAGGGAGTACAGATTTAATTTACGTAGCCTTTCCCAGTAGTTGAGCTCTTTGCAGCCATCAATCTTTGATGTGAAATGTCTCTGAATTTCTTCTAGTCTATTAGTTTCTTTCTTTTTATATGGGGACGTCAAGACTCAGCAGTATTCAAGTTTTGGCATAATCAGTGTTCTCAGCAGGGGAATCATTACTGTCCTGTCCCTTCTTTTGAACGTTCTTAGTACCTGTCCCGCGACTCTTTTTGCTTTATTTATCGCTATCTGATTTTGTGTTTCGAATTTGGCATCATCAGTCATTATTACCCCCAGATCGATTGCTTTTGTGCTTCTCTGAATTTCCTGTCTATCTGGAGGACAATATGCAGTCTGTTTAAGTTCCTCATTTCTACCATATCTCAAGAGCTGAAATTTCTCGGTGTTAAATGTCATGTCGTTGTCTTCTGACCATTTGTATATTTTGTTCGTGTTCCTCTGCAAGACCTCCACTTCATTTACATCGCTGATTTTTCTGCTGATCTTTGTATCGTCTGAAAAGGATGTTACTATACTGTTGCTATTTACTGTCTGTTAGCTGTCTGTCTATGTCTGTTAGCATGATAATGAACAGGAGTGGAGCCAGTACTGTACCTTGTGGTACTGAGCTGCGTACTTCCGATTCTGATGATGATATACCTTGAATTTTGACGACCTGTAGACGTTCTCTAAGGAAGTTGTAGATCCATTTTCCCACTTTGCCTGTTATTCCCATATATTTCATTTTATGTGCTATTATACCATGATCACATTTTTCAAAAGCTTTAGCAAAATCTGTGTATATGACATCGTAGTTGTCGTTGCCTTCCAGTGCATCTTGGATATTGTTATAGTTGTGATAGGCATTATCTACCCGATCGGAATCCGTGCTGATTTTCGTTGAATCTCTCCAGTGTCTCCAAGAAATCGTAGATTTTCTCTCTAACTATTCTTTCAAATACTTTGGTGAGGTGAGACGTCAATGACACTGATCTATAGTTCTTTGCTTGAAATCTATCCCCGCCTTTTTATATAGGGACAATGTTTGCTCTTTTCAAGATGCTCGGTATTTCCCGTGTCTGAGGATCTTCTCCATATCCAGTATAGAGGCTTACCACATTTGCGGCATTCATCACACTCAATGTGATGAATGTCATTTACGAGTAAATGCAGGATAACCTCTTTTGTTTTGGGGTTTGTGTTTTATGTCATAATACAGTTATACAGGGTTTATTTTTAGGTTTGGTATCTTTCATATAACATACGTGCTTTACACCATCCGCCTTATATTTTTCATGGCATGTAGAACAGTGAATTTCATTACATTTTTGCTCAAATTTCCCCCAGTTGTCCATTGTATGAAACATACCACACTCACAAATCCTCATTTTCTTACGCCTGTCATTCGATTTATGGTGGGAAAAACAGACATTATTGAAAAACATACGCTTACATACATTACAATCGCGCTTCTCAGTTTCAGCTACACAACTTTCACACCAGGGAATTTTACACTGGTCGGAAACCATGTGGCACTCCTTACAATGCTCCAACGGGTCATTCGTAAACTCGAGACATTCCTTATACAAATCGTGATGTCTTCCATATTTTCAGATTTTATCATAACTCGCGTAAAGAGTTACGGATGGATATTACGGATGGGTAGATACGTTGTCCCAGATAAGCCTAAAATAGGTAGGGGCTTTGTACGTTCTCTCACGCTGCTTTTAAAAACATACACAGTCCTACGGTTATCATCCAAACCAAACACAACTATACGTGCACCCATTACCTGCTCTACCCTTCGCAGCTTTTCAGGCCCCATATTATAGGCAAATTCAAGTATACAGTCTGTAGCCAGTTTACGTGCACGCTCCACTACCGTAGACATCCAAATTTTTTGGGCATTGTATTTACCACAGTAAACATAAGAGCCAAGACTAACGCTAAAAAGCCGCAACCACGATCAAAAGCATTGTGTCTTTTGTATATCTGATAACTGTTAAAGTTAAGAGTATAAGGCGTTGCGTTGTGACCTACAGGTCGGAAGACGTGATCTATATCAATCGTAAAATTCTCCAAATCAAGCTCGGTGCCGCTTTGAGCGACCTGAATTATACGCCCCAAAATTTATTCTCCATCTACGGCGGCTAGACGCCTAACGGGTATTACCACCCAAATATCGTCTCTGTCACTATCATCTGTCCCGAACCAGATCGAATAATATGCCGCTGTTTACAGGTTGTTGTGTTGCTGTTGAGGTGGAGGGCACGGGCGGTAGTGAATAAGGGTAAGTGGGTGCAGTTTTGTGGTACTGAAGGGGTCGTACCGTAAGACGTGGAGGGTTGTGGTTCTATTACTGCGGCTCTAAGTCGACAACTTTAGGCGCTTTGATGTGGAAGATGTTTCACCGATGTTGTCATGCACCCGCTTTCTTCTCGAATTGACGAGTGGGGGTGCCTGGGGTGGGAGTGTAGTCTGTAGCCTCAACTACACTATCGTCGCTATCATCAGCAATATCTATGATGGGACATGTTGCTGATACAGTACCTCATCATCATCAATCACGGTTCTGGGGAAGAAGAAAAACAAGATTGTAGAATATAAGGAGCAACACTTAAAATTTTGTTATATTTTGTAAAGGCCCCACTTAGGAATGTGTCGTATTACAGATGGACCTTGTAGAAAAATTCAGGTTCACAAGCCCTTTTACATGGATTATATCCGGTCCTACAGGCTGTGGAAAAACCGTGTTTATGCTTAAAATCATTAAAGATAAGGACGATCTGTTCTCAAATTTTGTTCACAGTCATATGGTGCTATTCAACATACCAAGCCGTATTCAACGAATACCAAGATGATATTTTTCTCCACAAAGGCGTTTATGATGTTAGTTCTATAAAGGGTGATAAGCATACGGTTACTGTAATTGGCGATCTCATGTTAGAAATGGACGAAACGTTTGCAAAGACATTTACAGTATTCTCCCACCATCTTAACCTAAGCGTGTTCTTCATCAATCAAAACCTGTTTTTCAAGGATAGATACATGCGTGATGTATCGCTAAATACATAATATCTAGTCTTATTCGCACAACGTAGAGATATGGCACAAATTGGTGTATTAGCCAGTCAAATGTTTCCGAATCAGCGTAAGAAGTTTTTGGAAGTTTATAAAGAAGTTATAGGTCAACGCTACAGATATTTGGTTTGTGACCTTCACCCGCGAAACACGTTTAGAGTGCTTCTAAGAACGAATATATTCCCAAACGGGGCTGAAACGGTGTACATCCCAAAATGACAAAGAGGTTAAGGAAATATCGCGAATTAATAAAAATCTACCAACGATTGCCGCGCACTCTCCAACGCAACATATGTTTGTTAAAAATATTGAACCAGACTTTTTAAAATGCATCTGCGAAATCTGCATTAGTGTTATAAAATGCAATGTACCACTGAAGGCCACTCAGAAGTCAAGCTTACGTCGTTACAAGAGCATAATACGCGCACTCGCTCGTAAAAAAACAAAATGTTGGAAAGAAAAAGCGAATTATTGTGCAAAGAGGTGGTTCGTCCTACCCATTTTGTTTTTAGTGTTGGAGCCTTTATTGTCAAGTATAATATAATGAAGAAAGTGGTCGTGATTCCACACGAGGTGTATACTTCGTTATAAAATACAAAGAACCAGGAATCAGTACTAGACTGGTAAAAATAGGCTTAAAAGAATGGAAAATGAATTGGTGAATCTATTAAACAGGGAGAAGCCCCCAGACGAGAAAAGAATTTTATATCAAGAAGCTCTACATAAATTTCTTCAAGAGCTCGAAGATTGTGGAAAATTTGGGAGTACCGAAATGGAAGACCCACCTAATCTTGGATAAGCCATATTGACATTAAAAAAATAATAATAACAATAAAAAATAACTGAGAAGGAGAACATGAACTCTTGCTGAGAAAAATTAAAAAGACACCAACGAAGAAACAAATATGGGATGAAAAGAAAAAAAGATCCCATAGCCAGAAATGGCAACACGGTTTTGGGAAGAAGAAAAATATCGGGATAAGCTGAATAAGCATAAGCTGAATAAGCATAATAACAGGGGCGACGGAGAAAAAAGGAAAACGTAAGACGAAAGAAGCCGGAATAAAAATGTTTATTATTGGTGCCAAGAAATAAAACTCATAACAGTTTCAAGGTAAGAAGTTCATAAATTTCCCTTAGGTTATTAAATTTAGGTTAAATAAGCTGACATTTCAGCTGTAATTGTTTAACAAAAGAGTATGGAAGTCCTGTTTATGGACAAATAGTTAGGCTGGTTCATCTTTGGCCTAGGTCTTCCATCTCCAACGTAGCCTAGGTTGTGTTTAGGCTACTCTGGTTGGAGCAGGACCTATTTTTTCCATATCTATAATGGTGACCCGTGTGGGGAAGGGTTATTTGCTGTGAAAACCTTAACCTTGAATAAATTAAAACAAACAAAAAATAAAAAAATTACGCCTTATCAAACATTTTGACATCTGAACAGAATTTATTCCATGTTTGGCTTTTTCAAATATTTACTACATATAAATAATAATAAATTACGAAGCCCTAACTAACTAACTAACTAACTAACTAACTAACTAAAAATAAAAATAAGAAATAATTCAAATACTTCAAAACTTATCATTTGGTCATAAATGTGGTAAAATTCTAGAATAAGGGTAATCCGAAGCCTAGCCTATTTAACCAAAATAAAGCTTAACTATTGTATACATAATATAAAATAAAGCTTATTTATAGAGTTGAAAGGGTTTTAGGATTTTGGGGACTTATTTTTGGAAAAATAAAATAAACAAAATATGGCTGAATGTGAAGCAATTGAGGCAAAGATTAAATCATTAAAAAGGAAGAGATCAGCAAGGAAGGGAGTCATTACCAGGCTTTTAACTAGCTTTAATAGCAAAGAAAATCCAAATAAAAGGGATTATGATACTATTTTGGGTGGTTTAAATAGAATTAAACAGGAAATAATAATTATAGACGAGGAAATTGTTACAGAAACTGATGGGTTAAATGTTGGTGAAGAGACATATACAGCACTTTTGTGTGAACAAGAACAGAATATTTTTGAAATAGATTCTCACATAAATGAATTATATGCTGCTTTAGATAATCTACCAAATAATTTAGAGGCTACAAATCAAAGTTTGATTGAGGCCTTCAGAAATGTATCCATTTCTAATGATGACAATAAACAACTAAAAGCCAAGTTACCAACATTACAAGTACCAATATTTGAGTGTGATCAACAAAATTTCAGTCTTTTCTGGAAAAATTTGATAGTTTAATTGGCAACAAAGATTATATATCTGATGTTGACAAATTCAGTTATCTGCTTAATTATTTAAAGGGCCCAGCCCTAAAACTGGTTGATGCCTTACCGGCAATAGGCAGTTCGTATAAAATAGCTTTCAAATTACTAGAAAGAAATTTCCTAAATAGAAAAGAAATAGTAAATGATTTAGCAATAAAATTAAAAAATATAAAACCAGCCAAGGATAACCATCAGGATCTGTACAATTTCTATTGTGAAATTGAATGCATGTTAGGTCATCTACAAAATAATGACATAGATCTAGAGAAATCAGCATGGTTTATCCAAGCCATAATATTTGATTGTTTACCTACCCAAATTAGGGATATTTTCCAAAGAATAACGGGAAATGCATATCCTAACCTTGGTGAAATAAGGAATGAATTTCCAAATGTTTTGTCAATGTACAAATCTTCAAAGATTGATTCACAAACAAAGATTGATTCACAAATAAACCAAACAAAGAAAATTCAAACAAAACCAAAGCCACAACCACAACAAAACTTAGAATTGTGTATAACATCATTTGTCAAAGAAAATGAAGAGAAAGAAAAATATAGTACTGCGAAAAATGCTCTGTATGAATTGGTCCACAATTAACCCACCCCTTATATCTCCAGTCTAACTATAGAGTAGATCAAGTCTAGCCTAGAGGGGTCAGCCTAGAGATTCCGGAAATGGTCCAGAGCGGGCAGATAAATTGAGGTCCACAGTAGGATTCCTCACAAGATTAGGTTAGGGCAATCTACCTTCACCTTTGTTAAGCTATGAGTTGATGCTGGGTCTTAGGCCACAATGTAGGCCTAACTTGTCTGACCCAGCTTAATTTAATGTTATTAACTGTCTGGTGTAAAAACTCAATTAGTCACTTACTTTTAGTTATTGGAGTCTCTCCCTTCTCCGGTTGTATATTTGTCGAGAGCGTACTTTGCTGGTACGTCCTCTCGCCCCGTTCTTCGTTTTCGTAGTTCCTTTTGTTCCCTTCTTCGCGGGGCTTCTTGTACCAGCGTTGTCTTGGTTTATTCCTCGGTTGGTTGAGCGGTAATGTATCTCCATTACCGAGCACGCTCCTCCCACACAGTATATAAATACTAGTGTGGAGAATAACTCTGGTGAGCAACCAATTGGTTTCTTCCACCCAGTTATTGACATAAAAGGAATTTAATAATTGTTAGATTAACTACCTACCTACTCAGTGAACCATTTCCGTTACCTCCCAACTACCCACTCATCAGTTTTCCATATACTGGGGGCCCCGGGAGATAAAAATTTTGGTGTCATTGTCACCAATTTTTGTCTGAGTGTAGACTAGCTAACTATTTAACTGTAAATGCCTGTTAATCTGATTAACAGTGCCTATCCTCACCTTCTCATGGAGAAGGTGTAGCATTTAATTAGAAGAGAAAATATACATCCATAGGATGAAACTGTCTATGGTCTTTACCATAAGAAAAGAAAAATGAAAGTTAGAAGATAAAATTACAATTCCCCAGCATCTATTTTTTGTTGTAAAAATAGTCGCGCCTTTAATGCTGTTTGTCGCTGAGGTCTTGTGTCTGTCAATGTTGTAGTAGGATGCGTTACCACTCCTACTGTCAAAGGAATAGTTACTGGAAGTTCAGTGTCTCCAGTTGTTACTGTCAGTGGAGAAGGTTCTCCAAAGTCCATTGTTTTGGGTCCAGACTCTAAAGGGTACAAAAGAGAAATGTCTCTTGTTGTGTCACCCGTTGAAGTCCTTAATTTGACCACTCTTGTTACCCCGTCTGCCCCTGGTCTGAGTTCTGAAACTCTAGCCAGAGGCCAGTATTGTCTTGGAGTACTGTCATGTATGAGAACAAGGTCCCCTACCTTAATTGTGTCAGACCAATCCTTCTTAGTCATTTGTTTATGTCTCTCCCTTAGACCCATCAAGTACTCAGTTTTCCACTGTTTAATGAAATGAGCTTTAACTCTAGTTAAATGTTGTAACTTAGTCTGGAGCTCATCATGTCGTTGAGTCCAGTTTGGTCTTCTGAAGAGTCTATATTGTAGTCCGGCAGGAGACTAACTTGTTCTCCCCGAATCAAATGATTTGGAGTTAATGGTTCTGGGTCATTAATGTTGTCACTCACATAAGTGAGTGGTCTATTGTTAATGATGTTCTCAATCTCAGCCAGGAGAGTGAGTAACCCAAATAAGTGTATCTGTTTTTTGCCAATTGCTTTCTTCAAGCAATTCTTTACTGTTTGTATATTCCTCTCCCAGATAGAACCATACCAAGGAGAGGCAACCGGAATATACTTCCACTTTATGTTTGCATTTTGTATATATAATTGTGTGATTTCATTGCTTAACAAGTCGTGGATGACTTGTTCACCAGCTTTGAAATATGTGGCATTGTCAGTCCAAACTGTCTTTGGTACTGAATGTCGTGCACAGAATCTCTTAAAGACAGCAACAAAAGATTCTGCTGTAAGGTCCTCCACAACATCCAAATAAACAGCTCGTGAGGCAGCACATGTAAACAGTACAATGTACATTTTTTGTTCAGTGTCACCCACCCCTACAGTCAATGCTCCTGTATAGTCAATGCCTACAGTCTCAAAGGGTCTGTTGAGAGTAACACTCTCCTCTGGCAAAGCAGGAGGATTTGGTTTCCTATAGGGCCTAACATGAATACGCCTACATGTGACACACTCACTCAGGACTGTTTTAACAGTGATCCTTCCCTTGGGTATCCAATAAGTTTTTCTTAATGTAGTTAGTGTCTGTGGTACCCCCATATGATATACATCATTGTGTGTTTTTCTGATTATTAATGTTGTCAAATAGCTAAATCTAGGTAAAAGGATTGGATTTTTGCTTTTGTATGACAGTTTTGATTTGTCTAATCTCCCTTTACACCTTAGAAGGCCTTCCTCATCTCTGAACAAGTTTAGATCCACAACTACTGATGGTACAGGTTCTTTTGTTTGTTTCCCATTAGTTAAGAATTCTAACTCTTTATTGTACTCTTTTTGTTGTGCTTGGCCTATCCAGTATTGGGTTGCAACTTCTGTATAATTATGATTGTTTTTATTTAGCTGTTTGTTAATTGTAGCTAAACAGTTGTGAGCAAACCTCAAACAGTAGGCTGTCACCCTGACAAGTTTGTTGAAATCAGAATACTTTTCATAATTAGTGATTGGTTCAACCTTTTCATTTGAAAAGATTAAATTTAATGTCAAGTTAACTTGTTCCACAGGCCATTGGTCTGTATTACAGAGCCACTTAGGTCCCATAAACCAAGTTTTGTTTGACTTCAACAACTTGTAGGATAAACCTCTGGTCAGAAAGTCTGCTGGATTCTGTTTAGTTGGAACATAGTGAAAGTTTACTTGTAGGCTTTCATTAGCATCAGCTATTTCTTTTAGCCTATTTCTTACAAAGATATTCTTACTATTAATGCTACCATTCCGTATCCAGGCAAGACAAATCTGACTGTCAAGCCAGACGTGGATATGAGTTATTGGCACATCATAGTAAGCATCCTTAAGCAATGAAATGGTTTTAATGGCTAATGTAGCAGCCAATAGTTCCAATTGAGGTATGGTTCGGGTAGGTTTGAGAGGTGCCACTTTCCCTTTTGCATAAATTAGATGACTTTCTGTAGGGCTTACAAGATACGCACAGCACCCATAAGCTTGTGTGCTTGCAGCAGCAAACACATGAAGTCTCTGGGGCTTATCCCTAAACCCACAGCACCTTTGAATTTTAATGTTCTGCACTTTTGTTAAATCAGTAGCGAACTTCTTCCAAGATTTTTGATTTTCATTTGTTATTGGATCATCCCACCCAACATTTGTCCTCCAAATTTCTTGGAGGAGAATCTTTGATTTTATTGTTGAAGGCAGGAATAGACCCATAGGATCAAAAATTTTGGAAGCCTCTGATAATATTTGTCTTTAGTATTTGCTTCCTCATCAAGTTTAAAACCTTTAGTACAGATTGAATCATGACTGTTAGAAGTTGCATCCAAATACCAGTTCATACCTAAAGTTTTAACTCTGTCTGATGGCTCAGTAAGACCATTATTATCCTTTAAAATCTTTTTGTTTAAATCCTCATCATTTGAAATCCACTCTCTAAGTTCAAAGTTACCTTGTTGCATAATGTTTTGAGAGTGTTCATAGACTTCAGATAATTCAGATAATTCAGATTTTGTTGTCGTTGAGCCTATTAGATTGTCTACGTAAAAATGTTCCTTAAGGAAGTTCAATGTTAGAGAGTTATTAAACTGGTTTAAATGATGTCTAATTGTCAATGCTAATAGGCTAGGTGAGCAATTGGCTCCAAACAACACAACATTAAATCTATAGGTTATGAACCCTTTATTCAAATCAAATGGATCCTTGAACCATAAGAACCTAAGTTGGTTCTTATCATATTCATTTTTAAGATTTATTCTCAAAAATGCCTTTGAAATGTCACTTTGTACGGCATATTTATCTAACCTGAACCTCAGTAAGATCTTCACAAGGTCAGAAATGAGATTAGGACCCTCAATCAAGCAATCATTCAAACTGTGTTTATCACTGTCTTTGAGGCTACAGTTATATACTACTCTGAGTTTTGTTGTTGGGGCATCTTGTCGATAAACCCCCCTGTGGGTTAAATAATGACAACCATCTTTTTTAAAAGGGTTATTTGTTACTTCTTCAATGAAGCCTTTCTGTAGCTGTTCTTTAAAGACATTATTATATATTTTTACATTATTTTCTTGTTTGAGTTTTTTCATTACTTTATATAAATGTCCTTTAGCTACTTGAGATTGTCTCTTAAAGTTGGACAATTTATTTTCCAAGGTAACTCAATAAAATAACTATTGTCTTTGCACTGAATGGTGTCTTCAAATCTTTCTACCATTAACTGATCTTCTGAAGTTTGATTTGTGTCATGTATACCCACAGATTCTAGCAACCATAAAGTTTGAATTGCCTCATCCAAAGTTTCATTTGATAATGATGAATTAATGTTCTCAGTTGAGATAATATTATTCAAAGTGTTGCTATTCTTACAGGTGTTATGTAGGACTGAGTTGAGGCACATAGTATTTGTTGGTCATGCACTGTTTTGGTTTAGGTCTAGGTTGTATTCTGATAGGTCACCCAAAGGGGCTATCCCTGATGGAGTCTGAATAGCTATACCATTACCTATCTCTACTATGCCCTTATGAATAAGATTAATATAATCTGCCCCTATTAGCATTTCAATGTTAGCTACTGTGTTGTTAGTGATATGTCTATCAGCTATTTTGTAGTGTTTTCCCAAATGATTTATGGTTTGTTCTAGTTTGGGTATAACCAGTTTGTTTTGTCCTACTTTAGAAATAATAACTGCTTCAATTTTCTTGAATTTACTTTCTAAATGTAGTTCCAGGTCAATTGTCTTATAGCTATTTTTGTCCGAGTTATCCTTAACAAAGGACGCAATATTGAGGTTTTGTTCATTCGGGTTTGGTGTCAAACCCAATTTATTAACTACATTTTTGGAAACAAATGTTTGTTGAGAACAACAGTCTATAAGACATCTCACTGGAGTGGTACTACCCTCACTATTCACTAAGTCCAAAGTAATAGTTGGTAAAAGAATCTCAGTGTTTCTTGTTACATTGTTTGAATAAGCAGAATGTCCCATGAAAGTGGCATTTTCTTGATTACCTTTGTTTGGGGGAGGTATCTTTTGAGTTTGAGTATTATTGTTTGGACACTTTGGTGAATCACACATTGATGAGACATGTCGTAAACTTTTACAAAACTTACACTTGAATCTTAACCTAGATTTACAGTCTTTCTTATAATGTCCCTGGCCAGTACACTTTTTACACAGGTTCAACTGTTCACATCTTTTAGCCCTTTGGTTAAAGTCTGAATATTTGTCACACCCAGTACTACTGTGTTCATTACTTGCACAAAATTTGCAATGTGGTGTGTAAGTTGAGGCAGCAGTTACATTAAAGTTCTGTAATGTAGGTGTTCGTGTATTATAGTTGGTCACATTTGATTCTCCAGTATCAAGTTTTGTCTGTTTGGCTGTAGCTAGTTGGTCTCTGGGAACAGTCTTTGGTTTATCCATAGTCTGGGTCTTATGTGTTGGAAAATCTCTCAAGTTGTAATTAATTAGGATATTGGGGAAGTGTTTTCTTATTTGTTCTAAATTAGGATAATTTTCTCCCGTCTTTAGAATTAAAATATCTTTAACCCTCGAAGGAAGGCACCTAAGTACTATGCTTTGTATAAGCCAAGATGAAGTTTTAATATCTATCTCATTGCTAACCAGTTGTCCTATAATAGCTTCTAATTTTGTATAAAAAATTTCCATATCTCTATGGTTATCTTTTATGGGTGCAAATTCAAAAATTTGTTGAGATAATTCATATACAATCAAATCTTTATTAATGTAATTACGTTTTAAAAGATCAATAGCTACTTCATATGAATCCCCTACGGCTGGTAAATAGGCTATTAGGTTATAGGCTGGGCCTTTAAGGGAACTAGTTAAGTAACTAAACTTTTCAACAGTTGAAATATAAGGTTTATTACCTATTAAATTCTCAAATTTGTCAATGAAAGATAGGAATTGTACCGTGTCCCCTTCAAATGTTGGTACTAGCAAAATGGGTAACTGAGCCCTCAATTCTTGTGACTCAGGATTTTGCATGCCACTTAAATTTTGTTGAAGGTTAGCCCTACTTTGATTAAAATCAGAATTAGGTTTTTTTGGTGTTAAGTCAGTCAACCGAGACCGTAGTCTCCTTATTTGCTGTTCAATTGAGCTTACCTGATCATCATCATCAGCGTAAAGGTCTATCAATTGTTCTTCAGCCATTTCGGATTCAACTAACTCTGAAATACTCTCATTAATGGCTATTATTTCCTTCTTTTTAATTTCCAATTTAATAATTACACTCTCTATATTTTCCTTACCTGGTTGTGTAATATTGTTAAAAGTGTTCACAGCCTTTGTAACAGCTCCCAACTTTGCCCCCCTTTTCTTTTTTAACTTTTTCAATTCTACACTGTCCATGTCTAAGTCAAAATTGTTTAACTGGGGATCGTAATGAAATAGAGGACAAGAAGAAATTACCAGAGAAGAGAGAGCACAGACAAAACAGTCAAGTTCAAATTTGGTTTAATCCCCCCCAAGTACTTGTGTGTCACTCAGGTCTAAGCTTATAAGAGAATGAGACTCCTTTAATGTAAATGTTTCCTAGTTAGGCCCTAGGTTGTAGACCTAATTAGGCTTGATTAGCTTAGGCTTAGGCTTAGGCTAGACCATTTAGCCTAATTCTGCAATTTTTGTTAAGTAAGGTTAAGGTTTGTAAATTCCCCACACACGGGCCACCATGTGCGAAAAATGCTCTGTATGAATTGGTCCACAATTAACCCACCCCTTATATCTCCAGTCTAACTATAGAGTAGATCAAGTCTAGCCTAGAGGGGTCAGCCTAGAGATTCCGGAAATGGTCCAGAGCGGGCAGCAAAATTGAGGTCCACAGTAGGATTCCTCACAAGATTAGGTTAGGGCAATCTACCTTCACCTTTGTTAAGCTATGAGTTGATGCTGGGTCTTAGGCCACAATGTAGGCCTAACTTGTCTGACCCAGCTTAATTTAATGTTATTAACTGTCTGGTGTAAAAACTCAATTAGTCACTTACTTTTAGTTATTGGAGTCTCTCCCTTCTCCGGTTGTATATTTGTCGAGAGCGTACTTTGCTGGTACGTCCTCTCGCCCCGTTCTTCGTTTTCGTAGTTCCTTTTGTTCCCTTCTTCGCGGGGCTTCTTGTACCAGCGTTGTCTTGGTTTATTCCTCGGTTGGTTGAGCGGTAATGTATCTCCATTACCGAGCACGCTC
Organism: Bathynomus jamesi; assembly: GCA_023014485.1. NCBI lineage: Eukaryota > Metazoa > Arthropoda > Malacostraca > Isopoda > Cirolanidae > Bathynomus > Bathynomus jamesi. Next base: position 344,303 of record JAJOZX010003075.1, read on the forward strand.
CTCCCACACAGTATATAAATACTAGTGTGGAGAATAACTCTGGTGAGCAACCAATTGGTTTCTTCCACCCAGTTAATGACATAAAAGGAATTTAATAATTGTTAGATTAACTACCTACCTACTCAGTGAACCATTTCCGTTACCTCCCAACTACCCACTCATCAGTTTTCCATAGTACAGTCAATTTAGATCTGGATATACCCACAGAGAATAAATCAACAAACATAGAAGCAGTAGTCATTGAACAAGTTGGTCAACAAAAATTTAAAATACCAAATTTAAAACAAGTAATACAACAACTTAAAAAGCAATATAAAATTGCAGATAGAAATTTAAATGATGATACAATAGATAATGTTCAAATGTTAATTGGAGCTGATTATATTCACTTAATTCAGAAGGGCATAGTCAGAATAGGAGACGGGATGGCTCTAGATACTCACTGGGGTATATCTCCACTGGGACACATAGATAAATATAAAATAACAATGAAAAATAAAAATATATGACTAACAAACTTGCCCTATTATGACAAGGTCTTACACAACTCAAATAATGACATAAATACTGAAATATTAAATAAATCATTAACAACTGAAGAATTAGATAAAGGTGTACAACAGCTCTGGCTATTAGAGTCAGTGGGGGTGCAAGATGGTGATCATACAGATGAAAATCAATTAATGGTTGAAAATTTTGAAAATACCATCATGTATGAAAATGGCCATTATTCAATTGAACTACCTTGGAAGATCAATAGTCCAAAATTAAATGATAATCTAAAGGTAGCTAAAGGTCATCTCTATAATTTGATGAAAAGATTAAAAAATGACAATAGAATTAAAATGTATGATGATGTTTTCAAGGACCAGTTAGAAAAAGGCTTCATTGAAGAAGTTAAAGATCACCCCTTTAAAAAAGACAACTGCCATTATCTTACTCACACAGGAGTCTATAGAAAGGATGCACCCACAACAAAACTTAGAGTTGTGTATAACTGTAGTCTTAAAGATGGCAATAAGCATAGCTTGAATGACTGTCTCATAGAGGGGCCTAATCTTATTTCAGACCTTGTAAAAATCCTTCTAAGATTTAGATTAGATGACTATGCAGTTCAAAGTGATATATGCAAAGCTTTTTTGAGAATTCATCTGAAAAATGACTATGACAAAGATCAACTAAGATTCTTGTGGTTTAATGATCCATATGACTTAAATAAAGGGTTTAAAACATTTAAATTTAATGTGGTTTTGTTTGGAGCAAATGCAACTCCTAGTTTACTGGCTTTAACCATCAAACATCACTTAAATTTGTATGATGAAAATGATTTAACTGTTCAGTTCTTGAAAGATCACTTCTATGTAGATAACCTTGTAGGATCAACCAAAACAGAGTCAGAATTAAATGAAGTTTACATAAAAGCAGATAAAATAATGAAAGAAGGTAATTTTGAATTAAGAGAGTGGATCACAAATAGTGAGAGACTAAATAAAAAAATAAAATCAGAAGACAAAGGATTGACAGAACCAACAAACAGGGTAAAAACATTAGGTATGATCTGGGATTTGAACTCAGATTCTAAAGTTTATGACTCACTCTGCACAAAAGGCTACACCTTAGATACAACAGCTAACACAAAAAGAAAAATCTTATCCGAAAGTTCAAAAATATTTGATCCTATGGGTTTACTCCTTCCTTCTACTATCAGATCCAGGGTTCTTTTACAAGAATTTTGGAAACAGAAAGTAGACTGGGATGATCCTATAACCAATAAACAACAAGATAGCTGGAAAAGGTTAGCTAATGATCTCAATAAACTACAAAACATAAACATTCCCAGAGTTTGTGGACACAGAGATACACCTCAAACCTTGCATGTATTTGGCGATGCCAGTGAAAAGGTGTATGGCTGTTGCGCTTACCTTGTAGGTGAGGTTGGCAGCCATTTGATCTATGCCAAGGGGAAAGTAACACCCTTAAAACAAAAGAAAACTATTCCTCAGCTTGAATTACAGGGTGTCTCAATATACATGCAACCCATGTCACTGCTAATAATTCTGCCAATATTAATGTTCTCGTTCTATTTTCTCAGACTTGAAGAGAGGAGACGATAACAACTAATAATTAATTATAACACTAGGCAACAAATTTCAACTTTTTTTTTGTTACAGACACGTGAACTACTGATTCCTACTAAAGCGCTGATGCTGATTTCAGATCTGATATCAAAATTTCTCTATCACGTCCAGATTTTGTGTAACCGAAAACCCCTATTTTTCATTTTTTTTCTCACCCGCTTCTATTACGAAAGCCGTCTAAGCTACTTTTCCGTGCCACGTTTTATGTTAAGCATACTTAAATAATTAGTGAACAGGGATGTCTTTCCTCCTTTATTCTGGCTTAAGACAGACAGCGGAATTCCGCTGGCGGAGTTACCACCCCTGCGCCCAACCATCCACCCAAAGCGCGTTAGTATTTTGTTGTTACTACTGAAAGGCAAATTCCTGTTCTTAAGTGAAACTTTGGTGTGTCCTCTTCCTTTGTCGCTTGTAGGATGACGAGCTCTCCTTCTGCAGGAACCAACAATAATCTCCCATCATATTTGGGTTGAAATTACCTTGGTATCTGATTTCCATAACTGAGATCTGTTGGTGGAAGCGCTCACCATGCTCGTCACTTACAGCCCCAAGGTTGGCCGGGAAGAAGTCAAGATGAGAATGTAAAAAATGAATTTTCAAAGACATTCTGCATCCCATTATTTCATAAGATTTAAGCATGTTTTCTACGAGTTTACGGTGGTTTTCAGCTTTGTGGTTTCCAAGAAAATATTTGACAACTTCAACGAAAGATGTCCATGCTCCTAGTTCATTCTCATTTAGGTTAGATGGAAACGATGAGTCGTGGATGACACTGCGGATCTGTGGTCCAGTGAAAACTCCAGCTTCTAGCTTAGCATCTGTCAATATTCCTTGAATTTATCCTTTAAATATTGGAAACCACTACCTTGATGATCCATACCCTTCACGAAATTTTTCATAAGGCCAAGTTTAATGTGAAGTGGTGGAAGATGTACTTTCTGAGGGTCAATAAGTGCTGGGTGTTTCACATTGTATTTACCAACAACATGTTCAGTTCTAGATGGCCAATCATGTTTTTTGTAGTGGTTCTTGTCATCTCTGCTGTTCCATAGACACAAAAAGCACATATGCTTTGTGTAGCCCAACTGTAACCCAAGAAGTAATGATACAACTTTAAGGTCGCCACAAATATTCCATGTGTGGTCCTTATATTTGATGAGTCTTAGCAGCAGTTTCATCGATTCATAAGTCTCATTAAGGCCAGTGGCATGTGCTACAGGTATTGAAGGTTTTTCATTGCCGTTGTGCAGTAATACAGCTTTAAGGCTAGCTTTACTAGAGTCAATGAACAGTCTCCATTCTTTTGGATCATAGCGACAGCCAATCCCTTGCATCAGACCACTGATATCGTGGCAGAAACAAACGTTTTCTTCCTGTAAGTAAAATGATGAAAACTGCAAATGTCGATGGCGGAAATGGGAAACTTTGGTGTTTGGTTGGAGAAGATTAAATTCTTGAAGTCTTGAACCAAGCAACTCTGCCTTTTCTTTTGGTAATTCCAAATCGCGCACTAAGTCATTTAACTCCGCTTGACTTAACAAATGTGGGGAAATATTTGCATCTGGAACATATATGCCATCTTTCCCTGTTTCTATATCACTAGCAGAATCTTCAGATGAACTGCTGTCTGTTATCGTTGCTGGTGGAACTGGTGGTGGATTTGTTTCATCATGTGGTACTGGTTTCATTGCTGATTCGCAGTTTGGGTACGTGATCTTTGATTTGTTTTTCTTTGTGAAACCAGCAATCTTTGTCAAACAAAAATAACAATCATTGAAGTGATTTTTCGGCTCACGCCAAACCATGGGGACTGAGAACGGCATAGCTTTTCTTTTACCATTCATCCAAGCTATTAACATTGCATTGCACTGTGCACAGCAAATATGTGGTGCCCAGTCCCTCTGTTGGTCTCCTAACTTACAGTCAAAATAACACTTGTAGGCAAGTTTAATCTTTGTTGTTATGTTTCTACGTTGTGGCTTAGGTGTATATTGTCCACAGACAAAGCAGAAGTTGTCTGGGTGATTTACACAAGCACGTCTATTTGATGCCATTTTGAATTACCATACAATATCTGAAAAAACGTAGAAAGTAATTATTACGATGTGCAAAATAAAAAGAAATACACACCGTAGTACAAAACAAATGCTATAAAAACACACAAGTCACCACAACCTGTCACTTGCTCATCAGCAGAGAGCTTCAACAACCGTTCTGCTTGACTGTCACGTAGCGACTCGGGATAAATTTTATTTATCAAAATTGTTCGAATTTGTATATAGTTGGCAAAAAAATTGCTTTAACCTTGAAAAGCAAGTTTCATATTACTGGCATTAAGCCGATTAAAACCAAAATCTGGACGTGGTAGAAAATTTTACTAAAAGTGATTTGCATTTTACACAAAATCTAGACGTGATAGAAAAAATCTAATTATAGATTTGAAATCAGCATACCGAAATTAGCTAGGAGCACCTATTTGGTCTTCTGTAACAAAATCTTTGTTGCCTAGTGAATTATCAATCAAAATGCCTTGGACAAAGGAGGAAAAAATTTTTTTGCGTCACTACTTATTTGGAGACGAAATCATTCAAAACTGTGCAAGCGAAATTTCGCAGGAAGTTCAACTTCAACAATTATCCCCAGAAAAGCCAAATTTATCGTTGGGCACACAATTTCAAGCCACAGGATCAGTAAACAATCTCAACAAGAAAGCAGAAACACCCAGATCTGGCAGGAAGGTGACTGCAAGATCTCCTGACAATGTGAATGCGGTGAGAGATTCTGTCGGAAGGAGTCTGAAAAAGTCAATCCGAAGACGTTGCCAAGATCTGGGTCTTTCACGTGCGTCAGTGCAAAGAATCTTGATCAAGGATCTTCAGCTGTACCCATACAGGATCCAGATCAAGCATAAACTCACACCAGCTGACATGGCAAAACGTGTTGTGATGTGCCGGTGGTTCGAGAACAAGATCGAAGAGGATCCTGACTTTCTTGATGATGTTTGGTTCAGCGACGAAGCACACTTCTTGCTCAGTGGGTATGTCAATAGCAAGAACAATGTGTTCTGGGGCACACAAGCCCCAGACGAGGTGCTTCAGAGGCCCTTGCACTCTGTGCAGGGTGTCAGGGTGATTGACAACTTCGCTCGTCGGCTTCAAGTGTGTCTGCAGCGCAACGGCGGTCATTTGGAACATGTGCTCTAATAAATGTATCCTTTGATCTAGAGACCTCAAATCTTCAGTTTTTAATTGTTATCATATCAGCTTCCAGGAAATGTAATCGTTTTTGGAGTTTATTTTCTGAGTAATAAATTATTATCATGCCAATGGGTTCCATCTATTTTGAGACACCCGGTACTTGCAGGTTATCTAGCTGTAAAAATAACAGTATTTCTCCATGAAGTCTACCATGATGTAAACATCACAAATACATATATTTGGCTTGACAGTCAAATCTGCTTGGCATGGATCAACTCTGATGAGTTAAACTCCAAAAAATCTTTGTCCGTAACAGATTAAGAGACATTAAAGAAGCTAAACAAAATTTGGACATAACCTTCAGATACATTCCAACAAAACAAAATCCTGCAGACTTTCTTACAAGAGGATTATCCTGTAAATTACTAAAATCCAACAAAAATTGGTTTCATGGACCTGAATTCATTCAGGATGAAACAATGTGGCCAGCAGAACAAATTAATGTAAAACTTAACATGATAACCACAAATAAAGTTGAGCCACTATTAGATTATAACAATTATTCTGACTTTGGCAAACTTGTAAGGATAACATCTTACTGTCTCAGATTCATTCACAACTGTTTAAAGAAAATAAATAAACAAAGAAATAATGATAATGAAATGTATACAAGTCTAGCTACCAAATATTGGATTAACCACATACAACAAACAGAATATAAAAATGAAATAGATTTTCTAACAATTGGTAAACAAATGAACAAAGTACCCTCTGTGATAATAAATTTGAATCTTTACATTGACAAAGATGGCTTATTAAGATGTAAGGGTAGATTAAACAAATCACAACTCACATATAACAGTAAACAACCCCTTCTTCTTCCTAGGTTCCATCACATTACAACCCTAATTATTAGAGAGAAACACAATGAACTTTATCATATGGACGTTCCACAAACATTAAATGCCATTAGAAAGTTGTATTGGATACCCAAAGGCAGAATGACTGTGAAGACAGTTTTGAATAACTGTGTCACCTGCAAAAGGATTCATTCCAGATCTTTCAGGAAGACCAATCCTCCTGATTTGCCAACAGAGAGAGTCACCTTTAATAGGCCTTTCGAAACAGTTGGCATAGACTATACAGGAAGTTTGACTGTTGGTCTGGGAACAACAGAACAAAAAATGTACATCATACTTTACACATGTTCATCTTCTAGAGCAGTCAGCTTAAACATAGTGAGTGATCTCTCCGCAGAATCACTTGTCTATAGCTTTAGAAGATTTTGTGCTAAGCATTCTGTACCCAAAATTGTTTGGACAGATAATGCAACCTATTTCAAGGCTGGTGAAAACCAAATAAATGACATATTACAAAATTCACATGCCATAACATATCTACAAAATAACAAAATAAAATGGAAATACATCCCTGTTGCATCACCATGGTATGAAGCAATCTGGGAAAGGAATATCCAAACAATAAAGAATTGCCTAAAGAAATCAATAGGTAAAAAACAAATTGAATTCTTTGAACTTCTCACTCTCATTAGTGAAATTGAGAATGTTGTCAATAACAGACCTCTTACTTATGTAGGGGATAATATTAATGATGTAGAGCCTCTCACCCCAAATCATTTGATTAGAACTAAAAACTGGGGAAGATGGATTAACCAGGGTTGTAAAACTTAAAACTGCTTCAGGTGAAACTATAAGAGATGTATCACTCTTATACCCCCTAGAAGTAGGACCAACTACTGTTAACAAAAATGATCATGAAGATGAATCTATAATAGATTCTGATGATGATCAAAATTTGACCCAAACTATACCAAACCTAACCTGTTCAATAAATGATGTAACTAGTCCTACTACTACAATAACCTATACGACAAATAGTAGACCACAACGTTCAACTGCTCTACGAGCTAGGCAGATGTTACAACAAAAAATAAGGGCTGGAGTATTGTAATATTTCCTATGGAAAATAAGTTAAAATGCAACACCCTTTCATTTTGGAAAGAGTGAGGACTTTATAAAATGCTACACTTTTTATATTAAAAAGTGAGGAAAAACAAAAATGGAATAACAAATAAAACAAATTATAGGTAATCTAAGATGGGTTAACAAATATTAAAGAAAAAATTGGGTTTCACATGCAATTTTTCCTTTCTGGCTGGCCCCAATGTGTGGAAAATTTGGGAGTACCGAAATGGAAGACCCACCTAATCTTGGATAAGCCATATTGACATTAAAAAAAAATAATAACAATAAAAAATAACTCAGAAGGAGAACATGAACTCTTGCTGAGAAAAATTAAAAAGACACCAACGAAGAAACAAATATGGGATGAAAAGAAAAAAAGATCCCATAGCCAGAAATGGCAACACGGTTTTGGGAAGAAGAAAAAGATCGGGATAAGCTGAATAAGCATAATAACAGGGGCGACGGAGAAAAAAAGGAAAACTAAGTCGAAAGAAGCCGGAATAAAAATGTTTATTATTGGTGCCAAGAAATAAAACTCATAACAGTTTCAAGGTAAGAAGTTTATAAATTTCCCTTAGGTTATTAAATTTAGGTTAAATAAGCTGACATTTCAGCTGTAATTGTTTAACAAAAGAGTATGGAAGTCCTGTTTATGGACAAATAGTTAGGCTGGTTCATCTTTGGCCTAGGTCTTCCATCTCCAACGTAGCCTAGGTTGTGTTTAGGCTACTCTGGTTGGAGCAGGACCTATTTTTTCCATAAAGATTATAAAAAGCCGGCCGAGGTCCCCATAGTTATCAGACATAACACTGATGATGTTGAGCGTGACGACATAGGCCCTGGGGCCGAGGCTAGAGACGAACAGTCAAAGAACAACGGAGCGAGCCCGCAACACCTCGAGCATGTATTAATAAATAGTCTACCTCATACATTGAGGAACAAAGGGTTAAGTCTTAACAATCTACTGAGTGAGGACCCCATTATACAATGGTCTGATACAGGCGAGGTTTTTGTTGAAGAGTCAAAGGTACAGGGCTCGAACATCATTGACATCGTGTATGATTTGGTGGGAAAGTGGGATAGACCTTCACCAACAGGATGGGGACATATTACAGCTAGACTACAGCAAATAAACATTCCAAAAATGTTGATAGGTAACCAGAACAGGTTAAAAGACTTGGACGAAGCAACGCATGTACCACAGCTGAACACACCTTCGCCACCGGCGGTAGCATCTCTGAAGAGGAGGAAGAAGAGCCAACCACCAACGCACAACCCTACCCACAAGCCTCTAAAATACGCAAATGGCTAACATATTAAGAAAAAATTATTATAACATTTCTAATCCAGCCTCCTACGGAGGTGTTAATAGATTGTACAGAGGCGTTTATGAGGGAGTAGAGAAAAAAGATGTCGAGAGGTTCTTGTGTGAGCAGGATGCTTATACACTACATAAACTGGTGAGAAGAAGGTTTAAAACTGCCAAGACATTAGCAGCCTCGGTTGATTCTATTTGGCAGGCGGATTTAACAGACATGCAGAGATATTCAGTGCATAATAACTGGTATACTGTAGTAGGGTGTGTCGAATTTTTCAACTTTCAAATTCCAAATATAAGGGGTGCTAAAAAGTTGCAGCATGACTTAGGAATTCTAAAGATATTTTTGTTAATTTAATATAATTTAGTTTTGCTTGGTAAGAAGCTACATAAAAATAGTGACTTTTTTGACTTTTTTGTGGAATTATATAATAATTAGTGATGGAACGATACCAAAATTTTTAACGATTCCGATTCCGATTCCGATACCACTAAAAAGTCTCGATTCCGATACGATTCTCGATTCCGATTCCGATTCTCAATATTTTTAAATATAATTCTATACTTGTTTTTCTGGAAATTGTCATATTTTACTCTGGTAAGATTAACTATTTACATTATGAGTATAGTCATATAAATTATAAATTATAATAGAGTGGTTTAAAAATAAAAATTAACTGTAAGTTGTAACAATTCATTTTAATCTTCTTGATTACACATCATGGATATACATGTTTTAATGTATAGCTACAATACAATAAAAATAAAATTTGTTATCCTCTTTCACTTAAATTTTAAAGTTTACATTCCAAAAGAATCGTTTTAAGAATCGGAAATCATGGTACAATTCTCTCGATTCTGATTCCGATTCCGATTCCTGAAAAATGCTCGATTCTTCCGATTCCGATTCCGATTAATCGTCCCATCACTAATAATAATTATTATATTAATAATTATATATGCTGTATATATAATGCACTGCTGTTTTTGCTTATTTCACAGGTTGAAACATATTCATCAGTGTGCTGAAGATTACTTGTCCGTCAGTGCTACCATCCTAACCAGTGGGAATTGACCTACAATGGCTTCTAAAAGGAGGACAAGACTGGGGACATTCACACATATGAGCAACCTAATTGGAACTGGTAGATAGTTGTTGCCCTCTGAACTCCCAACTCTGCGAGACGTTCTGAAATATGGGCTACTGCTAAGAGAACAAAGTGGTGAGGATGTGAGAAACTACCCAGCAGCCAGTCTTGCAAAGGACATTTACCCTAAAGTGCTTGAAAAGTGGGAACGAGCAAACAGTTCTTTTGTAGCCCCCGTTGTAAATTCACGAGTCACAATCTTAAACAAGATCCAAGAGAGCTGGGAGTAGGCCAAAAACATATCTCTTGGGAGAGGAAAGCTACATGTCAAAGAGGCTTTCATTGCAAAACTTGACAAGCTTTTTGACATCCTCAGTTGCAAGTGTAAAATTGTTCCCTGCTCTGAATTTGGCTGCCTTGCAGATGCTGGTTGCAAAAACGAAACTCACATTAACTGTACATGCCCTAGGGAGATGAAGATCCCTGTGAAGGAACTTGCTTTCATTAAAGGTCAGAGAGACAAGTCTGGTTCTATTGGACCACATCAGATTGGCTTGCCAGATCAACCTGAGCACAACAGACAAGTCAGAAAGCAGAAGCGGCAAGAAGACGAAAGAAGAAGGCTTGCTGAAATAAGCAGACAAGTAAGCAGGATGTTTCAATGCCATCAAATGAAATAATTTTCTCTGATGATGAAAATGAAGAACAAATAGCTGATGCTCAAGATGGAAAGGATGGAAGTTATGAAGTGACATTAGAAATACCAAGCACGTCTTCAACTTCCAATAAAAAGCCAGAGTACAACACATTAGAAATACCTAATGTTGCTATGCATAGCATCAGATATGGTGTTGGCCTGCGTGCCACAGCTGCCATCACCACTGCTGCCTTTATGGATGCTGGCTTGATCACTGAAGAAGACAAGAGACTTGTAGTTGATCACAATAAAGTCAAGAGGGGCCCGAGAAAAAGTTATGAGATCCCTGGATCAGGAATTTGATGATCTTTGTAAGAAGGGTGAAATTGACTGCATCTTCTTTGACGGCCGTCAAGATACAACTAAAGTTATGCTGAAAGCAGACAATTCAGATCGTCAGTTCCCCAGCATCATCAAAGAAGAGCATTATTCTGTGTGTAGTGAGCCAGGTGGAAGATATCTCTACCACTTCACTCCTGAGAAAGGCTCAACGAGAAAAAAACCTGCTGAAGTTATTGCTGATAATCTTGTAGATTTCATGAAGAAGAAGGGCATTCATAAAAGTCTGCATGCCATTGGAGGTGATTCTACAAATGTTAACACTGGCTGGGAGGGTGGTTCCATGCATTGGGTAGAGGTCAAGCTTTGCCGTAAGCTGATCTGGTTGGTTTGTGCCCTCCACACTAACGAGTTACCCCTGCGACACTTGATCACAGCACTGGATGGGAAGACCTTGTCTAACAACAAGTGGACAGGTAACATTGGCAAGATGCTAGACACTGCAACCGAACTTGAAATTGATCCTTCATTCACCAAACTCTCAATTGGAGAGCCTCTTACTTCACTGAGTGACAATGTCGTAAAGGATCTCTCTACTGATCAAGCGTACGGGTATAGGATCACACAGGCCATAAGGACAGGAGAACTTCCCACAGATCTGGCCATTCTTGAAATTGGTCCAGTGAGCCATTCAAGGTGGTCGACAACAGCAAACAGGCTTTGTCGCATATGGGTTTCAAAACATGGCCTTAAAGGCAAAACCCTCAACAACTTAAGACTGACAGTGGAATACATTGTTGGTGTGTACTACCCCTGTTGGTTCAACATCAAAGTAAAACACTCTTGGGTGGAAGGCCCACGCCACATCTTGTTTCAGCTGCGGCTAGTTAGGCTGCAAAAGAAGGCTGTAGTGGATGCTGTTTTGCCAACCATCAAGCGCTCAGCATGGTATGCATTCAGCGAAATGATAATCCAGACACTCTTGTGCTCAGATGACAGTGAGGAGAGGAGAGCTGGTGTCCAAAAGATTGTTGACATGAGGGGTGGAGATGATGACACACTTGGAGATCTTTCTGTACGTCCCAGGAAGACACCTTCCATCAACCCCAGTGCTTCTTCCGTGTTGGAGCTGACAGACTGGTCTGACGGGGTATTTGAACCTCCTTTGACATGTAAACTGACTACAGCGGAAGTAAAGAAGTTCTTTGACAAGCCTATGCAAGTTCCACAGTGGCCCTGTCATGCTCAGTCAATAGAGAGGTGTGTGAAACAAGTCACAGAGGCAGCAGGCAGGGTGTATACACATGAGAAACGTGAGGGCTATATCAGAGGCCAAGAAGCAAGTCGGCGGCTGATGTCCAAGAACGAATCAAAGCAAGACTTGATGAAACTTGTTGTTTAAATATTTTTTTTTACTGATGTCATTACTTTCTAATGTTGTTTTATGATTACAAGGATATGTTTTATGATTACTAGGATATGTTTTATGCAGAGAAACTAAAATTTTTATAGCATTACCTGACATTTTGAGAAGCTAAAATTAATAAATGTTGTTTTCCGAGAGCAATTTATGTGCTTTTTAATCAAACGTAGATTTACCAAGCTAAGTGTTGAGCAATCACAAAAATAATAGCAGATTTGAATTCTTCACATCCAAAAACATATTTTTAAAACCCCACAGTGAAGGAATTGGCAAAAATTAATTTTCACCTCCCAAATTGACACACCCTAATACTGTAGGTACATCTTGTTTATAATAGAGGTGTTCCCTAGATACTTGTGGTTAATTCCGCTGAAAAATAAACTGGCTGAAACAGTTGGTAAAGCCACCAAAGCGCTAATGTTGAAAGAAAACAGGATTCCTGGCTTTTTTTGTACAGATTTGGGCAAAGAATTTATAGGCCGAGCCTAGCAGAAAATGTTGACGGAGTTTAATATTGGTTATTACATATCCAGTTCTATACATAAGGCATCTTTAGCCGAAAGAGTTCAGCGTAACATAAAGGAACGTATGCATCGTTATTTCACACAAAAACACATACAGATACATATACATTCTGGAGTCACTGGCTTCGTCCTACAACCGGTCACGGCATCGCATGATTGGAACAGCTCCTAACAAGCTTTTAAAAAGAGACCACCATATAGAGCCTGAGGCGAGAAAAAATAACCGTAGAGCACCACCACGCTCTGAGAGTTTCAAAATCAATGATTATGTAAGACTGTCAGGAGCGGGAATAAGTTCACGAAAGGCTTTGAGCAAGGGTAAACTCAGGAGATTTTTAAAGTTAGAGCTATGAGGCCTAAAGACGATGTGATAATGTATTACGTTGAAGATTTGAATGGTAAAGAAGTTGGGGGCGGCCTTTATGGCGAGGAGATGCAGCGAGTGGCGTTTAATTTAGGTAAAAAAGCGTTTAAAATTTAGAAAATTTTAGGCAAGGTTTTAAGTATTGAGAAGAAAGAGGTCGTTTTTTTAATTCTTAGAAGACTCGATGAGTGTGAAAAATTAAGCATAACTTTAGATGATACCATGTGTTCAGCCTGGAGCGGCGAGTTGCAGTACTACAGTACAAAAGTAACACTAGGACTTGGGCATTATGACACAGTCGAGGATATTGTGAGGGCTTTAAATGGGAGTCTGGAAAGGTCAAGCCTCACCCCCGATTTACTTTTTGAAGTCGTAAACAAAGACACACCGGCCCATACTTTGTTGCTAAAATGAACTAGTAGAAATATTAAGGACAATGACCTGTTCAAAATTATGCCTGAGGACAGATATGGCGCGGCCATCCAAAAAGACACTTTTTACGAGTCACAGCATGACTTATTCAACTTATTGTACCAAGTAAAATTACCGAAATTAGCCGCTGGAGGCCCTCCCCCGAGCATGTGTTATGTTTACAGTAATATCGTGGACCACCAATTTCTTGGGGATACCCAGGCTCGTTTGTTACGCATTATGCACATTCCCGATCATAGAGGTAAGAGTTTAATCATCACATATGATAAGCCTCATTATGTTAAAGTTGCACCTAACCTACTAACCAGTATCTCAATATATATACATACTGGGTGTTTCAGGAGGAAAGGTCAATACTTCGGGAGGTGATAGTATCGGTCATTGTGAGAAAAAAGTTCATATGAACAATGTGCCTAATTCTGAATGATTACGGAGATAGAGCTGTTTGAATCTACAAATACAAAATCATTGTTAATGGTAATCAAGAAAGAGAAACCAATTACTGTTTCTAACATTTAATGTTTAAACATTGGCATTTTGAATGGTATCAGATACAGAAATGGCAAATTTGTTAAAGTTTACAATACGTTTTCGAAAATCCTACCGTCAATCTCAATGCACTTTGCAACTCGTGTGCGAAGATTGCGTGTTGTTCGTCTGAGTTGATCTTGACGTTCCTTTATGGGGGCAGCAGCATCCAAAATGCGCGCGAGCAATTCGTCTCGTGTATCCACCTTTCTTTTGTGAACTTGACTTTTCATCCACCCCGACAAACAATAATCTAACGGAGAGAGGTCTGGAGACCTTGGTGGCCATTGAATGGGACCACCGCGGCCGATCCATCGACCAGGGAAAGTTTGATTTAGGTATTGCATCACCAGACGGGTAGAATGTGGAGGAGCTCCGTCATGCTGAAAGTAAATACCAACGCGTGTAGCCAAAGGAACATCCTCCAATAGTCCTGGCAATTCATTTTGCAGAAATTCTAGGTAACTTTGTTCTGTAAGACGATTCTCTAAAGTAACAGGGCCAATCAGCTGATCATCGATGATACCGCACCACACATTGGCAGAGAAGCGATGTTGAAAATTTGTTTCCACAGTGGCATTTGGATTTTCGTCTGACCACCGATGAGAGTTACGAGTGTTGTTGATACCGTCACGGGTGAAAGTAGCTTCATTGGTGAACAGTATTAATCGAAGCAATCGGCGATTAGCATTTACCCAATGACAAAATTGCAGTCGCATGGCAGCGTCTCCTGGTTGAAGGAGTTGTACACGCTGTACATGATATGGATGCAAGCCTTCCTCACGTAATGTTCGCCATACTCTTGTGTGTGGTACACCGAGACGTGTAGAAATTCTTCGTGAGTTAGTAGTAGGACTACGCTCTACCAACTGAAGAATGTTTTCCACGTAATCCACATCTTGTTGACCTTCACGTTCAGATGAAACATGAGCGCTGGGAAATGTACCAATCTCACGCAATGTGTTGAAAACTCTGGTAAACACTCTTCGATCCGGAACTCTGCGGTTCGGAAACTGTCGACGGTATTCTGCAACAGCAGCTGTTGCACTTCCATCGCAAAAACCGTACACATGCACCATATCTGCACATTCGGCATGTGCAAAGCTGTGTGGCATTCTTAACACTGCATCAAACACCAAACAATGTCACTCACAACAGTCAGCTGTCGATTGGCTTATGTTACATGCTTACATTACAGCTTACATGGTTCAAGGTTATAGGGGAGAGAAGGGGGAGGAAGAGCTGCGCGCGCATCAGATTCAAACAGCTCTATCTCCGTAACCATTCAGAATTAGACACATGTTCATATGAACTTTTTTTCTCACAATGACCGATACTATCACCTCCCGAAGTATTGACCTTTCCTCCTGAAACACCCTGTATAAGAACGATTGAGGGGAAAAAGTTCCCATTCGGCTACGGGAGCTTAACCGTGGTGAAGCTCCACTTCCGGAGTGTTGCAACAGAATGACACAGAGGCCATTTACCGTCTACCAAGGGGTGAGGTACCAGCGTGGAAGTGGCATCGGCTCAATGTTTTCGGCTATACGGCGCACAGCTGTGCCCTTACTGAAAAGTGAGGCTAAATATCTTGGAAAGAAGTCCCAACATTCAAGACTTAACACATTTGAAGATATAATGTCAGGTACCAACCCTAAAGAAAAATCGTCGAAGATGCAAGGAGAAAAATGCGCAGTAGAGGTTTTAGAAGAAAGAGAAAACAAAAGGTTGCTATAAGAGGAAGAAAGCGTACTGTACAACGTGGTAAAAAAAGGGAAGCTAAGAAGACAAATCGTGGTGTAAAGCGGAAAAGGCCTTAAGAAAAAATAAATTTTCTAAGCGTATAAAGCCGGTCGTGCACTTATTTTTTAAAAACTAATATAAAGAAATCTGATACAGATGCCTCTTATAGGTGATTGTACATCTGAAGTGGAAGAGTGCATTAACGCTTCCTATGAGTCATTTTATTCATCCCCACAGTTCGGAATGCTGCAAATCTGAGCTAAATCTCTTTGATGTGCTTCCAACGCAGACAAGTATTGTGGAGACCGAATTTGTCACAATTCATCCTCTCAACGCTATTGGGTCAACGATTGCGCCTATAGAGTTCGTGATTTCTTCGTCGGGGAGTCATTTTTTTACCCTTCCAACGTGTTTCTTTACACTAAACTAAGAATTGCACATTCGGATGGCACAGATTGTGAAGAGGGTTACGCAGTATACCCTGAAAACAACTTCCTATACATACCGATAAGTTATTGTGATGTGTACCTAAATCAAAGTAACGTTTCACCTGGCGCTAGCCATCACCATTATAGGGCCTATTTAGAAACTGTTTTAAACTTTACGAGAGATGCAAAAGACACACATTTGACGGCTGAGGGGTATTATATCCCAATTGATGGACAGTGTGAAAAATAAATTTAAAAATTCTAAAAGAAAATATACAACTCGTACGCGAGACTTCATTCGGATTTTTTATCGCAAGATAAGCTGCTTTTGAACGGTGTTAAAATGAGGATTAAAATTACACGTACAGCCACGAGATATGTTAAAATCTGGATGAGGGTAGCGAGCAATCTATCAAACCTGCTGTTGTACATATTTTAGATACGTATCTTAGAGTTCGTCGCGTGAAGTTGTCCGCCATCAAGAAGATGGAAATTGAGAAGCGCTTGCTGAAAGATACAGCTAAATATCCAATGAAACGCGTGATTTTAAAATGCATACCGTCACGGCGGGTGTAACTACCAAGCAGATAGAAAATGTAGCCTTGGGTATTCTCCCACAGCGCGTTCTTATCGGCTTGCTTGATCGCAAGGCCATGGTCGATGAGTATAAGAAATCGGCCTTCAAATTTGGCTTGAAAAGTATAAATTTACATATTAATGGTGCATATGTTGATGGGGCTTTGGAAGTGAAATACTCTACAGGTCCCGAGTTTTCTTTATGTTTACGCGCATACCACAATCTGTCCGAGATATTAATGGGTGTTATGGATTTGGTTCAGGTGTCACTATAGACGAGTTTATAAATGGAAGTACAATGTTTGCTTTTGATCAATCTGCTGATCGATGTGGCAGCGTGATCACACATCTAAACCCCCAGTCACACGGCAGTCTTGGTGTAAGATTTGAATTTGGTGAAGCATTAGCCAACCCTATAAGTGTACTGTTTTACTTGGAAAGTCAGAGCGTCATTGAGATTGACCGCTTCAGAAGTGTATTTCGCGATTTTTAAAAATAATAGATGAAATGACGATACGCGAGGTTGTGATGCAGGATTGTTTCACGCGAAACATATTCGCCGGGACTTATGGAAAAAATTAAAAATTGAAACAATCGATTACGAAAATCAATGCCGCATTTATAGTAAACACGGGTTCCCTTGGCACCCAGGGTACCCATTGGTTCTGGATATTTATTGGAAATAGAGAATGTGTCTATTGTTATGACTAAAGCCCGGATGTTTATGCACTAAAAAAACTTAAAATAGGCAGGCAAAAAGGCAAAATAAAACTGCAAAGAAGGCACAAAAAAGGCATTTATTTTCAAAAAGTAAACTCACAATAGGAACATATAACAACGATGTAGAACATGTTCTTAATATTAACATATACAAAGTAACATAATATTGACATCAGCACTACAGAATTTTAAAAAATTACTCAGACTGATTGCACATAATGATAATCATTTTCTTCAAATTATCAAATGTGAAGCCCTGCCTTCTGTCAGAGAGTAGATGCCTGGGAATCGAGAATGACCTCTCAACCTCAACTGAGGTAACTGGTGCATATTTGAAGTATGCAACGGTTTCTGGATTAATATCCGCGGTGTCACCATCAACTTTTCCTTCCAGAACTTTTCCAATATTCTTCAGCTGATCTAGATCTTTGTTTGCAGAAATTACCCTTTCACATTTTTGTCGAATAGCTTCACCTCCATCACCGGGAGCCTTACTAATATCTTGTACAATGTCGTGGAAAATATTTAAACGGCTTACCAAAGTATCATCTCTTCTCTCAAATGCTGTGGTAGCATCTGGTAGCTTTGCAAAATGAGCAGTAATAAAAGAAAGATCGTTGCGGAGAGATTTCTTCTGCATCAGGTCATTCATGATGCGAATTAAAGAAGCACGTCTTCATCAAAACAGTTTACGATGTCTCGTAACATGTCAAAATTTGTCCCCCACCTCGTTCTGAGGAGGAAGTGTCAGTTCAGGCGCCCTTTCCTTGAACAGCTAAACTCGCGATGGCGCTTTAAGAAAAATCTTCTTGCCATTTGAAATTAACTTATCGACGCAAGGAAACAATCCACGTACGGCCTCGCCAATTCGATGAAGAGCATGTGCTAAACAGGTAAGGTGTATCATTCTTGGGAAAATAACCTTTAGAGCTTTTGCTGCCTTTTTCATATAAGGAGCTGCATCAGTGACGAACAAAACAACACTTTCGTGTTTGATTCCCTCTGGCCAAAGCAAGGTAAGTGACGTTGTAAAGAGCTGCGCGATAGTTGTACTGTTAGAGTTTTCAAGCTCCTCACATGTTAGCAAGTATATTTTTGATGGCTGACTAACTTCCATGGATCCGATAATCACGTTAGCAGCATACTTTCCCACATTATCAGTTGTTTCATCTATTGAAATCCATATTTTGTTATCCTTAATTCCATCTCTAATTTTTTGCATAATGTGGTTATAGTGAGCGTCGACATAATTCTTCCTTAAGGTAGACTCACTTGGGATAGTTTCCTTCGTATACTTCTCTAAAAAATACCTTAGCGACTTGTTCTCTAATTTCCACAATGGAATTCCCGCATCAATAAACGCTTTACATAAATCCATCGAAAAAGTGGATTGGCGGCTTGAAGATGAAGCAAATGTAGTTAAAAGACATGTTTCCTGTTTTTTACCTTTCTCAGCAGCATATTTGTGTTTAGCAGTCTGTATATGTTGAGAGACAAAGTACTTTTTGTCAAAGTTTAAGGATTTTTCGCATATCTTGCAAAATAAGACAGAGCCATCGTGGAAAAAACATCACTTCCAAACTCTCTGACAAGATTAGTTAACTTCTTACTTGAAGATGCACTGACTTTAGGCATTGCGACGTGTATTCACTGACGTTTAGGTGACGTTTAGGTGACGTTTAGCTTTTCAGCTGCCAGATGTTGCCAACAAAACAAAACACTATTAATCTAAATGTTTATTTCAGTATCTTATTTCAGAAAATATTTAAAATAGGCACATTTGGCGCTTAAATTATGAAAGAGGCATTTTTGCCCCAAAATCCGCAAAAAAGGCAAAAATAGGCATTTAAGGCATTATGCCTGAACATCCGGGCTCTAGTTATGACTCTTTAGCACTGCAATTGTGGCTCGACCCCGTAATTATGGATTTCATAAAAAACTTACGTGTACAACGAGTTGTGTGGAACCCACAACGATATCAGGGATTTTTCTCAAATGTGTGCGGACATCATTGCCTTTGCCTGGCTTGCGGGAACAGCTATTCAGATTTCTTATAAAACGCTAGATTTGTGTGATTATGAGTGTAATGATAACCTTGTGTTTAGCGAGGTAGTCCGTAGATTCCCCTTTGTAAATGAAACGAGCACCCGTATTGTATAAAATGAGAAAATATATATACCTTTGACCTTTGGTTAACCTTTGGTTAGCTTCCGCCCGAATTGTTCATTCTGACGAAGGTCAAGCTCTTCACTCCACCTTAGACCTACAGTTTAACGTGGAATCCGAGACACGCCCCATCAGCAGCCCAGCGTCTTAACCACTACGCCACCTAGGGTACCCATTTATCTACCAACCACTTTCTTTATTGTGTGGAAGGATGAACAGCTGGGTTTTGCTGCGCGTCGGCTGCCGTCGGGTCTCGAACCCGGGGCCGATGGATTCGTAGTCAGCTAGTCAGCGACACTAACCACTACACCACCGAGGCGTACACTACACCACCGTGTGTATATATATATATATATACCATGTTAAAATTGCCTATAGTTATTTTATACCAGTATAATAAAAACCCTGCACCTAAATTTATATCCTCTAAATTCTATATAAATAATGTGTAAAAATCATTGTCACTCCTATTTGTTCAATAAAGCATTGAAGCCAATATTACATAAAAAAAATGTATTGTTACAGTGAACGGAGTTATGTGTTAATTTATAAATATACTTAAAATGCTACCCTTGGTTTTATTAGTTAATAAAGTATTGAAAATATTTGGTTTATTCTTACCTCGACCTGCACACACGTACAAGAAAAAAGAATAAAAAATTTACATCGTTTCTCCAGCAATTTCGCATTCCCTAGAAAGATTGTCGCGTAACGCCACCTGATCGCCCCTAAAAATAAAAAATATTACTGTAAGCGTCTTCCTTCGTATAATAAAGAATAAAAAAATATATACGTTTAATTAGAGATATTATTAAAGTTTTAAGGATGTTTATTATTATTATCTCGCAGAAGAGAGAGAGAGAGAAGAGAGAGAGAGAGAGAGAGAGAGAGATTTTAAAAATAAAAACGACTTCTTACCCTGTAAGATCGATGTTCTCCAAACCGCCCTCGTATTCTAATACGCTCCGACATAGGTCTGCGTCAGGGCTAAAATGTTGAAAATAAAAACCAATGCGCTATTCATTTCAAAAAAGGATTTATGTAAGAGAAAAGTTGCACGAATTATTGAGACACATCTTAAAACAATAGTCTGTTTTCAAATTACATAGTACTTACACGCCGTAATCGTCACTGCTTGAGACGGCGCTACTCTCGTATCGCAAGTCTTATAACATTGCTCGCCCTAAGTCTTGGCTCGAGAATACACGGCCGTTGTCGACGAATCCCATCATATGGACGCACACGTTAGCGCTGTAAAATAACGACGTATATGTACACATTCTTGTATGGTAGAGTCAGACCTTTCAGATATAAATAATAACAGATTAAAATTGTGTCACGAAAACTTCACAAAAAAAAAACCACACTTCTACATAAATGATGACACAGGAGAAAAAGATTCTATATATTTCACTCAGAACTCTATTGAATAAGGCTATTTGCGTAGAGCACAATGTATCCACGTAGAATAATTTACATAACGATATTCAGGAATTCGTCCGACGACATTTCTTGCTTATAAATTTGTATGGAACAGTTGAAAGCTTCACTAAACTGGAAATGAATCGTATATGGCACTTTCACACCTTTTTATCGGACAGGGGAGAAAGTGGCCCCTAGAATGAGAGAGAGAGAGAGAGAGAGAGAGAGAGAGAGAGAGAGAGAGAGAGAGAGTTTATAGAATGAGCATAAACAAACATATTTAATTGAACTCCCCATTCAATAAAATTCTATTTTCTGTATTACAAATACTAGCAAAAATACTGCCCTACGGGCGGTTTTTGCTCTTTCCTGCTGAAGGCTTGGAGCCCTCGGCCAATTACTTCATCTGGGAAATTAATTTTCTTACCTAAAGGTATTATTTCCTGTTATAAAAATCTCCTTATAGGCATAATTGTCAACAAATCCTCCCTTTTCATTTCTTTCTGTCAGGACTTTCAGCAAAAGATCGGCGCTACGCTCCGATTTCGCTAGATCTGCGGTACTTGGGCATTCGGCCCAAACCGAATCGAATTGTGGGCCTACGGCGTATTTTATTTTGAACATCATTCCTATCCCTCTCACCTTGGGCCTCAGTAATTGGGGTGCCTGCAGCGCCCCAATTACTGTCGGTTCAATTATTTGGTCAATAAAACTATAGAAAAGAAAGCAGCCACGAAAATCTAAAGCTTGACAAATCTTGATACAATGAGCTCAAATGTGAAGTTTAAGATTTTCATGATTGCATTCTTTTCTATAGTTTTATTAACCAAATAATTGAACTGACAGTAACTGGGGAGCCTGCGGCCCCCCAATTACTGGGGGTTCAATTATTTTGTCAATAAAACTATAGTCATGAAAATCTTAAGCTTCACAAATCTTCTTGACACAATGTGAAGCTCAAGATTTCCATGGCTGCCTTCCCAATTACTGTCGGTTCAATTATTTGGTCAATAAAACTATAGAAAAGAACGCAGCCATGAAAATCTAAAGCTTCACAAATCTTGATACAATGAGCTCAAATGTGAAGCTTAAGATTTTCATGATTGCGTTCTTTTCTAGTTTTTTTTTGGTTACATATATATATCGCACTTACCTCCATTATAATATAAGATGCGTAGAAAATGTCCTTCGCATTATTTGGGTAACACTGCTAAAATGAATTGTGGAATTCTATAAACGCAATATCATAACATGCATATTTCTGTGGGAAATATTATATTTCGCTTTTAACGGTCTGCGCATTATAAACTGTTTTTAAACTCGTCATGTACGGGGCTCCAATAAACCTTAGCCCCCCCCGCCCATGACCTAAACCATTAGAGGTACAGTAAAACTAAACATACCTTACAAAAGAGCATTTAATCCTGCATTTAATGAGAAACAATTAAAACTTGGTGTTCCCGCCATTGGCTTCCAAGACAGCCTGAATTCGCTTTGGGTAGCTTGCCAAAAGTGACGTGAATAGATCTTGATCGTTACACAAATTTGCTAAAACAGTTTCAATGTATTGCGTCATTGTATCCTTCGAAAATCGATTTGCTGCAGGTTCCTGAAACAAGAGACATTCAACCTTGTCCTTTATAACTGATCCAATGTGTTCACAGACATTCAGGTCAGGAGAATTTCCTGGCCATTCTTCATTTCCAAAGAAATCGATCTCATGTTTCCGCAACAACTGTTGAGTGGCTAATGCCTTAAAGCAGGGGGCCTTATCGTGTAGAAGTGTGACCTGATCGACATCCATAACATTGTTTGGGTTTCTTAGAAAAGGAATGATATGCTGGGATAGAATAATATCACGAAAATACTGTCCATCCCAACTCTGACCATTTGGCTTCAGCACCCACATGAGCTTCTTTGCAGTGAACAAAACAAACACACCAACACAGTCTGGACTTTTTAATAATTCGCGATAATGTTCATTGTCATCGATTTCATCTGGTGTTGTGGCCCACACTCGATCATTTTGGTAGTTAGGCCAACGTGTTACATAAACAAAAAAATCATTCGAGACAGCTAAATGCATGAAATCATTCACATCCCAATCTTCAAGATAATGGGCAAACCACATTCTGTCATCGATGTTAAGTTGAGTTTTTCTTGGCTTTGGAAGTTCATGCCAAGGCTTTAAACCTTGCCTATGACGGTACAGTCGAATGATCTCACCACTAACGATCTTTCTTCTCAACACTTCGATCTCTCTAGAAAGTTTAGCACAGCTGTTTTTCCGCTTACGCGTACCGCTTATTTGGGCGCCCAGATTTGGTTGTATCCATTTCACATTCATCCAAAGTTTTATTCCAATTTCTTTTGACGAAGTCCTCACTTCTTCGCAACTTTTTGGCAACCCATGAACGTGTTATAAAGGTGGCTCCAGCATCACGAGCTTCCCGAAATGTTATTGCTCGTATGCGATCTATCACACGTTGCCTCTCCGAATCACCAATTAATTGAGAAGCCATTATATTATCACTTTATCAGCTAGAATAATTTTAATACCTGCAATAAATAAAGAACTTTATATATTTTTATAATCACTAAAAACTGTACAGGGGAGTAACTACTAAGGTGAGGAGTAGTGTGGGTGTGTCGGAGAGCTTTGGGGTGGAAGTTGGTCTGCACCAAGGATCAGCTTTGAGCCCCTTCCTTTTCAATGTGGTATTCGATGTGTTGACGGACGGGATTAGAGGGGAGGCGCCGTGGTGCATGATGTATGCAGACGATGTTGTGTTGAGTGGGGAGACGAAAGAGGAGGTGGAGCAGCAGTTGGAAAATTGGAGAGAGGCGTTGGAAAGTAGGGGGATGAGAATTAGCCGAAAGAAGACCGAATATATGAGCTGTGATGTGCAGCAGGACCGAGGAGGGGAAGTGACATTGAGTGGAGAGCGTGTTAAGACGGTGGAGTATTTTAAATACTTGGGGTCAACAGTGGATGCAGAGGGGGGAGCAGAGAGAGAGATAAACTGTAGAATACAGCCGGGGTGGAAGAACTGGAGGGACGTATCAGGGGTGCTCTGTGATAAGAGGGTCCCAGTGAAACTGAAGGGAAAGGTATTCAAAACAGTGGTGAGGCCGGCAATGTTGTATGGAATGGAGACTGTGCCAATGAAGAAGAGCAATGAAAGAAAAATCGATGTGGCTGAAATGAAGATGTTGAGATGGATGTGTGGAGTGACGAGGAGGGATAGGGTTAGAAATGAGCATATAAGGGGAACAGTGAAGGTGGCGGAAGCATCTAAGAAGGTGCAGGAGGCCAGGCTGAGGTGGTATGGACACGTCAGGAGAAGAGAGGAGGAGTATGTGGGGCGCAGAGTGCTGGAGATGGAGTTGCCGGGACGGAGAAGAAGAGGAAGACCGAAGACGAGATGGAGGGACTGTGTGGTGGCGGACATCAGGGAGAAGGACTTGGAGGAGGACGTGGTATACGACAGAGGAGAGTGGAGAAGACGAACCAAAAACAGCGACCCCATGTAAAGATGGGATAATAAGCTGCGGAAGAAGAAGAATAATCACTAAAAACTATTTCGATATAAGTAAACATGTAAGCCTCAAATAGGGGGGGCTTAGGTTTTTTTGGAACCCCTTAGTTTAATTGCTCGACTAAAAATAATTTGCATACTCTGTTCTTACATTCGTAAATGTGTTGCAAGAAATGTATTTGTATATTTTTCCTCTATTATTTCTTGTATACCCCATTGTATTTATTTCTGTTATATGAAATTAATTGTTTACCAACTTTTTATACAGCAAAATACAGGCTCCGCCCAAAATAGAATATTTTTATAAAAATATATAAGTTAGCCCTAAAACTGATTTAAATTACTATTTTTTTTTATAATATGGTTAAAAGATAAATTTGTATATTAAGACAAAAATTTGTTTTAAATGATTCGTTTTGAATAATTCTCCTTTAATGCATTGTAAAAGGAGAAAAATAGATAAGTTATCCCTAAAACTTAAATCCAGTTTTATTTAAAAATTATATTATTATTTTTTATAATATAATTTAAAGATAAATTTGTATATTAAGACAACATTTTTTTAAATAATTCATTGTTTTGAATAATTCTCCTTTAATGCATTGCAAAACGAGAAAAATAGATAAGTTATCCCTAAACCTTAAATCCAGTTTTAAGTTCAGAAGAGCAATGTACGTTGTGACAGCGATAGTAAAGAGAGAGTGAGGGAACATTGCGGCGAAGAGAGAGAGATTAAAGACAATCAGTAAGAGGCGGAAAATTGATGAGACGAAAAGTCTTTGATTTCACCCGGTCAAGTACGGCTGTGTGGGTTGAACCACCCCACACATGAGAAGCATACTCCATACAGGGGGTGAACAAGACCCCTGTACAAAGACAGCAACTGAGTTGGGGTGAAGAAACCGCTGAGACGGTACAGCACACCTAGCGGGTGGAGAAGTGAAGAGTGAAATCATTGGCATCGGCATGAAACCCCCAACTTGATATTTTTTTAACATATGAAAATATAAGTACAACGAAACTGGGCCGAAGGCCCCAACACCGCGATAAAACTACAGAAAAGAACGCAGCCATGAAAATCTTGAGCTTCACATTGCCGCCCGTAATAATAATAAATAAAAAGAAAATTTGTTGTTACAGTTTTCAAAGACCCCAGCACCGCGGTTTAGCTGGTATTGCCGAAGAAGCCCAGAGGATGGTGGATTTACAACAACTGTCAAAATTCGTGGTTCTGAAATTCAAGTTGACAACAGGTGGATTGTTCCATATTGTCCACTCCTCTCTCGACTGTTCAATGTTCACATCAATGTTGAAATGTGTAATTCCATCAAGTCCATAAAATATGTCTGCAAGTATGTCAACAAGGGAACTGATATGGCTGTGTTTAGCCTTCAGAAGGATGTATCCAAGAATGATGAGGTTCAACAATATGAATTAGGCCGATATATTAGCAGTAATGAGGCCATCTGGAGAATTCTGAGCTTTCCAACTCATGAAAGACATCCTACAGTGGTTCATCTCCGTGTACATCTTGAGAATGGCCAAAGAGTTTACTTCACTGAAGAAAATGCACTTCATTGTGCCCAAGCTACACAAAACACGACTCTCACAGGATTTTTTAACCTTTGCAGGGAAAATGAATATGCTAAGACTCGACTCTACCACCAAGTACCCAAGTATTTCATATGGAATAGTGGAAGTAAGAAGTAGGCCCGTCGAAAAATAGGATATAATGTGCCAGAGCATCCTAATGTCAAGGCCAGTGATGTATTAGCCCGTGTTTACACTGCGTATACTGGCAATTCAGAATGCTTTTTCTTGTGTCTACTTCTACATGAGGTCAAGGGACCAACATCGTTCGAGGAACTGCGAACAGTGGACAGCAGAGACTGTGAGACTTACAAACAAGCTTGCCAATTGAGAGGACTCCTTGAAGATGATGTCCATTGGAGTAACACCCTGAATGAAGCAACTGCTACACAGTCACCAATGATGATATGGAATCTTTTTGCCATTATGCTCCACATGTGTGCCATATCTAATCCTCGGGAACTTTGGAACAACTACAAGGAGAACCTTGCTGAGAACATTTTGAACCGGGCACAAATGAAAAACCAAAACCTAAATGTACGAGGGCCACTCAATATATTTTGCCCAACCTTTTTTTTCCTTTCCAAGTTTCCTTGTAAGTTCCAAAAATTTTGTACACAAGTAGCTACATACAAGTTTTTATTTTTCCACGTAGTCTCCATCCTTTTCTACGGCTTTCCTCCACCTCGAAACAAGGGCCTATATTCCTTGCTGGTAAAAGTCGCTGGGTTCCGCTGGAGTCACCTCTTAACCTCCTCAACAACCCCATCGTCACTCTGAAACTTTCTTCTACGAATAGCATCCTTCATTGGCCCAAACAAATGGAAGTCTGAAGGTGCCAGATTCGGGCTGTATGGAGGGTGGGTAACACAGTCAAGCGCATTTTTGTGATGGCCTCTCTTGTTTGCAAACTGTTGTGTGATTTTGCGTTATCATGCAAAAGAAAGACGTCTTCCAGTTTTCTATCCGGTCGAACTTGCTTTATACGTCTCTGGAGTCTCTCTAAGGTAGCAATATATTCCTCTGAGTTGATTGTTTGTCCTTTCTTCATAATGTCCACCAGAATCACTCCTTTCATGTCCCAGAAGATGGTGGCCATAACCTTTCCTGCAGAGGGAGATATTTTGAACTTTTTTTTTGCGTAGTCTGCGTGATGCCATTCCATGGATTGGCGTTTTGTTTCAGGTTCAAAGTGGTGTACCCACGTATCATCCACAGTCACAATTCGTGAAAGGAAGTCATCCACTTCTGTCTCGTATCGAACCAACGTCTCAGAAGCAATTTCTTTTCTTTAGGCTTTGTGATCTTCAGTCAGTTCGCGAGGAACAATCCGTGAACACACTTTTGAGTATCCCAGTTGCTGAATTATCGTATTCACACTTCCTTCACTAATTCCTAGCTCCAGTGATAACTTCTTGTATTTGACGCGCCAATTTGA
Organism: Bathynomus jamesi; assembly: GCA_023014485.1. NCBI lineage: Eukaryota > Metazoa > Arthropoda > Malacostraca > Isopoda > Cirolanidae > Bathynomus > Bathynomus jamesi. The sequence goes on from JAJOZX010003075.1 coordinate 371,898, forward strand.
TCGAATGATGCTGTTAGCACGTTGCACAGTGTGAGATGTCAGCCGATGCTGGGCGACCGCTGCGTGGCTCATCATCGAGGCTGGCTCTCCCTCTCTCCGATGATCTCACACGTTTAGACCAGCGTCCAACTGTGCTTCAATCAACAACAGCATCTCCGTAAACGTTTTGCAAACGTTTGTGAATATTTCCAACTATCTCCTTCTCTGTGGTTAAGAACTCGATAACAGCTCTCTGTTTACGAAGCACATCACTGTCAGACGCCATTTTCGAAACTGCGTTAACCATCGGTTTTATACAAGTGCGTTTAAAAGCGGTTTTATCCAAGGAGGGGAGGTTCAAACTGGAAAAATCTGGTTATGTGAAGCGCAGAAAGTTCAAACTTACGGCCCAAAAGACATTTCAGCCCATGGCCTATTATTTAGCTAAGAAAAAAGGGTGGGGCAAAATATATTGAGTGCCCCTAGTAGATTTCCGTGATGACATTTTCAATCACGCTCTTATAATTATTGAGGACAAACTGAGAGATTTAGGTGGCTCTGATCTCAAAAGTTTCAGTCTCCCAGAGCCACAGCAAGTTAATATCACTGAGTTGTCACTGATATCCTCAGAGAAACAAATTACAACACTGACCAACTTGTTGAATACATACAGGAAAATGAACAACGTCTGGTTCCAGGCCAGAGACAAGCCTTGGACAGATTCACTGAAGATGTTTTCAGTGGAAGTGGCAGCATCTTTTTTCTGGATGCTCCAGGTGGAACAGAAAAAACTTTTCTCATCAATCCCCTTTTAGCTAAAATTAGACAGAAACATGATTGCCCTAGCAGTGGCATCATCAGGTATTGCTGCTACACTTTTAACAGGAGGAAGGACTACTCACTCAGTATTCAAGTTGCCTTTGAATTTGGCACGTGCAGAGGCACCAACCTGCAACATTGGAAGGGGAAGTGGCAAAGCAAGGGTTCTGCAGGAGTGTAAGCTCATTATCTGGGATGAATGCACCATGTCTCATAAAGCTGCGCTTGAAGCTGTGGACCGGACCCTGAAAGATCCTCGACGTACTGACAAACTAATGGGAGGTGTCACTTTGGTCTTGGCCAGTGCTGTGATCGTTACTTTATAAATGTAATGCCGTTACCGTTACCGTTACTACAGTCTAAATGTAACGCCGTTATCGTTACAGTTACCATTTTTAAAAGTAACAAGTAACGGCACCGTTACTCGTTACCGTTACCTTTAATGAAATGTAAATATATTATATATATGCATAGGTATATTATAATTTATATATACATAAAATATTACATATAAACATTCGCTTGTGCGAGTATGTGTTGGTTTGTATCTACTGGTTAATGCATAGGCTATGAAGTCTGTGCATTCCTTATTGCGTTGTTATGACTTATAAGGCATAATATTTTCAAAAAAGTGAAACAAAATTACTGCAAGATTTATTACTAGGAATTACAACATAACAGAGGATGTAGCATACTATTGATACTAATTTACTAATGCTAGAATATACCAGGAAAGTTTAGTTTTGCAAAACAATAATACGAAATACTAAAGAAATGAATCAAATGAGTTATTGTGCATGGCAATGATAATTGAAATTTATTAGCTAAATATACAAACTTAAGAACTATTATTCAAAAGATCTTTATTGGCCTTTAAGAAAACAAGCTTCTCAAAAGTTGCATCTAAGAGCGAGCCTCGTTTTGGACGCAGTATATCCTTCCCTACTGAAAAAAACCCGCTCAACAGCGGCACTAGATGGTATAGGAGTGTTAAGTTTAATAAACATATTTTTAAAGTTAGTGGATGGGAAGGATGCAGAGCTAACATGCCGTGAAGGCCCAGATGAGAGGAATGACGAAACCTCTGTTGAACTTAGGTCCCTCCCTGCTCCAGGGTTCTTCGCCTTTTTAATTTGACAGTGCTGTCAGTGTAGGGCGAGAGGGTGGATAGGGGTGGGCTGCCAGCATGCCAACGGCCAACATGCACACCTCGCTCATAGTGAAGGGACAAATTTTTAACGGTTAATGAATAATGAGTGAGGATCGAAAGAAACTAATTGCGAGCTATGATAAAAACGTAACGAGTAACGACTAACGAATGTATTTCCCTAAAAAAGTAACGTCGTTACTGAAAGAATTACTTGATTTGAAATGTAACGCTGTTACCTCTACCGTTACTAAAAAAGTTCCGCGTTACGTAACGGCCGTTACTTGTAACGCGTTACTGCCCAGCTCTGGTCTTGGCTGGTGACCTTCGCCAAACACTCCCAGTCATTTCACGTGGAACCAAAGCAGATGAACTACAAGCGTGCATCAAGGCTTCATATATCTGGAACAACACTCACCGACTCACCCTAGCAACCAACATGCGAGTGCACTTGACAGGTGATGCTTCTGCTGGAAATTTTGTAGGAAGGTTACTTCAGCTGGGAAATGGCAAAATGGTTTCTCAGAACATCTATGGAATGGTATCAGTTGAAAACATTGGTCAAGCAGTTGCAACACTTCAAGAACTCAACGATTCAGTTTTCCCAAATGTTATTTCTCATTTCCGGAATCACAAGTGGCTTTCTGAAAGAGCCATCTTTGCACCAAAGAATGATGCAGTTGATGCCATAAACAGAGGGCTACTCCTACAGTTACCTGGTGAGATGCACCAATACAAGTCAGTTGACACTGTTGCAGACACCAACGATGCTGTCATTTATCCAACAAAATTTCTCAATTCTCTGGAGCCACCAGGTGTGCCACCACACAATATACAGCTCAAAATTGGTGCACTTATCATTCTTCTCAAGAATTTGGACCCACCAACACTTTGTAATGGAACGCGGTTGGCTGTAAAGAAGCTGTGGGCGCATGTCATTGAGGCCACAACAATGACTGGACATGCAGCAGGAAAGGATGTCTTCATTCCACGAATTCCAATCATTCCATCAGACTTGCCATTTCAATTCAAGCGCCTCCAGTTCCAAATTCTACTCAGGGCCACTCGCTTAAGGTAGTTGGCCTCAACATACAGAAACCATGTTTTTCTCATGGCCAGCTTTATGTTGGGTGCTCAAGAGTTGGTGACAGTAAAAATCTTTTAATTTTGGGTGTTCATGGGAAAACAGTCAACATAGTCTATCCCGAAGCACTGCGGCGATAACATGTCATTGATTATATGGTATAAATATTTGATTTCATGTATTTTTCTCAAACATTTACAGTAATAATAACAGGCCCGCGATGGTTTTGTTGTCCGAAATATTTTATCACTTATATATTAATTTTTGCACGCTGATTCCGAAAATAATATTAATTTTTCGCCATCACGTACAGATTTTTCACAAAATGTCATGTTTCATATTACATATGTAAGTAATTTTCATTAAATTTTGATTAAAAACTACTGCCTATAAATGTTTATAAATGCTTGGTTTCACCAAGACATCAAAGAAATGGAGAAGCGATATCAGGGAAGGTGAGCCATCAGCATTATGCTGATTATTGCTGGATGTTGAAACGGGATACTCTAGAATTATTACATAAAAGAAAAGAAACAGTGCATACATTCGAGACTAAAAGGCATAGATCTCACAAGAAAACTCAGGACAAATAAAGATAAATATGTAATTGACGTTAATAGCCTTCTTTCTTTTTAAAGTTGTTTGCATTTGTAATTAGTATAACAAAGCGAAATAGGTACCTAATGTAAATTGAAATAAATAATATTTATTTATTTATGTTGTTTTTTCCTTTCCAGTTTGCAGAAAATCCTTACGTAATAGAAAAAATGGACACCTTATTCGAAATCAGCGTAGTTGAATTATATAAAATCAGTTATTAGTAAGAAAACAACTCTTACAAAGTTCTCATTCGCGGGGTTGTGTAATTGTATTGTGTTCGATTTCTCATTTCATGCAACTTTTATTAACATCTAAAAGATCACTACTTGGTGCTAATTCACTAAATATCAATTATCTATGCACTTGATTTATACTTTTGAACCATTTGTTGAAAAATAAAGATAATCTTCAAGACTGCTTTCTTTACCCTATCTTTACTTTATAGTTTGTTTTCAATTTATAGTTACCATTTTCTAGACTAAATTTAATTCTGATCAAAGACACAGAGTCAAGGTAATTTCGGATCACCTGAAGATCCGTCATCCCTATACGTTTGGGGTGACGGATCTTTAGGTGAGCATTATTGGGGTGACTGATCTTCAGGTGGCGGCTTGAATTAACATAAGAATAATTTATAAGAATAAGAAATAATTTATAGCTATAAAAAAATTTTTTCTTTTATAATTTTAATTTTCTTTCCTATGTAATAAACTTTTTTAATTTATTCTTTTGACTTAATTTTCCAGATCACCAGGGCCCCCAGCCTTTTATAGTTAGCTTTATAAGGCTAACTAACAAAAATATCACGACCTAACCTAACCAATCGTCAAGGGCGTACAGATGACCTAACGATTGGTTAGGTTAGGTCGTGATATTTTCGTTAGTTAGCCTTATAAGGCTAAATAAAGAAGGCTGGGGTCCCTGATTTTCATGTGATCCAATTTTCTTTGAGGGTGACGGATCTTCAGGTGAGCAAATTTGGGGTGACTGATCTTCAGGTGATAATTTCATATATACTTCATACTTTCATATATACTTCCTGCTGGAAGTTCGCTTTCATTCAGCCTGTCCCAAAGAAGGGTGGCCGCTCTCAACCCTCCAACTATCGTCCAATTGCTTTGATTTCTTGCCTTTCCAACGTTTTTTAATCTATCCTTAACAGGAAGATTCTTAAACACCCTTCTTTTCACAATCTTCTTTCAGATCGTCAGTATGGTTTCCGCAAAGGACGCTCTTCTGGCGATCTTCTTGCATATCTCTCTGACTCTTGGTCATCCTCCTTTCGGGATTTCGGTGAAACCTTTGATATTGCGCTAGACATATCGAAAGCTTTTGATAGTCTGGCACAAATCTTTAATTTCAAAACTGCCCTCCTTCGGTTTCTATCCTTCTATCTGTTCCTTCGTCTCTAATTTCCTTTCTGGCCGATCTATAGCTGCGGTTGTAGATGGCCACTGTCCTTCTCCTAAACCTATTAACAGTGGTGTTCCTCAGGGTTCTGTCCTGTCACCCACTCTTTTCCTTTTATTTATTAATGATTTTTTAATTTGCACTTCCTGTCCTATTCACTCCTATGCCGATGATTCCATTTTTCATTTCTCCACCCGCCTCCCAAAGCGTCCCTCTCAACAGTCACTCCATGATTCGCGTAGAACGGCTATGGAGCACTTGACCTCTGATCTTTTCACTATCTCTGATTGGGGCGGAGAAAACCTTGTGGCTTTCAATGCCTCAAAAACTCTGTTCCTCCATCTGTCTACTCGTCACAATCTGCCACACGACTATCCCCTTACCTTCAACAACACACAACTCAATGTTTCCTCTTCTCTTAATTAACATTCTTGGCGTTTCCTTTTCTCGTGATCTTTCGTGAAAATATCACATATACTCTCTTTCTAAAACAGCGTCTAAGAGGCTAGGTGTGCTGTACCGTCTCAGCGGTTTCTTCACCCCAACTCAGTTGCTGTCTTTGTACAGGGGTCTTGTTCACCCCTGTATGGAGTATGCTTCTCATGTGTGGGGTGGTTCAACCCACACAGCCGTACTTGACCGGGTGAAATCAGACTTTTCGTCTCATCAATTTCCCGCCTCTTACTAATCGTCTTTAATCTCTCTCTCTCTTCGCCGCAATGTTCCCTCATTCTCTCTTTACCATCGCTGTCATAACGTACATTGCTCTTCTGAACTTAAAACTGGATTTAGGGATACTTATTTATTTTTCTCTTTTTGCAATGCATTAAAGGAGAATTATTCAAAACAATGAATTATTAAAAAAAAATGTTTTGTCTTAATATACAAATTTATCTTTAAATTATATTATAAAAAATAATAATATAATTTTTAAGTAAAACTGGATTTAAGTTTTAGGGATAACATCTATTTTTCTCCTTTTACAATGCATTAAAGGAGAATTATTCAAAACAACGAATTATTTAAAATAAATTTTTGTCTTAATATACAAACTTATCTTTTAACCATATTATAAAAAAAAATAGTAATTTAAATCAGTTTTAGGGCTAACTTATATATTTTTATACAAATATTTTATTTTGGGCGGAGCCTGTATTTTGCTGTATAAAAAGTTGGTAAACAATTAATTTCATATAACAGAAATAAATACACGGGGTATATAAGACAAATAAATAGAGGGAAAATACATAAAAACATTTCTTGCAACACATTTACGAATGTAAGAACAGAGTATGCAAATTATCTTTAGTCGAGCAATTAAACTACATGACGAGTTTAAAAACAGTTTATAATGTGCAGACCGTTAAAAGCGAAATATAATATTTCCCGTAGAAATATGCATGTTATGATATTGAGTTTATACAATTCCACAATTCATTTTAGCAGTGTTACCCAAATAATGCGACGGACATTTTCTACACACATTTGTAATACAGAAAATAGAATTTTAATTAATGGGGAGTTCAATTAAATATGTTTGTTTATGCTCATTCTATAAATCCTCTCTCTCTCTCTCTCTCTCTCTCTCTGGCAAACACTTAAGGACCTCCCATAAACGTCGTTCAGAATCCGCCCACCAAAACACGTTTGGTCAATGAGTATTGAGATTTCTGAAAGTGCCATATACGATTCATTTCCAGTTTAGTGAAGCTTTCAACTGTTGCATACAAATTTATAAGCAAGAAATGTCGCCGGACGAAATCCCGAATATCGTTATGTAAGTTATTCTACGTGGATACATTTTGCTCTACGCAAATAGCCTTATTCAATAGAGTTCTGAGTGAAATATATAGAATCTTTTTCTCCTGTGTCATCATTTATGTAGAAGTGTGGGTTTTTTTTTTTTTGGTGAAGTTTTCGTGCACAATTTTAATCTGTTATTATTTATATCTGAAAGGTCTGACTCTACCATACATGAATGTGTACATATACGTCGTTATTTTACAGCGCTAACGCGTGCGTCCATATGATGGGATTCGTGGACAACGGCTGTGTATTCTCGAGCCAAGACTTAGGGCGACCAGTGTTATAAGACTTGTGATACGAGAGTAGCGCCGTCTCGAGCAGTGACGATTACGGCGTGTAAGTACTATGTAATTTGAAAACAGACTATTGTTTTAAGATGTGTCTCAATAACTTGTACAACTTTTCTCTTACATAAATCCTCTTTTAAAATGAATAGCGCATTGGTTTTTATTTTCAACATTTAACCCTGACGCAGACCTACGTCGGAGCGTATTAGAGTACGAGGGCGCGTTGGAGACCATCGATCTTGCAGGGTAAGAAGTCGTTTTTATTTTTAAAATCGTTCTCTCTCTCTCTCTCTCTCTCTCTCTCTCTCTCTCTCTCTCTCTCTCTCTCTCTCTCTCTCTCTCTCTCTCCTGCGAGATAATAATAATAAACATCCTTAAAACTTTAATAATACCTCTAATTAAACGTACATATTTTTTATTCCTTATTATACGAAGGAAGACGCTTACAGTAATATTTTTTTATTTTTAGGGGTGATCAGGTGGCGTTACGCGACAATCTTTCTAGGGAATGTGAAATTGCTGGAGAAACGATGTAAGTTTTTTATTCTTTTTTCTTGTACGTGTGTGCAGGTCGAGGTAAGAATAAACCAAATATTTTCAATATTTTATTAACTAATGAAACCAAGGGTAGCATTTTAAGTATATTTATAAATTAATACATAACTCCCTTTACTGTAACAATACATTTTTTTTATGTAATATTGGCTTCAATGCTTTATCGTACAAATAGGAGTGCAATGATTTTTACACATTATTTATATAGAATTTAGAGTATATAAATTTAGGTGCAAGTTTTTTATTTCACTGGTATAAAATAACTATAGGTAATTCTAACATGGTGTATATATATATATATATGATAAACACAGACAGTGCATGGAACAAGGAACTCTTCTGGGATAATTAAATCCACTATAGTCCGAATAAGTAATGGTAATTGACAAATACCATAGTTTTTCTTTTTCATGATGCTAACCCGACGTGGGCAACGGGTCACTCGCAAAGAGGTCCCATAAATATAGCTTCCCTCACCAGCTATCTGCAAAGCAGACAGCATCCAGCTTTGACATGGATCTAGGGTTTAAAGCAGCCTAGCCCTGCTACATTTAGAACCTCAATATAAGCAAAAGACTCGCTGTCTTCACGTCAGATTGAATACATCAAAGAAAAAGGGGTAACTATTATATTTTAGCCAAAAACCAAAACTTAAACCTCAACTGGCAGAATTGAGCGTCCATTTTCAAGGCACATAACATGTCTGTTTCAAGATGGGAATGATCTCAGAATGGTCCCCTGAGTTTTTTATGATACACGCAAACAGTGCATGGAACAAGGAACTCTTCTGGGATAATTGAATCCACTATAGTGGATCTAGGGTTATGTGCCTTGAAACGTGGACGCTCAATTCTGCCAGTTGAGGTTTAAGTTTTGGTTTTTGGTTAAAATATAATAGTTACCCCTTTTTCTTTGATGTATTCAATCTGACGTGAAGACAGCGAGTCTTTTGCTTATATTGAGGTTCTAAATATATCAGGGCTAGGCTGCTTTAAACCCTAGATCCATGTCCCAAAGCTGGATCCTGTCTGCTTTGAAGAAAGCTGGTGAGGGAAGCTATATTTATGGGACCTCTTTGCGAGTGACCCGTTGACCACGTCGGGCTAGCATCATGAAAAAGAAAAACTATGGTATTTGTCATTTACCATTACTTATTCGGACTATAGTGGATTTAATTATCCCAGAAGAGTTCCTTGTTCCATGCACTGTCTGTGTGTATCATAAAAAACTCAGGGGACCATTCTGAGTTCATTCCCATAATATATATATATATATTATATATATATTATATATATATATATATATATATATATATGGTGGTGTAGTGGTGCGCCTCGGTGGTGTAGTAGTTAGCGGCGTCGCTGACTACGAATCCATCGGCCCCAGGTTCAAGACCCGACGGCAGCTGGCGCGCAGCAAAACCCAGCTGTTCATCCTTCCACACAATAAAGAAAGTGGTTGGTAGATAAATGGGTACCCTAGGTGGCCTAGTGGTTAAGACGCTGGGCTGCTGATGGGGCGTGGTTCGGATTCCACGTTAAACTGTAGGTCTAAGGTGGAGTGAAAAGCTTGACCTTCGTCAGAATGAACAATTCAGGCGGAAGCTAACCAAAGGGGAATCTACGGACTACCTCGCTAAACACGAGGTTATAATTACACTCATAATCACACAAATCTAGCTTTTTTTAAGAAATCTGAATAGCTGTTCCCACGAGCCAGGAAAAGGCAATGATGTCCGCACACATTTGAGAAAAATCCCTGATATCGTTGTGGGTTCAACACTACTCATTGTACACGTAAGTTTTTTATGAAATCCATAATTACGGGGTCGAGCAACAATTGCAGTGCTAAAGAGTCATAACAATAGACACATTCTCTATTTCCAACAAATATCCTGAACCAATGGGTACCCGGGGTACCAATGGAACCGGTGTTTACTATAAATGCGGCATTTTTTTTCGTAATCGATTGTTTCAATTTTTAATTTTTTCCATAAGTCCCGGCGAATATGTTTCGCGTGAAACAATCCTGCATCATAACCTCGCGTATCGTCATTTCATCTATTATTTTTAAAAATCGCGAAATACACTTCTGAAGCGGTCAATCTCAATGACGCTCTGACTTTCCGAGTAAAACAGTACACTTAGGGGGTTGGCTAATGCTTCACCAAATTCAAATCTTACACCAAGACTGCTGTGTGACTGGGGGTTTAGATGTGTGCTCACGCTGCCACATTGATCAGCCGATTGATCAAAAGCAAACATTGTACTTCCATTTATAAACTCGTCTATAGTGACACCTGAACCAAATCCATAACACCCATTAATATCTCGGACAGATTGTGGTATGCGCGTGAACATAAAGAAAATTCGGGGCCTGTAGAGTATTTCACTTCCAAAGCCCCATCAACAGATGCACCATTAATATGTAAATTTATACTTTTCAAGCCAAATTTTTGGAATTTGAAGGCCGATTTCTTATACTCATCGACCATGGCCTTGTGATCAAGCAAGCCGATAAGAACGCGCTGTGGGAGAATATCCAAGGCTACAGTTTCTATCTGCTTGGTAGTTACGCCCGCCGTTACGGTATGCATTTTAGAATCATGCGTTTCATTGGATATTTAGCTGTATCTTTCAGCAAGCGCTTCTCAATTTCCATCTTCTTGGTGGCGGACAACTTCACGCGACGAACTCTAAGATACGTATCTAAAATATGTACAACAGCAGGTTTGATAGATTGCTCGCTACCCTCATCCAGATTTTAACATATCTCGTGGCTGTACGTGTAATTTTAATCCTCATTTTAACACCGTTCAAAAGCAGCTTATCTTGCGATAAAAATCCGAATGAAGTCTTGCGTACGAGTTGTATATTTTCTTTTAGAATTTTTAAATTTATTTTTCACACTGTCCATCAATTGGGATATAATACCCCTGAGCCGTCAAATGTATGTCTTTTGCATATCTCGTAAAGTTTAAAACAGATTCTAAATAGGCCCTATAATGGTGATGGCTAGCGCCAGGTGAAACGTTACTTTGATTTAGGTACACATCACATTGACTTATCGGTAGGCTGACCATACGTACCGTTTTGAACGGGACAGTACCGTTTTGTATGGGTTTTTGTATGGGTTCTGTCAATGAAGAATAATTGTAAGCTCAATATGTTTATGTACTTACTTTTTCATGAATACAGAATATTACATAACCCCCGTCCCTTTTTTGCCATCCCAATGTCCCGTTTTTGTCTCAAGGAAATATGGTCAGCCTACTTATCGGTATGTATAGGAAGTTGTTTTCAGGGTATACTGCGTAACCCTTTTCAGAATCTGTGCCATCCGAATGTGCAATTCTTAGTTTAGTGTGAAGAAACACGTTGGAAGGGTAAAAAAATTACTCCTCGACGAAGAAATCACGAACTCTATAGGCGCAGTCGTTGACCCTAATAGCGTTGAGAGGATGAATTGTGACAAATTCGGTCTCCACAATACTTGTCTGCGTTGGAAGCACATCAAAGAGATTTAGCTCAGATTTGCAGCATTCCGAACTGTGGGGATGAATAAAATGACTCATAGGAAGCGTTAAGGCACTCTTCCACTTCAGTTGTACAATCACCTATAAGAGGCATCTGTATCAGATTTCCTTATATTAGTTTTTAAAAAATAAGTGCACGACCGGCTTTATACGCTTAGAAAATTTATTTTTTCTTAAGGCCTTTTCCGCTTTACACCACGATTTGTGTGCTTAGCTTCCCTTTTTTTACCACGTTGTACAGTACGCTTTCTTCCTCTTATAGCAACCTTTTGTTTTCTCTTTCCTCAAAACAGGGTTTCTCAACGGGGGCGAAAATGAAATTCTTGGGGGGCGAAAGTGGGCGAAAATTTGACTGAAGGGGGGCGAAAATTTATTTAGGCAACGATTAAAATTAAATTATTTTCGAATTACTCATCAATGGTTTTGAAACACTATTCGGAGTATGTATTGTGCCGTCGATGACGTTAAAGGGAATTGACCAATGAGAAGTGCAGTTGGGCGGGGTCGTCATTCAAAGCATTCTATAGCGGCTTAGTGACGGTTACGCATACGGTGCGTCAGTTCTTACCTAATTAGAAGCGTGGGCGGGTGTTATTTTTTGTGCTATTATCTATTATCATTGATTTTTCTTTTAGTGCTTTAGTGCTTCTTAATTTTCGCGTTTGTCCCTTGTTTCGAGTACGGAGACAATGACCTCGTTGTCACGTTTCTAGTCACTCAATTTAATCACTCAATTAGTGCTTCTTAAGAATAAAATAGAGTTTCGAATGTTCGCTTTCTTATCTGATAAAAATTCATAAATATGGAGTGCTAACACATGTATAAATGTGATTTTCCTTTGAAAACGTTGCAAGGTTTAAGGCGGAGGATGCCAGTTTGGCCTACTTCTCGGGAATGAGGCTACTTGAACTTAAAATTAGGCTTGCGCTACTAAAATGATAACGTGATTATTATGTTTAGTGCGCTTTTAGTGCTTTTTAGCTGCCAAACTAGTGCCTTTTAAATTTTTTAATTAAAAAAGTAGCCTGATGATTCACATGATTGTGATGAAATGACATCTTGTATAACTAGCATCATAGCAAAATTAAAAGTACAATTATTAGGCCTATTACACCTAGTTTGCTAGTCTGAGTTGGAGATTGAGTCAGAAGGACAAAAAATTGAGTAGTTGAGGTTGGAGGTTTTGTGTACTAACTCCACAGCCTTGCTAATGACACATCTAAACCCTTTTTTTCAAATTTCAGATATTTTTTAAATACTTTATCGTTGTCAATTTTTTATTGTAATTACATAATGCACAAGACCCCTTAGTAATGTCAATTGGAGCAAAGAAAAAGTGTCGCCTATACCTTGGTGAATACCTATCTCACGGTTTTATTGAAAGCCCTCTCGATCCAAAAAAGCCTGTGTGTCTTTTATGTAATAGTACTCTTTCGAATGAAGCTTTAAAACCTTCAAGACTTCTTGACCATTTCAAAAGGAAGCATCCAGATAAAGCTAATAAAACCGTTGACTATTTCAAAAAATTGAAAACCAATTTTGAGCAGCAACCTAACTTACTTACACATTTTGTAAAAAAAGATACCAAATTAGATGAAGCCAATGTTGCGTCATATGAGATTGCAAAAATTGTTGCAAAAAATGGCTGTCCTCATACAATTACTGAGAAAGTCATAAAGCCTATATTAGAAACTGTTATTTCAAATGTGATGCATGAAGATCCTTCAGGTATCTTAAAAAGTTTACCATTAAGCAACGATTCAATTCGAAGACGAATTGATGAAATGTCAGTGAATATTGAAGAACAACTAGTTGAAAGATTGAAAAAAACTAATTTCTCAATTCAGGTTGATGAGTCCACAGTTGTTGATAACAAGGCCCTTCTGATGGCGTATGTACGTTATTTTAATGATGATTGTAAATTGAAAGAAGATATATTATTTGTGAAATACCTAGAAACTGACACTACTGGGGAATCTATTTTTATTGCTTTAAGATCCTGGTTTGATGAAAATAAAGTTCCATTAGAAAATTTGATATCGATTGCAACTGATGGTGCTACCTCAATGGTCGGAAGGCATAAAGGCCTCGTAGCACATTTGAAAAAAATATGTCCTGGAATCATTGCAATACATTGCATTGTTCACAGACATAATCTTGTAGCAAAAAATATGAGTCCAATTCTACATTATTCACTTGGTATAGTTATTAAAACTATCAATAAAATAAAATCACATAGCAAATATGATCGCCTATTCAGGAAGTTTTGTTCTGATCATGATGAACAGTATGTAAGACTTCTTTTACATACGGAAGTCAGATGGCTCTCCAAAGGAAATTGCTTAGCAAGATTTATAAACCTTTTTGATACCATAGTTAACTTTCTAGAAAGTGAAGGGGACGGAGATATTGCTAAAGAAATAAGAAAACATAAAAATAACATATATTATATGGCTTGGATATTTCGAAAGCTTAATGAGGTATCACTTCAACTTCAAGGAAAATTTATTACATTGATTGATTGTAAAACAGTATTGAAAGCATTTACTGAAAAATTGGAAATTTTTCAAGATAATTTACTTAAAAAATGTTTCACAGCATGCCTGAGCTGGCAGAAATTTGTTCTTCACTTACCAAAATGGATCTTGAAACGTATTCTGGACACTTATGTTCGTTAAAAAGTGACATGAACAAAAGATTCTGATTTATTTTCCTTTGAAGTAAAACCATGGATGTTAGACCCATTTAATTGTGATGTTAGTTCAGCTGAAGAAGAAATTCAAGAAGAATTAATTGAATTACGATGCAATGATAACTCAAAATACATGTATGATAAAGTAGGAAAGACTGAATTCTGGTCATTAAAAGACTGTAAAACACTATATCCAAGGTTATGGACCGAAATGGCCAAAATAATTGTCTGTTTTCCAACATCATATATGGTTGAAACTGGGTTTAGTTCAGTGAATAAATTACTAACAAAGGAAAGAAACAGATTGGATGTATGCAGAAGAGGTGACATAAGAATTAAGCTCAGCGACATTGAACCGAACATTTCATATTTAGTAGAAAAACACCAATCTCAAGGATCTCATTAAATAAAAGAGTAAGTTTGAAAGTTTTTTTATTTCACTTTTTTTTGTGTGTGTAGGGGGGCGATTTGAAAATAGAGTGGGCAAAAAAATTTTCAAGGGGGCGATGGTTAAAAAAAGGTTGAGAACCACCGCTCTAAAACCTCTACCGCGCATTTTTCTCCTTGAATCTTCGACGATTTTTCTTTAGGTTTGGTACCTGACATTATATCTTCAAATGTGTTAAGTCTTGAATGTTGGGCCTTCTTTCCAAGATATTTAGCCTCACTTTTCAGTAAGGGCACAGCTGAGCGCAGTATAGCCGAACACTCCGGAAGTGGAGCTTCACGGTTAAGCTCCCGTAGCCGAATGGGAACTTTTTCCCCTCAATCGTTCTTATACAGGGTGTTTCAGGAGGAAAGGTTAATACTTCGGGAGGTGATAGTATCGGTCATTGTGAGAAAAAAAGTTAATATGAACATGTGTCTAATTCTGAATGGTTACGGAGATAGAGCTGTTTGAATCTGATGCGCGCGCAGCTCTTCGTCTCCCTTCTCTCCCCTATAACCTTGAACCATGTAAGCTGTAATGTAAGCATGTAACATAAGCCAATCGACAGCTGACTGTTGTGAGTGACATTGTTTGGTGTTTGAAGCAGTGTTAAGAATGCCACACACCTTCACACATGCGGAATGTGCGGATATGGTGTATGTCTACGGTTTTTGTGATGGAAATGCAACAGCTGCTGTTGCAGAATACCGTCGACAGTTTCCGAACTGCAGAGTTCCGGATCGAAGAGTGTTTACCAGGGTTTTCAACACATTGCGTGAGATTGGTATACTTCCCAGCGCTCATGTTTCATCTGAACGTGAAGGTCAACAAGATGTGGATGAAGTGGAAAACATTCTTCAGTTGGTAGAGCGTAGTCCTACTACTAGCTCACGAAGAATTTCTACACGTTTCGGTGTACCACACACAAGAGTATGGAGAACATTACGTGAGGAAGGCTTGCATCCATATCATGTACAGCGTGTACAACTTCAACCAGGAGACGCTGCCATGCGACTGGAATTTTATCATTGGGTAAATGCTAATCGCCGATTGCTTCGATTAATACTGTTCACCAATGAAGCTACTTTCACCCGTGACGGTATCAACAACACTCGTAACTCTCATCGGTGGTCAGACGAAAATCCAAATGACACTGTGGAAACAAATTTTCAACATCGCTTCTCTGCCAATGTGTGGTGCGGTATCATCGATGATCAGCTGATTGGCCCTATTACTTTAGAGAATCGTCTTACAGGACAAAGTACCTAGAATTTCTGCAAAATGAATTGCTAGGACTATTGGAGGATGTTCCTTTGGCTACACGCGCTGGTATTTACTTTCAGCATGACGGAGCTCCTCCACATTCTACCCATCTGGTGATGCAATACCTAAATCAAACTTTCCCTGGTCGATGGATCGGCCGCGGTGGTCCCATTCAATGGCCACCAAGGTCTCCAGACCTCTCTCCGTTAGATTATTGTTTGTCGGGGTGGATGAAAAGTCAAGTTCACAAAAGAAAGGTGGATACACGAGACGAATTGCTCGCGCGCATTTTGGATGCTGCTACCCGCATAAAGGAACGTCAAGATCAACTCAGACAACAACACGCAATCTTCGCACACGAGTTGCAAAGTGCACTGAGGTTGACGGTGGGATTTTCGAAAACGTATTGTAAACTTTAACAAAGTTGTCATTTCTGTATCTGATACCATTCAAAATGCCAATGTTTAAACATTAAATGTTAGAAACAGTAATTGGTTTCTCTTTCTTGATTACCATTAACAATGCTTTTGTATTTGTAGATTCAAACAGCTCTGTCTCCGTAATCATTCAGAATTAGACACATTGTTCATATGAACTTTTTTCTCACAATGACCGATACTATCACCTCCCGAAGTATTGACCTTTCCTCCTGAAACACCCAGTATATATATATTGAGATACTGATTAGTAGGTTAGGTGCAACTTTAACATAATGAGGCTTATCATATGTGATGATTAAACTCTTAACTCTATGATCGGGAATGTGCATAATGCGTAACAAACGAGCCTGGGTATCCCCAAGAAATTGGTGGTCCACGATATTACTGTAAACATAACACATGCTCGGGAGAGGGCCTCCAGCGGCTAATTTCGGTAATTTTACTTAGTACAATAAGTTGAATAAGTCATGCTGTGACTCGTAAAAAGTGTTTTTTTGGATGGCCGCGCCATATCTGCCCTCAGGCATAATTTTGAACAGGTCATTGTCCTTAATATTTCTACTAGTTCATTTTAGCAACAAAGTATGGGCCGGTGTGTCTTTGTTTACGACTTCAAAAAGTAAATCGGGGGTGAGGCTTGACCTTTCCAGACTCCCATTTAAAGCCCTCACAATATCCTCGACTGTGTCATAATGCCCAGGTCCTAGTGTTACTTTTGTACTGTAGTACTGCAACTCGCCGCTCCAGGCTGAACACATGGTATCATCTAAAGTTATGCTTAATTTTTCACACTCATCGAGTCTTCTAAGAATAAAAAAAACGACCTCTTTCTTCTCAATACTTAAAAACTTGCCTAAAATTTTCTAAATTTTAAACGCTTTTTTACATAAACTAAACGCCACTCGCTGCATCTCCTCGCCATAAAGGCCGCCCCCAACTTCTTTACCATTCAAATCTTCAACGTAATACATTATCACATCGTCTTTAGGCTTCATAGATCTAACTTTAAAAATCTCCTGAGTCTACCCTTGCTCAAAGCCTTTCGCGAACTTATTCCCACTCGTGACAGTCTTACATAATCATTAATTTTGAAACGCTTAGAGCGTGGTGGTGCTCTACGGTTATCTTTTCTCGCCTCATGTTCTATATGGTGGTCTCTTTTTAAAAGCTCGTTAGGAGCTGTTTCAGTCATGCGATGCCGTGACCGGTTGTAGGACGAAGCCAGCGGCTCCAGAATGTATATATATATATATATCTGTATGTGTTTTTATGTGTGAAATAACGATGCATACGTTCCTTTATGTTACGCTGAACTCTTTCGGCTAAAGATGCCTTATGTATAGAACTGGATATGTAATAACCGATATTAAACTCCGTCAACATTTTCTGGAAGGCTCGGCCTACAAATTCTTTCCCAAATCTGTACAAAAAAAGCCAGGAATCCTGTTTTCTTTCAACATCAGCGCTTTGGTGGCTTTAGCAACTGTTTCAAGCAATTTATTTTTCAGTGGAATTAACCACAAGTATCTAGGGAACACGTCTATTATAAACAAGATGTACCTACAGTATACAAGTTATTATGCACTGAATACCTCTGCATTTATTAAAATAAAAAATTAAACGCTGTTTCGGCTGCTGAATAGATGATTTAATTGGTCTGAAATTGGTATTGTCCGGTTGTAGGACGAAGCCAGCGGCTCCAGAATGTATATATATATATATATATCTGTATGTGTTTTTATGTGTGAAATAACGATGCATACGTTCCTTTATGTTACGCTGAACTCTTTCGGCTAAAGATGCCTTATGTATAGAACTGGATATGTAATAACCGATATTAAACTCCGTCAACATTTTCTGGAAGGCTCGGCCTACAAATTCTTTCCCAAATCTGTACAAAAAAAGCCAGGAATCCTGTTTTCTTTCAACATCAGCGCTTTGGTGGCTTTAGCAACTGTTTCAAGCAATTTATTTTTCAGTGGAATTAACCACAAGTATCTAGGGAACACGTCTATTATAAACAAGATGTACCTACAGTATACAAGTTATTATGCACTGAATACCTCTGCATATCTGTTAAATCCGCCTGCCAAGTAGAATCAACCGAGGCTGCTAATGTCTTGGCAGTTTTAAACCTTCTTCTCACCAGTTTATGTAGTGTATAAGCATCCTGCTCACGCAAAAACCTCTCAACATCTTTTTTCTCTACTCCTCCCTCATTATAAACGCCTCTGTACAATCTATTGACACCTCCGTAGGAGGCTGGATTAGAAATTTTATAATAATTTTTTCTTAATATGTTAGCCATTTGCGTATTTTAGAGGCTCGCGGGTTGGGTTGTGCGTTGGTGGTTGGCTCTTCTTCCTCCTCTTCAGAGATGCTACCGCCGGTGGCGAAGGTGTGTTCAGCTGTGGTACATGCGTTGCTTCGTCCAAGTCTTTTAACCTGTTCTGGTTACCTATCAACATTTTTGGAATGTTTATTTGCTGTAGTCTACCTTTAATATGTCCCCATCCTGTTGGTGAAGGTCTATCCCACTTTCCCGCCAAATCATGCACGATGTCAATGATGTTCGAGCCCTGTACCTTTGACTCTTCAACAAAAACCTCGCCTGTATCGGACCATTGTATAATCTGGTCCTCACTCAATAGATTGTAAAGACTTAACCCTTTGTTCCTCAATGTATGTCGTCACGCTCAACATCATCAGTGTTATGTCTGATAACTATGGGGACCTCGGCCGGCTTCTTATAATCTTCGAGCGCTTGAAGAAATTTATGTAGAGCTTCTTGGTATAAAATTCTTTTCTCGTCAGGGGGCTTCTCGCTGTTTAATAGATTCACCAATTCATTCTCCATTCTTTTAAGCCTATTTTTACGAGTCTAGTACTGATTCCTGGTTCTTTGTATTTTATAACGAAGTATACACCTCGTGTGGAATCACGACCACTTTCTTCATTATATTATACTTGACAATAAAGGCTCCAAAACTAAAAACAAGATGGGTAGGAACGAACCACCTCTTTGCACAATAATTCACTTTTTCTTTCCAACATTTTGTTTTTTTACGAGCGAGTGCGCGTATTATGCTCTTGTAACGACGTAAGCTTGACTTCTGAGTGGCCTTCATTGGTACATTGCATTTTATAACACTAATGTAGATTTCACAGATGCATTTTAAAAAGTCTGGTTCAATATTTTTAACAAACATATGTTGCGTTGGAGAGTGCGCGGCAATCGTTGGTAGATTTTTATTAATCCGCGATATTTCCTTAACCTCTGTCATTTTGGGATGTACACCGTTTCAGCCCCGTTTGGGAATATATTCGTTCTTAGAAGCACTCTAAACGTGTTTCGCGGGTGAAGGTCACAAACCAAATATCTGTAGCGTTGACCTATAACTTCTTTATAAACTTCCAAAAACTTCTTACGCTGATTCGGAAACATTTGACTGGCTAATACACCAATTTGTGCCATATCTCTACGTTGTGCGAATAAGACTAGATATTGTGTATTTAGCGATACATCACGCATGTATCTATCCTTGAAAAACAGGTTTTGATTGATGAAGAACACGCTTAGGTTAAGATGGTGGGAGAATACTGTAAATGTCTCTGCAAACGTTTTGTCCATTTCTAACATGAGATCGCCAATTACAGTAACCGTATGCTTATCACCCTTTATAGAACTAACATCATAAACGCCTTTGTGGAGCAAAATATCATCTTGGTATTCGTTGAATACGGCTTGGTATGTTGAATAGCACCATATGACTTTGTGAACAAAATTTGAGAACAGATCGTCCTTATCTTTAATGATTTTAAGCATAAACACGGTTTTTCCATAGCCTGTAGGACTGGATATAATCCATGTAGAAGGGTTGTGAACCTGAATTTTTCTACAAAGTCCATCTGTAACACGACACATTCCTAAGCGGGGCCTTTACAAAATATAAAAAGATTTTAAGTGTTGCTCCTTATATTCTACAATCTTGTTTTTCTTCTTCCCCAGAACCGTGATTGATGATGTCCCATCATAGATATTGCTGATGATGGCGACGATAGTGTAGTTGAGGCTACAGACTACACCCCCACCCCAGGCACCCCCACTCGTCAATTCGAGAAGAAAGCGGGTGCATGACAACATCGGTGAAACATCTTCCACATCAAAGCGCCTAAAGTTGTCGACTTAGAGCCGCAGTAGCAGAACCAAAACCCTCCACGTCTTACGGTACGACCCCTTCAGTAGCACAAAACTGCACGCACTTACCCCTATTCAATACCGCCCGTGCCCTCCACCTCAACAGCAACACAGCAACACAGCAACCTGTAGACAGCGGCATATTATTCGATCTAGTTCGGGACAGATGATAATGATAGAGACGATATTTGGGTGGTCATACCCGTTAGGCGTCTAGCCGCCGTAGATGGAGAATAAATTTTGGGGCGTATAATTCAGGTCGCTCAAAGCGGCACCGAGCTTAATTTGGAGAATTTTACGATTGATATAGACCACGTCTTCCGACCTGTAGGTCACAATGCAACGCCTTATACTCTTAACTTTAACAATTATCAGATATACAAAAGATACAATGCTTTTGATCGTGGTTGCGGCTTTTTAGCATTAGTTTTGGCTCTAGGTAGATAGCTACAAAATGTGTAACTTACGTCCACCAAGGACTTAAATACCCTGTGTTTAATATACAACTTGAGAAAATAAAAACTTTTAGCCTAAACAGTGAAAATATATTGCAGCTAAGCCATTAGGCCTATCAGCATACGGTATGTGGTAGAGTTGTACTATTTTGGCATTATCCTTACAATGAATCTAATTTGTACAAGAGTAGGCCTTAGGTTTACAGGCTGTTAACAACAGTCTGTTTCAGCTTTGGTCTAACTTTCCTAACGTAAGACTGTAGATATTTAATCAACATTAGATGAGCTAAGGTCTGAATTTCCTACAGTACAGCTAGTCTACAAACAAGGAAAGTTTTATCCACAGCTAATACTGTAGCTCAGACATACCAAAACTCAATCCCAAGAACAACTTAAGACTAAAACGCAAGCAAATAAAGTACAATAAACTTTCTATGTAGCTATATAAAGTTCTATACAGCTATTATTGGAGAATTCTTATTTAATGTGAATAGAAAACTTTCACTATGCTCCAATAATAAAAACAAATTCCAGCAGATTTTCCCACCAGAGATTTATCCGACAAGTTGTTGAGGTCAAACAAAGCCTGGTTCACAGTGCCTAAGTGGTTCTGTGATACATGCCCACAGCGGGTGGAACAAGTTAACATCACATTAAATTTAATCTTTTCATTGAGAACTTTGAGCCAATCACTAATTATGAAGATAATTCTGACTTCAGCAAGCTTGCCAGGGTCACAGCCTACTGGATGAGATATGGTTTAGTGAACCATTTGACTTTGAATAAAGGGACTCATAACCTATAGATTCATTGTTGTATTATTCGGAGGCAATTGCTTAGGAGTCCTCAAAGATATATGTATTTGGTTAAATTAGCTTGCTTCGTGATTTAAAAAGTCTGATACTTAAGAGAGGATTCATCAATTGTATCAGTGAGAGCCCATTCACTTCGACGATGATGCATTATTTTTAATATGATTTGGTTAATATGTTTTAAATGACATGGGCTGGACCTGTAAATCAAAATAACTTTTTGTGAGGTAGTTTTAGTCGCTTTATTCAAATTTGTCACTCATTTTTTGTGCAAATGCATATTAATGGTGAAAATTATGATACTAATAATATATATATAAATACACTCATTTTTGGTCCGATAAATATAATTTTGGGCTATTTTTTCGCTACTCTGCGACTTAATTAGTTTGTTGGTTTCTGTTCTGGCTATTTTTTTTCTAATTGGATTCAGTTTGGTGGTGTTTGTGATAGAATTATGACGTGCTGTTCATGTGGTTTCGACTTTGAGAACTTGATTCATCATGTGCCCAAGATGAAGACAAAGTATTGGATGTTTTTAGCAATTGCAGCGTTATTCTCTCATCCTTAACTTGCCCCAAATGTGACAGTGAGTGCCTAATACAAAAAGATCAGAAGATATTTAGGTGAAATAACCAATATTAACCTGTTAGGTTAATTGAATGCCCGGTTAGGTCAACTGAATGCCCGCTTAGGTTAATTGAATGCCCGGTTAGGTCAACTGAATGCCCGTTTAGGTTAATTGAATGCCCGGTTAGGTCAACTGTACGCCCTTGATGATTGGTTAGGTTAAGTCGTGATATTTTCGTTAGTTTAAACGAAAATGACGAGAGCAGACTTTCCTGGTTAATTTTTAGGTGTTTTGCACGTTTCCTGTGGTAATGCGTCGTTTACGAGATCTCGTAACATGAACATGCTGGGTTATGCTTTATTGTATAAAATGTAGTAAAAAATACATTTTTCAAATGTATTTTGGTGTGCTTTGTTCGAATATGACCTTCATTTCTTGTGCAAATGAACAGAAATACAGTTGTCATTGCATGGCTCAAACACGTATTTCTGTTCATTTGCACAAGAAATGAAGGTTACATTTGAACAGAGCACACCAAAATACACTAGAAAATGTATTTTTTATTTCAACTTCAGGCCATGTCATTTGCGACATAATTACCATGTGATTTAAAAAAACAGCTAAATTTATCAATATCAGAAATGTAGTTTTTATTCCCAATGAAACTAAAGGTACTGATTTCTTCCTGACCCCCTTTTCCTTTTAAGGGGCGTTAGCTTATCCATGTTAATTGTAGGCCTATCAGACTCAGCCATAATTATGAAAAACAAAATTAGGAGTGAAAATAATGAAGGCAAAAGTGTAAGAGTGAACTTAAATACTCATAGTTAATATTTGTCCTAGCCTAAGGTAGACCTAACAACAGGGTTACCCTATTATCTGCCCTATCAAGGCTTAAGCTAATGACATTATTTGTAACTCTAGGGCTCATAGAGAGGTGACTGATGGAATTTTGGTAGGCTCCCTAGTTTTCGTGCGGAATATGGGGTCGGGGAGTATGGAAATGTGTCTGCGTGGGTTGGCTAATAATGATGACGGTTTTAGGAGAATATTAAGAAAAAATAAACGCTTGATCAATAATTAAATAAAAAAAATTTACGTCTCTAGTTTTCCTACATCCTTTTAAAATTCATAAAAACTTATAATCCTATAAATTCTAAAACGAAACAACTATGAACTAGGGACCCGATTCTATCTGAAAAGGATTCATGCAAAAAAAAAAATTATATATATATATATATATATATACACAGGGTGTCCCATAAGTCCGGCATCATAGGAAAAATAATAAAAAAGGCAAAACAAAAGCTTTTATTTACAGAAAGTGCTCAATATGTCCACCATTGTTTTCAATACACAAATTCAGACCAGTAGCGAGTGTTCTGTCGATCTACCTCACCATTTCCATAAAAAACATGAACAGAATGGTGGAAGGGAAATTGGCATCCCGAGCATATTGTTCCGTAGCCCATGCACAAAATTCTATCCGCCAGTCGGGATCATCTTCGCTTAATTTCTGTAGGATCTGAAGTTTATATGGATGCCATTTGTGAGCCTGAAGAATGCGATGGATGCTACTTTTCGACACTCCTTTCTCGGCGGACAATCGCCGAAGAGACTGATTGGGACTTCTGTTAAAATGAGCCAGGATAGCAGTCGCTGTATCATCGTCAGTGGACCTCCTTGAAGGTCCACTGCGTGGTTTATCTTCTATGGATCCTGTTTCCTTAAACTTTGCAACAAGTCTGCTAACACAACTCTGTGTTATTGGCTCGCGGTCTGGATGCAGTCTGTTAAATTCAGCAGCGGCCTCTCTTTGACTCTGATTTCCTATGAGTAGAATTATCTGGATTCATTCTTCTTTGCTCACAGACATTATGGCCTGTAGAAAGAGAAAAATATGAATTATGGTTTGTAGAAATAGAAAAATATGAATTTCTCCTATGATGCCGGACTTATGGGACACCCTGTATATATATATATATATATAAAATGAACAATGAATAATTAATATTCATTTTTACATAAGAACCAAAATCGCTTAACGTGAGTTTGGATAATAATTTTACTTGTAGCTTCCTATTTTTGTTCGTGTCACAACCCTACGATCTACCATATCTATGGTTTAGTCGTATCCATTTTCCATTTGTTATAGAAGTTATTATAATTAATTATGAATTGTCTTGCATCTCACCCTCGACCCTAGATTATGCATACACATTGCATATAACAGGATTGGAACCCGTAGTTGTACTTCTTAGTCATTAATACCCACTCTTTGTCCCTAATTCGTTCTTGTAAATCTTCCTAATAATGATTTGTACTATACGTACAAATTCAATAACTATGACGTCACATTTTCCCGTCATTAATTTCCCTTCATCATATCTCTAGTATTCAATGTATGAAAATTCTTTAACATCATAATAAAAACTGTACACTCTATAGAAGTCATTATTTATATGTTATGTAGTATAAATATAACTATTATTCGACCATATATCCCCCGCCCCCATACGTCCATATCTTATCTTGACATTATCGTATGTCAATTTTATTAAATATTCATTTTTGCTCGTGAAATGCAAAACTTTAGGCATTCGTTCGAAAACGCTCAAATACGTTCTTGTATTGTTTTTTTTATTATTTTTTTTTCAAGTGCGTTCACCCCTTGCAAGATATTCATAAACGCTTATGCAAGTGTACGCAATTCGCAAATCAGCATAAATCAAACATCTGAAAACGTGAAACCTCCTGTCGCTCTGATTTCAAATTTATAACATGTTATAACATATTATAACATATTATGTTGCAGAGCTGGGCACTTGCGTTTTTTTGCGCGTTTTTTTGCGGTACTGTGGTACTGCGGTACTACTACCGCACTACCAAACCGGTACCGCATAACGCAGTACCGCAAAGGATCGCTGAAAGTACAGCAGTACCGCTACCGCATTCAAATTTCCCGCGGTACTTTCCGCGGTACCGACCAACACGGTAGTACCGCAGTACCGCAAAAAAAAACGCAAGTGCCCAGCTCTGTTAAATATGTTGTATATAAATCCATACCGTATGTGCCATGTACTTTGTATTATATTTCTAACATTTTAATTGTCTATTAATATGAAACACTGTAAAAAAACAAAAAAAAGTTATAGTAACTGTTTAATTGTAATTAACTGTAATACTTTAATTTAATATAACGTAATGTACATCAATGAAACTGTAATTAAATGTAATGATTTAATTTATAATGTAAGAATGTACTTTAATAGAACTGTAATGGGCAATCATAAGCGAATGTGAAGTAATCCATAATTGTAATCGTAATTGTAATGAACCAAAATTAATACGTACTCAGTCGTGTACTTAATTTGTACTTATGTGTACTATTACGAAATGATATCGCCTTCAGAAATGAAGATTCGGCAAAAATATACGATTAGTTTTTATTTTTATTTTTTTAAATTTTTATTTGGAATCTTTCAAACATCTGATCATGTGTTTAAAAGGGGGGAACTTAACCTTCAACTGTCTTCCCCCAAACATTTAAGTTTATATTATACATGTATTTGTAAAATTACGGCACTTGATTAAGTCACTTCATTCTGTCACTTCATTAGAGCACTTCATTTACGGCACTTCATTATAGGACTTCATTATAGCGCTTCATTACGACTCCTTTGTTAGCAGCCTCGCTGCGAGGAGGGGGCAGAGGCCCCTTGCCTCCTTAACTTTTTAGATTCCGGCCTGAGCCATGGTCGAAAGAGGTCGAACCTCTACCCCTGTAAATTCAGAGCACTACCTGTACATTTTGAGAAGTAAACCACAGTAGAAAAAGTTTTTATCTTTTCCTTCGAGCCTTGTTCTCTTCAAGAACTCAGTCAGTTAAGTCGATAAGTTATAAAAAGAAAAATCGATAAGTTTAGTACCAAGAGAAAGTATCAGAGTATTATAGCAAGAGAAGAATTAATAATCGTCGACCCATAAAGCGAGAGAAAGAGACAACCCAAGCACCATAGAAGATATTGGCATAACAGTCTGGCGAGTCTGTAGCCAAGAGTTTAACAAGAGGCGACCGAAAAGAATTAGAATGTTATAGAAGAAATATCCGTTGCTGCCTCCTAACCAGAACCCCCCGTCGATTCCGAACCACCCAGGGCCATAGACGGAGGGGTTAACATATATATATATATATATATATATATACACACATTCAACTGCAAAGAACACGCAGTATAAATAACGTAAAGAACGACGCTTGTATAGGAGATATTCCGCGCAAGACGAGAGAGAGAGAACGAAACAAATGAAAAAATGAGGTAACCACCCGGGAATCGAACCCGGGATCTTCCGATTGCCGGTCAGATGCGATACCATTACACCATGGGCCTCACTCTTCGTTCTCTCTCTCTCGTCTTGCGCGGAATATCTCCTATACAAGCGTCGTTCTTTACGTTATTTATACTGCGTGTTCTTTGCAGTTGAATGTATATAATGTTACGGCATGCGGGAGGTGCCCCCTTGGGGCATTGGTTTCTGCGAGTATGTAGAAGAATTACGGCATTTAGAAGAGTGAGGCCCATGGTGTAATGGTATCGCATCTGACCGGCAATCGGAAGATCCCGGGTTCGATTCCCGGGTGGTTACCTCATTTTTTCATTTGTTTCGTTCTCTCTCTCGTCTTGCGCGGAATATCTCCTATACAAGCGTCGTTCTTTACGATATATATAATATATATATATATATATATATATATATATATATATATATATATATTAGGGCGGAATGAAGCAACTTTTTATTTCAAATTTATTTGCCTCACTTGTTTTTTGGTGTATTAGAACATAAAAATGATGTATTCAGTCATTTAATGTTTGTAACTCAAACCATCTCTCGCATTTTTACATTAAAGCAAAATGGCCATCAGCCGGTTGTCCAATGTCCATAAATAAAAATATGCTCATAACATAAAAACTAAGTGTTCTATAAAAAAAATAATTGAAGAAAAACGCTTTATAATGCAAAACTATACTTAAAAAACACCATTGTGCATACATTGTATTGAAATAAAATTGTATCTGGTCTCACTTGGTTGGATGCCGTAAATCAGTTACATTTCAATGCAATATAAAACCCACTCATCTCAAATATTATTATTTTTTCAGGAGAGGCATCAGATTTTTTTTGGTTTCAAGTGAGGGAAGCAGAGAGCGACTTTTTATTCTTGACCTAATAAATCCGTCTCTTGATACCTGTGATATTACTGATGCTGATGCATCTGTAACCAACTTCACGGCTCTTTCGACGCTCTGTGTGTGAATGGGGTATTGCTCAACTTTGAAACATTTTGTTTCGTACTCAAGCAATTCTTCATCACACAATTTAGAAGTGAGAGGTAGTTCACTGATATCAATCCTATCCCAGAAGATGATGTCTGTCCAATGTGATGCTTACACTTGCTTGTTTGTATTATTCGATCGATTGCAATTTTGCGCAGCTTTTGCTCACTCTCTGACAGCATTGATAGAAGAATATTTTCTGAGTGAGCAAAATAGGCATTCCGTGATATATAAGGTTGGACAACTTTTTGTATATTTTGGGGTAACAGGTTGAACCTTTTTATCGCATCAAAGATATGTTTGGGTCCATCAGGCAGATACGGTTTAAATTTTATATTGAACGAGTTAGGACCATAGTTTGTTACCATGAACAGAACAACTCTCTGGAGGGATTTTTTTGGGAGACATAATAATGACATAGTCTGTTAGCTAGAGTTAACCATCTAGAGTTGTTAAGGGGACCAGGCTTGAGTTTCTCTAGGCTTCCGTCAACATATCCTTCTCTTATAGCCCCAATTATTCTGAACATGTATTGTTGATCATTACTTAAATCTTCTATGAGCTCATCTGTGAGAACTGGGATGCTATCGGCCCCATCCGTAATTGGGGACAACTTTACCATGGCAAATCTTAAGAGCATTACCAATAGATCCACTGAATGATCTTGGCCCAGTTGTTTTCCCGTCGTATCGCTCAAACAGATGCTTTAAGGGAAGTTCATTTGTATGTAACATACAAATGCTCCATTGCACTGGTCGGTTCAGCTTCTGCTCGATGAAACGGATTATGTCACCTTTAGACCCAGTGTTGACATTCGTACTGTCGCACCCTATCACCTGGAAATTCTGGTCTAGTGTCATTTCATTCAAGTAAGCGAACAACGATTCAGATACATCACTTGCTTTTCCAGATTTAGGGCTCAAATGGTTAAGGTATTCTCCACCAGGCTCACTCAATAGTACATAATGTTCTTCAACAATTATATCCTGGTACCATTTACCATCTTTATTTGTCTTTACCAATGTCTTGTATTTTCTCCCATCAAAATATAAAGCTTTAACATCATCATAACTTTGTGCAGCTTCAACTTGTAATGTTTTTCCCAATTTCTCTCTCTCTTCTCACCTTATTCGATCAATAAAAAAGTCTGTCTTTTTCGGTAATGATACCCAAATCCACTAAAGTAGCTGAAGCAATGGCCGATGCAGCCCTATCTGAAACATCAAATCTGTCGGCTTCCATGGCGAGATTGGGTAAAGGGGCTCTCATTTGAATGTTGGAGCATTCATATTCAGACTCAGATGTTGAACTTTCTTCGGTACTAGAGAGATCAGTATTAGTATCAGGTGAAAGCACATCATCAATGACTACCTTTTCGAATTCTTCATGCATGATTATTTTTCTTCGCTTACTTCCTTGTTGCTCCTTCAACTTTCTTGCATTTCTTTTTGCTATAGATCTTGAAAGGGTAACATCCACACCTCCAATCACCATATTTTTCATAGTCCTCTGATCCTCAAGGAATTCCAGTTCTTCTTTGGGTATTCTTGATTCTTTTGGACAAACACAAATAATATGTTTTTCTTTACATCCGCTTTTTCGGCAGCCAAAATCTTGGTGCGGAACGAAGTTGCATTTACAGGCACAAATGTCAGAGTTCTACCAATGATTTTTTGAACAATTCAAGTTTCGCACTGCTTTTAGATCGACTGAGTTGCGTAACCTTGTCGGTAAAGCGTTTCAGCTTGGTAATTATGGATTTTTTACTCATTGACGGTATTGATGAACGTTTCCACACTTCGACCAATGCTTCTGCTATCGTTTCGAGAATATCATTATTTGTAAATTTTGCAGCTGAGTCTTCCTTCAGTAGAAGAAAATATCTCCCAACCTGCATATTAGAGGGTAAGACATTATGTGGCAATTCACTTGGAATTCCGAACAGAAAATGTTGCTTCACCCACCAACTGTCTAGTTAGTAGGGATTTTGCCATATTTAGATCTGAGGTTAAATTTCTATAGATATATCACATTATGAAAATCTGAAAAAATAGAAAACACGGAATTAGTTAAGACGAATTACTGTATATATAAGCTCTAAAATTAAATGTAAACATATTTTACTCAATAGTCTTTGTAGCCACCCATGCTACAATATGCAGCATGCGGCTCCTACCCCCATCCCTTATCAGCCATATGCAAGATGTCATAGACCTCGAGTGATACTGATGTTTAGATAAGCGTCTGTGTGTTCTTATGTAGTTGGTGATTAGTAAGTATCGCTTGTGTTGTGTGAGTATATTTACTCGTTATCATAGTTATAACCAAATAACACAATATAACGCGATATCTTCTCTCAAAAACCGATAGATATTATACTAGGGATCTTTCAAAATATGACTTTCCGCCATTTTGTTTTCGGCGAAAATGCGGAGGGTGGAGGGTCCTAAAAAGAAAATATCATCTTAGAACTTCTAGAGGGTCAATACACCAAATCATGAGTGAGGCAAGACGGTTTAATATTTTCACTCCACCCTAATATATATATATATATATATATATATATATATATATATATATATATATATATATATATATATATATATATATAGATAGATAGATAGAGGGAGAGCCTTGTGTTTCGTGTAAATAAAACTAATAATTGGTTGACAGAGGTACTAAAAGCTGAATTAAACTTTATTGTACTTCAAGCTCCAAGGAACTACCAATAATTTAAGAGTGTAATGGTTGGAGCTGTAAATATACATATATCTGATTAGTTTAGTGTATGCTAGCCTAGATTATGGGAAAGCTGAGGAATATATATATATATATATATATATATATATATATATATATATATATGATACACACAGACCATGCATGTGTGTGTGTGTGTGTGTGTGTATGTGTGTGCTTTTCTCTTTCAGTGAACCTTCACACCATAGTTTAATGAGTAAAATGTTAACACCTTTTTATAGGCATCTGGATTAATAAATTAGCTACCAGGAAGTTCATTAACATATAAATAATGGGTGCTGGTTAAGTGTGCGGTCTACCTACGATTGGTTAGGTTTAATCATGATATTTTCGTTAAAACTAACGAAAATATCATGACTAAACCTAACCAATCGTCAAGGGCGATTGACAATGGGATGTAAACAAACAATTAGTAAACAAGATAGGAAGCTATAATTAAAAGGTAGACCGCCGAATCGTAGGTAGACCGCATACTTAACCAGCACCAAATAATGAATACGCTAGTTATGATATTTATGGAGAAAGAATTTATCATCGTAATTAGTTATGAATAGATGGCAAAATAACGTATATTCTCAGCTTACTGTAAGTTATGCAGGGTGCTTTGATAGTGGTAGTTGTGTGTTAAATAGTTGGCTTGTGAATGAAAATCTGTAAGATTTTGAGTAGTGTACATCCTTAGAGGTCGTGAAATCGCCAGTTTGTACAATGTGATAGGATTGGCCTACCAAAATTCGTGTCATTCAGTACAACGTGTATTTAAAGACCTCGACATTATTCCGATTCAAATTAATTCCTGTTTATGCGACTACATCCAATTCCTGCTCGATTTTATTTCCGCCTCAGATTTTTGGAGTGTATTCTAACTCCATTTAACATAATTTCGTTCGATCAATTTTTACTATATACATTTCGCGACGGACTCTCCGCACGAATGTAGAAATTGACAATGGACTGAACCCGATAAGTGGTCCCCTCGTTTGGTAGACGGAATTGTATCCGTAAGGCTTCCGACCATATCAGTAGTATAACCGCAAAAGGGGAGAGTGCAAGAATGTTGCAAGTGATTACGTAATGTTGCAAAGGGGGGTGGGTTGTTGTAAATGGGGGTGTTGCAAAAAAAATAAAAAATAAAAAAAATAAAAAAATAAAAAAATAACCCCCAAAGGGCCCTTTGTTGCCAACCGGGGTTGCAAGAGGCATGCAACTTGGAGGCGGAGTTCTCCCCCAAGCTATTCCCCCCAAATGGCCAGAAAGGAGAGAAAGGAGGAGAGGTGTTCACCTGGCAGGAGCCAAGTGCATATTAAGACTTCAGCCGAGTAGGCGTTGTTTTATAGGCTCCTAATCAGCCAGTTGGCTGAGCCAAGGGTGGGGAGGGGTACACCTGAAGAAGAGAGAGAGAGAGTAGCTGCCTTTGATTGCAAGGCATGCAACTTGGAGGCGGAGTTCTCCCCCAAGCTATTTTCGTTTACCTAACCTAAGAGGCCTCTAAGGGGTTTTCCCAAAGGGCCAGAAAGAGAAAGACCAGAGGTCCTTGCTCGGCTGGGAGCCGAGCTTGTAATGACTCCGTCATCAGCTTCTCGGTCTTTTATATATCTCTATTCTGGCTGAGTTGCCAGATAGCGCCATGTATTCAGTTGCCAGATAGCAATATTTAAAACCATATATTAATCATCCATTTAAATAGTGTACCACAATATATATTTATATGACGGTAGTTAATCGATGAATCCAATTAAATTCTGTTTATTAAATAATTAATTTTTACACACTTAATTTTTATTATAAATATTTAAGTCACGAATATCAGTGGGAAAAACGAACGGAAAAGAAAATTTGCGAAACAATTCAAAACACGATCGTCATTCCCCCACCCATCTGCGCTTGTATATATAATAAACTAATGAACCACTCGTGTGCACAAACCATATAAAACACCAAAATATATTTATATAGTTAATCAATTGGAAGATTCAACCATATAAAATACCACAATATATTTATATAGTTAATCAATCGAACCCCATCTGTGTTATATATATATATATATATAAATTGAATTTCGCCGATTTAAAACCAAAAAGCATGCTCGTACATTCCCCAGCTGTGTTTGTATATGAACAACTCGTGCGCGCGCGCGCGCGCGCACACACACACACACACACACACACACACACGCACGAGGAAAGGACTGGGTCAATTCGAATCGTCTCCCTAGAGACCTTTTTGGCCGAGGGTTAATCCTTCTTCCAATCTATTCGAGGAAAAACCACCGTTCACTTCAAATATTAATATTATAATTATTATTACTTCTACAATGTACCACAATATATTTATATAGTTAATCAATCGAACCCCATCTGTATTTATATATATATATATATATATATATATATATATATATATATATAAATTGAATTTCGCCGAATTAAAACCAAAAAGCATGCTCGTACTTTCCCCAGCTGTGTTTGTATATGAACAACTCGTGCGCACACACACACACACACCGGAAATTTCAATGCATTTTTCATCTCTCCATGGAGCAGAACGATTCACACGTGTTCACCCTGAGGCCTTTTTGAAAGGAATCTAGGTCAAATTGTTCTCTCTGTCTCGACACCTTCAATTTGGGTCCCAATTATATTAAATAATAAACAGTAAAAGAAATAAACACATTATCTGTGTATTTTCTTTTGGCAAACCTTTCTTGCGTTTCAAAAACCAAAAATATTACGCGCTTTTCACCTTAAAGTGAATTAAATCCGAGCAGCGATTTTAAGCGACGTTGGATCTGGGGAGTTGTTGGATGGGGGACCGTCCACCGCAACAACTAATTTAATACATTATCATGGAGAGCTGCCAGATACCATTGCTCAGGTACACAGTTGACAAATTGTACCATTTATTTTCTTAAAAGTTGGTTTAGAATTCCGCTAGTAGGTTTAGAAGGCGTAACATGATGTAATTAACCAAAATAATTAAGTAAAACATCATTGCATCATTCTGTTTATTATAAATATATAGAAAATAAATATACATTTGAATGATAATAGAAATGAGGAATATGTATATAATCCTGCGTAATTTTGAAAAAACTTAGTTAACAAAATCATAATCTAAGAAATTAATTACTCAATATAAGAAATTAATCAATAAACGCACGCGAAACACACGTGTTTTCCCGAGACCTTTTGAGGTAGGACGCGAACCTACATAGTAATAATAATAACTAACTCCTTTTCGCCGAATTTGAAAGATCTGGAATTATAATTTCAATAAAGAACAGAGTTAAAATAAATCAGATACAAAACTACTAAAATACGCAATACAGAAGTACAAGGGTATGCAATCATTCGAAAGTTATTACTTATGCTGAAGTTTCTCAATTTTAATGTTTTAATTACCCCTATTTAAGCTTCTCAATTCCAATTAGGGATTTTAAAACTTTTAAAATATTCTTGATCACTAGATTGTTGAGGCGAAATTTTCAAGTTGATCAGCCGAATGTACCATAGCCACAAGCGTACTTACTGTTTACATATCCTAATGGAAAAACTGCATGAAAAGACATTATATATATATATATATATATATATATATATATATATATATATATATATATAGTAATGATACTCGACCTACAAATTTCCACTACAAAGTTTACTGTTGAGATGATTGAGAGCGAAAGCTGAACCGTGTACTCTTTGCAATAAGCAAACGTGGCTGCGACTTGCAACGACTCGCTTTGAAATGAACGCCCTTCTAAAGGCGTCGAATCAGCTGTTACCCTTAAATCTCTAAGTCATTATGGTT
The DNA here is from genome assembly GCA_023014485.1 of Bathynomus jamesi. Lineage (NCBI taxonomy): Eukaryota > Metazoa > Arthropoda > Malacostraca > Isopoda > Cirolanidae > Bathynomus > Bathynomus jamesi. The sequence continues at coordinate 405,893 of JAJOZX010003075.1, forward strand.
TCCGTAATAATAGAACAACGGAAATGGCTACTTTAAATCTTATGGAAAATGTAAATATAGCTAAGGAGAACAAAGAAATAATGATGTCAATATTTATGGATTTGAGTAAGGTGTTTGATGTAATAGACCATAATATTCTACTTAATAAATTGTATTGTTACGGTTTTAGAGGGGCAATCAGTGATTGAATTAAAAGTTATTTGCCCGATAGATATAATTTTGTATCAGTAAATAAGGTTTGCTCCACTAAAGCGCTTGCCAAACATGGTGTGCCACGGGGCTCAGTGCAGGATCCATTGTTATTTTATTATATATAAATGACCTTCCACGTTCATCTGATATACTGAACTTCATATTGTTTGCAGCTGATACAACTCTCTCTCTCTTTTCTTGCAAAGATGTTAATACAGCTAAGAAGATATTTCATTCACGGGGCTCAGTGCAGGATCCATTGTTATTTTATTATATATAAATGACCTTCCACGTTCATCTGATATACTGAACTTCATATTGTTTGCAGCTGATACAACTCTCTCTCTTTTTCTTGCAAAGATGTTAATACAGCTAAGAAGATATTTCATTCAGAATTCATTATTGTAACGAAGTGGTTGGCTACCAATAAAACTCTTCCTAAATACCAGTAAAACAAATTTCATGATTTTTACTAATAAAAGAAATGTATATCTTGATGAATTTAATGTTAATGAAATCGCCATAAAGGAGTATACTGTACAGTGTAGTAGGCTAGCCCTTTAATTCAAGCTAGGCTACGTTTTGGCAATTTCCAGTTCCGAGAAAAAGACTCAAAGCCATTTCTCTCTTTGTGCATATATATTATTAAAAATGTTAATTGTTCTAAGGCTATTTATAAAAGAAAATGGGATTTTGGCACAACTTGCATAATTATGTATTCTACAACTTGCTTATTGTAATTTTAAATATGTTATGAACGTTATACGCGTCACTATTAAACGTCATTTATATTTTTTTTTACTTTCGATTTGATTTTGGATTATGTGTTTCTGCTTTGTAATTTTAATTTTTATTATTGAACAGTTTTAATTTTGTACTTTAGATCTAGCTCTCCACGTTTATATATTTTTGTCATTTATACATTTTTAGCTTTCATTTAGCAGGCAATGAAAGTGCGATAGAGTCCCCCGAAACAGCGGATGCAGCCAAATATAATAACTTTTCTGCGCTACGTCATCGTCTTTATCCTAAATATAAAGTTTAATACAGTTCTTAGTACCTCTGTCATTCAATTATTAATCTTATATGTTATAATGTTTCAGAACATTCATATGATCCCTTTCCATATAGAATCCTAGTCCAAACGTATTTGGTTTTAGAATTTATAAATCTTAAAAAGATGTAGGAAAACAAGAAACACGAAGGAGAAAATGAATTCCTAACTGATGCATTTACATGCTCAAATATACGTAATAATAATAATAATAATAATAATAATAATAATAATAATAATATCGCTAACAATAAACATATATACTAATCAAGTACTATGGGCCATAGGTACCAGGTACTCTGAGTCACTGTCATCAAATGAATTAGCCACAGCCTACTAAGGGCCTACCTACCAAAATCCCACCAAAGACGTCTCAGAGTCTAGCATCAGCCTTTTTAAATCACAAAGTGTGTGGAACTACATTTGCAAGCAAGTTAGAGGTCTTAGTGACAGATGGATTGGCTCGAGTGGCTTCAGGTTTTCCAAATGTAATGTAATGTAAGAGTAAAGTATATATACATATTGAGAGAATTGTCGGCCATACCATTTAAATTTTTACATTCAGGTAGCTATTATTATTATTATAGATTTTGGGCATGTGTGTGTGTGTGTGTGTGTGTGTGTGTGTGTGTGTTTTCACACATTAGGATCATCGTTCTTTACAATTTTCTAGTTCACGTAATCATTGTATGAAAATTATAAGTATATTTATTACTTTTGACATGTTCCACATACTCTTTAGTTTTAGACTTAAGGTTTTATCCAAAACAAAATGTTTGTTATTCTGTTAAAATGATTAGAAAAGTGTTAAATTTTCTTCAAAAATCCAGCATGGTTAAGCAAACTTAAATAAAATTTTTAGCCAACACTTCATTGGAAGGTAATATTGCTAGATACTTAACTTGTCATTCATAGGCTCTTGAAAAATGTAATGAATTTAAAATTAATTACTTTAGATGTCACAAATACAAATTTAAGGTACGTATATAGTGAACTAATCAGATGTTATGTAGACAATAAATAATTGTAGGTCTTGAATTTATGATAATTGTTGTAGGACTTTTATAGGTGCCTGTCAGCAGCACAATTTAAATACCTTACTACTTTGTTACTATGTACTTATTTTTCAGGTTTTCTATATATAAGTGAGGAAATTGAAAACTTTTAGCATTTCTCATAATTTAATTGCTGACAATTAGAAAAAAGAAAATTCATTAGTTTAACCATAAACTAAATAAAATAAACATTTAATTTGGTTTTGTCCATATAGCTATTTAGTCTATATCTATAAACTAAATAGCTATATGGACTAAATTTATTTCGCATTAACTATTTGATAAAACATTTATACATAAATACAAGTTTAGAAGCTTTATCAACTCCTAATTTATTTCTTAATTTGGACTGTATCAGGCCAAAAGCAGAAAAATTCTCAACTGTACCATGATCTTGAAACAACATTAAATTCGGTTAATAATTGTCTTTTATTCATGCACAGTTAAAAACAGTACAATATATTGATTTGCCATTCAAAACTGACTAAGAAAATATATATCTTATGTTGTGCAAATTTGTTGAATTGTACTTTTTTAATAAAATATATTTCCTGTTTTGGCTATAATGTACTTTTTTCATAAAATATTTTTCATGATTAGGCTATTTTTCACTACTCTGCGATTTAATTAGCTGGCTGGGTTTTGTTCCGGCTATTTTTTCAAACTGGATTCGGTTTAGTGGTGCTTGTGATAGAATTATGATATGCCAATCGTGTGATTTTGATCTAGTTGTCATGTGTCCTAGATGAAGGCAAAGGATTGGATGTTTTTATCAATTACGGCGTTATTCTCTCATCCTTAACTTGCCAAAAATGTGACAGTGAGTGCTTAACACGAAAAGATCAGAAGATATTTAGGTGAAATAACCAATATCAGCCTGGTTAGGCTAATAGCACACAAGTTGATAAATATATCGCTCGGTAAAATTGCATCCAGACGTTCCAGAAGAGCTAGTGCATCTTTGCATAAATCATTATTAGTTGCCACTGTGTTACATAAAGCCCGTTTTGTTTATTTAGAAGCAGCACGTAATTACCTCCACACAATATTTTCCCCGCCACAAGGGCAACCTGAGGAGATTGTCCCCGACCCACCTCAAGCGTCCGCACCATTACCTGAAGTGTCCGTTACCCCAGTGAGCCTTCTCGATTGTGGTGTCAATAATATCAACCAAGATGATTATTCACCCATTGAATGCATTAGTGAAGAGTGTAAATCTAGATTAGAAGACAACGACTGTGAAGTAGACTCGAGCAGTGAATATGGTTGCAACGAAACCTTGCACCATACCAGAAAAAGGCGGAGAGTTTCTGATCAGGAAACAAAGGCAGCAGTTTACTCAATTTTACCAAAACGATTCAAAGATAATTTAGAACAATGCTCAGGCTGTTATTTTAGCGACTAAAATTTTGTGTTGATGTGGATTCGATCTTACCTCTTGTCGGTGAAAAGTACGATAATTTTATGAAATTCAATAAAATGGTCACTTAAATTCTATATAAAAATATATATAGCTCATAATTAAAGTATGTAATTTCATGGAAAATAAAATTACGTATATTACAGGAAAAATCGCAAGGTAGGAGGAACCTTACGTAAAATGAGTTATTAGTTACGATATTACGGTTTATTATTATTATTATATTGTATTTCAGCTATTCAAGTCGTATGTTTGATGGCCCGAGTACTTCGACACCAAATAGAGTAAGGGAGTCTTCGCGCAGACCAAGTATTCCCTCGTCGTCCTCTGATGGCACGCACCCCCGAAAGAAAGCAAGGTAAGAACTACTGTCTTAAGCTATAGCTACAACGATAATTTTATGAAATTCAATAGAATGGACACTTAAATTCTGTATAAAAAACATATAGCTCATAATTAAAGTATGTAATTTCATGGAAAATAAAATTACGTATATTAAGAGCATGTTTCGTATGCTTAATCCCGATTAAACGTATCTATTTTCGCTCTTTAGGTTAGATTTTTCAGATATAAGTGACGAGGACAATGCAACTTTTTCATTGAGCTCAGGTAGCCCACGTTCTTTGCGATATTTGAGCACCACGTTACTGATGTCAGATTCAGAGTTCGAGTGGCTATACGAAAGATGTAAACAACCAGTTCAGGGCTTCATGCTGAACCATGTTTGTCCTCCTTCAGGAAGCGAGTCGCCGATTCCTGACTCCGCGTTTGTCAATCCTGAGAAGAGAGGACTCAGGATACGCGCAGGCGGACTCGAGTGTGTCCACTGTGATATTCGAGGAAGGTTTTGACGATATTATTTAATTATTTCTACATGTGCATTCAATAAAAATAAGTGCATATTTATTTATTTCATTCCCGTCATCGAGTGTAAATTAGCTGTTGCGGTGGACGGTCCCCCATCCAACAACTACCCAGATCCAACGTCGCTTAACATCGTTGCTCGGCTGAGTTATGATAAAAAGAAAATTATTTAACTATATTAAAATAATGGTTTTCCCCCCAAAAGAGAGAGATTTTACACAAAAGAGTTTTTAATGATAATGACAGAGTTCACCGTGTTCAAATTCGTCGAAAAGGAGTTAATTATTATTACTACTGTAATTGGTGGAAGGTCTCCCATCCAACTACTACCCAGATCCACCGTCGCTTAACATTGCTGTACGGATGAGTTATGATAAAAAGAACCTTTTCTTTTTCGTAAAATTGTTTTAATTCACTTTAAGGTGAAAAGCGCGTAATATTTTTTCTTATTTTTGAAACGCATGAAAGGCTTCCCAAAACAAAATAGACATATATATATATATATATATATATATATATAGTGTGTGTGTGAGAGCTAGTTGTTATTATTACTAAAGAGAAAAATAAATAGCCTTGTGCACATCTTCCACTTCTACTTCTAAATTGAGGGTATTGGCGATGGATTTGAGTAAGGTGTTTGATGTAATAGACCATAATATTCTACTTAATAAATTGTATTGTTACGGTTTTAGAGAGGCAATCAGTGATTGAATTAAAAGTTATTTGCCCGATAGATATAATTTTGTATCAGTAAATAAGGTTTGCTCCACTAAAGCGCTTGCCAAACATGGTGTGCCACGGGGCTCAGTGCAGGATCCAATGTTATTTTATTATATATAAATGACCTTCCACGTTCATCTGATATACTGAACTTCATATTGTTTGCAGCTGATACAACTCTCTTTTTCTTGCAAAGATGTTAATACAGCTAAGAAGATATTTAGGAAAAGGTTCTTGATATAGGATGGCTATCTTACACAGGTTTGATGATTTTCTTTGTCCCCAACCAGGAAAAATATTTTATGAAAAAAGTGCATTATAGCCAAAACAGGAAATATATTTTATTAAAAAAAGTACAATTCAACAAATTTGCACAACGTAAGATATATATTTTCTTAGTCAGTTTTGAATGGCAAATCAATATATTGTACTGTTTTTAACTGTGCATGAATAAAAGACAATTATTAACCGAATTTAATGTTGTTTCAAGATCATGGTACAGTTGAGAATTTTTCTGCTTTTGGCCTGATACAGTCCAAATTAAGAAATAAATTAGGAGTTGATAAAGCTTCTAAACTTGTATTTATGTATAAATGTTTTATCAAATAGTTAATGCGAAATAAATTTAGTCTATATCTATAAACTAAATAGCTATATGCACAAAACCAAATTAAATGTTTACTTTATGGCGACTTCATTAACATTAAATTTATCAAGATATACATTTCTTTTATTAGTAAAATCATGAAATTTGTTTTGCTGGTATTTGGGAAGAGTTTATTGATATCATTATTTCTTTGTTCTCCTTAGCTATATTTACATTTTCCATAAGATTTAAAATAGCCATGAAATTATAACTCCAGATCTTTCAAGTTCGGCGAAAAGGAGTTAATTATTATTAGTACTACTGTAATTTGTACTACTCTATATATATATAGGGTGTGTGTGTGTGTGTGTGTGTATGTAAACTAAGAAGATGACGCCATACAAGTTCGCAAGTAAAGAGAAATAATCAGCGCGTTTAATAAAAAGCTAGAAGAGGAGGTGAATTGCGTCTTTGAGAGAGAGAGAGAGAGAGAGAGAGGAAGTTCCAGCAAAATTTCCTCTGCGAACGCCCACACCTTTCAAAGGCTTCAGTGCAGGCACGTGTGTTTTGAGTTGACGCAGATTGTCGGGTACCCGTTCCTCGTGTGTGTGTGTGTGTGTGTGTGTGTGTGTGTGTGTGTGTGTGTAGATTTGCGAATACGATCGAGTGTTTTGGTTTTAATTCGGCGAAACGAGATACTACAACCCTCCATATATATATATATATAATCGAATTATAGACACTTACAGAAATCCTTTCCTCGTGAAAGGAAAAACAATGCTTAATGATTAACTTCTTATATTGAATAATTAACCACTCGTGAAAGTTCCTCTAATTATATTTTTAAAAGAGCATTCGGTTTCCACATTAAACTGTGGGTCTAAGGTGGGGTGAAAACTTTACCCGTTGTTACAATTCGTGCTAGTTGTTATTATTACTAAAGAGAAAAATAAATAGCCTTGGGAAAACCCCTTAGAGGCCTCTTAGGTTAGGTAAACTTTTCAAACTTATCGAAGTCTTCGAAATTACCCACAGATCGTTTTAGTCACTTCTTCCAAATGCCTTTCATACACTTCGCAGTAACATCCTCCCAAGCAGTTGCAATGTTTTTTATACAATGCAAAACATTGTATGATTTCCAAAAATCGGTTTTTTATTTTTACTTAAAAGTTATTAGTAATTTTTCACAATTCGCTAAGAAAGGGAGTCAAGAGAGTTTTTGGTCGAGGTAACTGCAAGAAAAGTAAAATTATGGGCAGAAAAATCCTCTTGGGAGACGATTCGAATTGACCTAGTTTCTGCCTTTCCTCGTGTGTGTGTGTGTGTGTGTGTGTGTGTGTGTGTGTGTGTGTGTGTGTGCACGAGTTGTTTATTCGTTTATTATATATTGTTAGAATTAAAATTTTGTTTTAACCCAACAGTATTTGAATACTAAACTATTATTTATTAACACTAAATTAAGCTTATGAATTACTTACCGAATCATAAATTAAATCCTGAATAATAATATTGATTCCCGCTGATAGAAATTTTATGCTATCAGAGGGTTAAACTTGTTTATAGTTTAACACCCTCTTTAGTTGGTAGTAATTGTCTTATTCTATGAAAACAAAATAAACCATTACCTTAGTAGTTTTAATTGTAAACACTTTACCTTGATAATACTTGAATATAAAGAAGATTGATTGCCTGTTTTCTGAAAGGGAAATGTTATATCGAACAAACCTGAAGAAAAAAAACAGCAACACAGTTAGCTGAACAAATTTGAAACAATTCTTCTATAACCTCACTATTCAGTGCTTTGAAACCAATTAAACCAGCAGATTTAACGAGGCAGCCGGAACGGTTTATGGTTGTAGTGGTTTGAAAATACGGAATATATATCCGTACAGAAGTCGAACCAACCTTTGTTAAATTAATGGATATGATTCACTATAATGAGAAATAAGAAAATAAATCTAATAACCTCCCGACGGAGAAACTGCAATTTAAAATCTAAAATTGCAGTAAGTCTTAAATTTTGATATGACACCCACCACCAAATAATTTTTTTTGTATTTTTTAACTTTTTTCAACCCATAACCATCTTAAATCTAATGTTAATCCTAATCGTTTTCCCTATTTAGTAGGTCCTTGAGCCTCTGTTTGCAATGAATTGCAGCTTTCCTAGTGGGTCTTAAATTAGGTTTTTCTTTTTGAACATCTTTCGAATTTGGAAGGTCTTGACGAGCACCATTATGAGTAATCGAGATTTCTAATGGATACAGGTGACAAATAGGATAATTTAAAACTTCGTTATCTGATCTCTTGAGTTGAACACTTCTGACTTTATCATCATCGCCTACAAACAAATGCAGGATGCGTCCCATCCGCCAAAAGGGTCTGGTTTTAGTAGTTGATTTAATCAAGACCACATCGCCAACTTTGATGCGATTAACCCAGTCTGATTCGTATAAATCTCGACTATGTTCTCGAAGACTCAACAGGTACTCCTCATACCACCACTGTCTAAATTGAGAATACTTTTTGTTCAATAATTCAAACGATTTGTTGAGTTCGTTATGAGTAGGGGGATTTTGTGACCATAAAGGGTCATCATCAGTTTCAAACTTGAATACCAAAGATTCCTTTTGGTGTTTAAGGAATGAATTAGGCGTTAAGCTTGATAATTCAGTCTCTGACGAGACGTATGTTAGCGGACGAGAGTTCACAGCGTTTTGAATGCTAGTTAGCAAGGTCAGTAGATCGAAATGATCTAGAACAGAACGCCCAATGGTTTTGAAAAGGCAGCTTTTCACTACTCGAATGAGACGCTCCCAAGCAGATCCCATCCAGGCTGAATAAACTGGAAGCCGGATGTGTTTGATACCACTGGCTCGCATGTGCTCTTGAAATTCGTTAGAATTTAAAGAGTCTTCTAATGCCTTACCACCTTGAATGAAACTTTTAGCATTGTCGCTGTAAACTCTGTCGCAAACACCATATAGATTAGTGAATCTCTGGAATGAGAGCAAGAAAGATTTGGTACTCATATCAGGAAGCAGATCTAAATGTATGGCTCTTATGTGAAGACAAGTATAGAGCAAAATAAATCGTTTGACAGTTTTTCCTGAGTCAGGGTCTTTGACCCAAACGTGACCTGTGAAGTCAACCCCAACATGTTTATAGGGAGTGAACAAACGCATCTGATGCTTAGGGAAATTGGTGAATTTGGGATACTTGTAAGAAAATTGATTGTATTTTCTGCAAGTAATGCAACTTGAAATGATACGCTTGATGGTTTGTCTTGCACTAGTGATCCAAAACCCCTGCAAGCGCAGCATTGTTAAGGTGGATTGAATACCTAAATGCTTGCATCTAGAGTGACAATCTCGAACTATTAATTCAGTGAAGTGATGATGTTTACCAAGTAATATGGGATTTATGATGTCATAATCATACACGTTTGTTCTTGAAAGTCTGCCCTTGGTTCGAATCAATCTGACTTCGTCTAGAAAGAGATCCAGACGGTTAACCAGATTGGGAACTTGCTGATTGGGATTTTCTTGAACCGTTTCAAGAAATTGATTTTCTTTGTCAAAGGATTCAAGTTGCATGATGTATAGCCAATACAACCTACTACCCCTATCCAGGTCTACATTGGGTTTCCTTCTGCATTTGAAAACAAACTTTAGTACATAAGACGTGATTCTATAGACTTTGTGAATGTTTGAAAACCGTTTGATGTCAAGAATGGGTTCAGTTTTACCAGCATTTAAAGTGACAGATGTAATTGTAGCTGATTGTGTCTTTAATTTGTTTGGGTTAGATAGGCACTGAAGATCATATTTAGGCCAAAAGGATGAATCTAGAACTAACCATTCAGGTCCATGCATCCAGAGTTCTAGATTGTTCTCAAATTCTTTAAATGATATTCCCCGAGTAATGAGATCTGCGGGGTTTTCTTTAGTTGAGACATAATTAAATGATATTGAAATATTGAATTTAGTTTGAATTTCTTGATGCATATGTCTAATATCCTGAATTCGATTTCGAACAAACATGTTTTTTATTTTGACATTGAGGTCTGACGAAATGACCCAAGACAGCACAATTTGAGCATCAACAAAAATCTTGATATTTGAGAACTGAGCTTTAATGGATGAGAGAAATTGAGGAAGACATTTGAACGCTAGATAAACTGAAAGTAATTCCAAAGTAGGTAAAGTACGTGCTTGAATAGGAGCCACTTTAGCCTTGGAAAAAACTAAGTTTGATCCTGAAGGGCCAACTGCATAGACTGCAAATCCGTAACAACTGGCACTAGCGTCACAAAAAATGACTAATGAAGCAGAGTCACTAGAATCGAAAGCTGAACGTTTGAAAGAAAGATTTGAAAGTTCTTTAAGATCTTTGTAAATCTTAGTCCAAACCTTCAATTCATCTTGACCGACTTTCTCATCCCAAGACAACTTAAGCTTCCACAATTTTCTCACGAGAAGCCTACCCCGAATGGTAACTGGGAGGTAAAGGGATAATGGATCAAAAATTTTAGAAATTTGGGAAAGGATTTGGCGCTTGGTACAAGCTTCAGGGTCTAGATCATATTCTGACAGCAAGATTAAGTCCCGACTTACATCAAAGTGATAACCCAGCACCTTTTCCAAGCATTCATGTTGAACAACATTTTGATCTTGAACCATTATGTTTTTGAGACAGTCTAGATTAGTGTTCCATGATCTAAGGTTGAAACCTCCCTCAGACATTCTCTGATTTAAAGTGGAGTATAATTCCAGAAGTAATTCTGGATCTGAATTCGTGAAAATTAAATTATCCACATAAAAATGTTTCTTGAGAACTTCAGAGCATAAATCATCTAGATACTGATTGGCGTGATATTTAATGACATAGTTGAGTATGAAAGGTGAACTGGCCAGACCAAATACTATGGTAGTATACCGATAAGTTAATAATTGACCGTCCTCTTCCCAGAAAAAACAAAACCTATTTTTATCAACATCAAGCTTGAGCTTGATTTGAAGAAATGCCTGCTTTATATCTGAAAGGATTACGTATTGATTGGTTCTGAATGAGCATAATAAGGTAAACAGTGAATTCATGAGGTCTACACCAGGATATGCAGCTTCATTAAGAGAAGGAGCTTCACCTGTTTTCAAACTACAATTGAAAACTGGCCTTATTTTAGTTGTAACTTGATCTCCTACCCTAATGACCGGCCTATGAGGTATCCAGATGTAGTTCTGATATTGGTCTGGAGTCACATCAAACCTTTCAATTATCCCATCATCTAGTTGCTGTTTAAATACATCAGCATATTTAGAGTGCAAGTTTTTCTTATTGAGAAATCCAATTACCCTTTTTAGAGTTGCCAATGCTATTTTATGATTAGATGGAATACGGTTAATTAGCTCTTCATGCCACGGTAACTCCACATAATATTGGCCACCAGACAGATGTATAGAGTCATTAAATTGTTTAACCTTGATCTCATCCAAACTACCATTTGAACTCTCATCTATACCTATAGACTCCAATTTATATAAATTTTCCAAACCTAAGTCTAGATCGGAGTCGGATTTACAGTGACACAAAGGATTGAAATAACTTGGGGTCGGATTCACGACACAGTTCACGATAGAATGCAGACCCGGTTCATCATCGTTGAAGACCGCAAGCGAACTCTTCCCATCTCCAGACTCGTGAATCTGTAAATCATTTGAGTCCTGATTTAAACAGGGTATTTGAATATTTGAAGCTAAGCTTCGATTCGGTGTTTCACTTGAGGGGTTAGTAAGTTTAAAAAGGGAACAATGCCAAGGGTTTTTACACCCCGAAAGCCCTGATTTAAGTTTAAAAAGGGAACAATGCCAAGGGTTTTTACACCCCGAAAGCCCTGAATTAGTAGGTTTTAAAACTCGAACAGCAGATTGCTCCGCTGCCGTGAAACTCGAATCAAAACTTGAATTGAAACTTGATCCATCAGTCTCAGTCAGAGGAAGGGAATTTTGTTGATCAATTTCAGATCTTTCTAGTCATAATTTCTTAACAGGAGTTCTTGAAGAAAACTGACGAGTTTCCTTGACAGATCTACGACTGTTGCTGGAATGTTGAATTGGACTCTTAAAAGTATCCAACTCTCCAATAGGTATAAGTCCTTGAGAAACTGATATGGCAGTACCATTCTTGAGTTTTACGAAGGAGAATGGCATAAAATCTTGAAGCACATCAATTCCAATTAATCCTTCAATGTTTGAGACGAAATCATTCTGAAGGTTATAGAAGGACTTGTCCCCGAACGTAATTCCTTCTTCTTGAAGTTGAGAAATCACGTTTTTTAATTCTGGAACGGTATAATCTAAATCCATCTTTTCATCTACGATGAAGTTCTTGAGAGTTGCTTTAGATGGATTCAGCCTTACACCCAACTCCACTTCTTGAATTTCTCTAACTTGAGATCCAATAAAGGTTCTTATTAGACATTCGAATTTAGGTTTTTGCTTTAATTGACAGTCCCAACCATCTAGAACTGAGGGTCTGATATATGATCTTTGTGAAGCTAAATCTAGCAAACACCTAACTGATTTGACATTATTTTGATTTACAAATTCTAGAGTCACGGTAGGTAACAAGACGCCGCGACTTCGAAATATATGATTCTCCGAAGACAATGCATGCACCGATACACTGTTTACCTGAGTCTCGACACCATTAGTTATTTTATTTGAACCCAACTTGGGACATAATGCTGAAATATGAGAGTTCAAACCGCAGGTTGCGCAAGAAAATGAGAGCTTGTTAGCTTTACCAGGACAATTATTTCCCAAATGTCTGATGCTCGAACAATGAGAGCATAAATCGATTTCTTGACATCTTTTAAGTCTTTTTTGAAGCGTGTCATATTTAGAACAGCGAATTAAAGAGTGGTCGCCATCACAAAATTTACACTTTTTAAAATTAGGACCGGCCTTTTTAGGTTGAGGCATATTTGAGGCTGCAGTCTGAAAAGTTTGAAGAGTGGCTTTAGGTTCTTCACTTTTAATGTTTTTTACCACATTATTGGGTTTATAGAACGTTTTGAGATTTTGATTAGACTTGGCTTTACTAGACTTTAATCTGGACAAAGTTTTAATAATCTCACCATAATTCTTAAAAATTTGATTTGGAGAAGGGTAATTGGATTCGCATTTGCGAACAATTTCCTTCTTGAATGAAATAGGTAATTTACTCATTAAGATGTGACCCAACAACAAACTACCAGACGAGGTTTCATCCATTAAATCCACCTCATAATTTTTGAGATCAAGAACCATAGCTCGAATTTCACTAAGCCAGTTATTTAATTTATCATATTGAAAGTCATCAATTTCATTAGCCGTAACTAATTTCTTGAGTGACTCATCAATTATATAAGGGATGTCTAGAAAGAGATCTTTTAAAATGTCTAGAGCTATCTCATAATTGTCATCAACATTTGACAAATGTTTAATTGATTGATAAGCTATGTCCCTCAAGTACCCCTTCAAGTATGATAATTTGGCAGAATTTGTCAGATCAGTACGAACACCTATCAAATTCTCGAACTGACTAAGAAAGTCTTTAAACTCGTGCTTGTCAGTAGAACCACTGAAATTTCTGCACTGAAGGTTAGGTGGTGCAGCATTACGCTTCAAAATAGCACTTAACCCATTCATGAAGTCACTTTGAAATTTCTCGGCGTTTGAAAAGCTATTTTCTAGGTTATTTGCTGCATTTCCAGAACTATTAATTTTTTCCTTTGCATCCTTTATTTGAGCTAATACATTTTTCACTTTAAAAATGCATTTTCGAATTTCTAAATCCCTTTCCTCCGATTCTTTTAAATCATCTAAATATTCTTGATCCTCTAAACTACACTGAATTTTATCATTAAGTTCCGAAAGTTTACATTGATGGTTACAAAGTTGTTCTAGTCTACTCTCTAGATCTTCAACGAGAATTTCCTTCTCGTTTAAAAGCTCGTCCAAACTCGAAAGGAGTCTAGAAACCATAGCTCTATGACCTCCACGCCTTTTAATAAATTCTTTAAGTTCAGACATGTTTATGTTAAAATTTCTTGAACTTGGAACTAAAAAATACTTAATCGAATTTTACTTAATTCTAGAATAATAAGAGGGAATTCTTGAATCAAAATTTTAAATTTAATTTGAATAGGACAAAAAGGTATTCACAAAAATTGAGGCTCAATGGTAGGCCGAAAAGGCCCCCCAAAAGGTATGCCAAACTTGAATCCTGGCAATACCAAACCCACTCGGTGATCAAACTAATTCACAGCAGTAGAATCTTGACTTAATTACAAACAAATAACTTTCTTGAAAATAAATTGTAAGGTCAAAGGGAAAACTGTCAAACAAATTAATGGTCAGGTTAAAGGTTAGGCTGTACTTCCCACACCTGAGTACCAAATTTTGAGCAAGAGGATAGTGACACAGCTTTCGTTTTTTAGAGATTTCACTATCAATTTAGCAATTCCAACAATTTATAATTTTTTAAGCCTAAATAAATTCTAGAAAAATAACTGCACAGATTTATAATCTGAATAAGTTTTTAATTGATAATTCTTACTAATTTCACTGAAATTACTAAATTAAAGAACAGGATTTAATTATCTATCAGCAGGAATGTTACATAAATATGAACTGAAATGAAACTCAAACTTTAATTAGTTTAAACTCAGAAAATTTAACTTAAGAATTGCAAAATTTAAATAAAATTAAATGAAAAATTTCTATCAGTTATGTTAGAATTAAAATTTTGTTTTAACCCAACAGTATTTGAATACTAAACTATTATTTATTAACACTAAATTAAGCTTATGAATTACTTACCGAATCATAAATTAAATCCTGAATAATAATATTGATTCCCGCTGATAGAAATTTTATGCTATCAGAGGGTTAAACTTGTTTATAGTTTAACACCCTCTTTAGTTGGTAGTAATTGTCTTATTCTATGAAAACAAAATAAACCATTACCTTAGTAGTTTTAATTGTAAACACTTTACCTTGATAATACTTGAATATAAAGAAGATTGATTGCCTGTTTTCTGAAAGGGAAATGTTATATCGAACAAACCTGAAGAAAAAAACCAGCAACACAGTTAGCTGAACAAATTTGAAACATAATTCTTCTATAACCTCACTATTCAGTGCTTTGAAACCAATTAAACCAGCAGATTTTAACGAGGCAGCCGGAACGGTTTATGGTTGTAGTGGTTTGAAAATACGGAATATATATCCGTACAGAAGTCGAACCAACCTTTGTTAAATTAATGGATATGATTCACTATAATGAGAAATAAGAAAATAAATCTAATAACATACAAGCACAGATGGGTGGGGGTAGAGTGGTGGGGGTGGTGGTGGTTTGGGGAATGAGGGGGACGTTCGTGTGTTTTGAATTGTTTCCCATATCTTCCTCTGACGAAAATCTGTGTTAATTTTGAAAATGACAATAATAATGATAATAATAATATACCTTCCATTTTTATTCATTCATTTCAATAAACTAAGAAGCTGATGCCATACAAGTTTGCAAGAGAAATAACCAGCGCCTTTAATAAAATCATTTTTTAATTACAAGTCAAAGGCACGGAAAGCTAGAAGAGCAAGTTCGTACCAAAATCCTTCGCGACCGCTAGCCCTTTCAAAAGGCATCGGACAAACACGTGTGTTTCGCGTGCGTTTAATGATTAGTTTCTTATATTGAGTAATTAATTTCTTATAATAAATGATTCTCTTAAAAGGAGAAAATTCATTTGTTTTAAATTAATATACGTTTAGCTTCATTTGAATTAATATACGTTTGGTATTTTTCCTGATTTTCATAATATATACAGAGGCGTGTGTGTGTGTGCGTGTGCGTGTGTGTAGATTTGTGAATATGTTCATAGAGCGAATTCTTTTAACTGTTTAGTGATTTGTTTTAATTCGGTGAAAGTCCATTTATATATATATAAGGAATGACAAAATTAAATAGACGCAGCTAATATGGCTCTTTCTATATATTATATATATATATATATATATATATATATATATATAAGGTAAGTTGAAAGATTTGTGTGTATTTCGTCTGAGCTAATTTTTTGACGAATGTAGGTTCGCGTCCTACCTCAAAAGGTCTCTGGAAAACACGTGTGTTTCGCGTGCGTTTATTGATTAATTTCTTATATTGAGTAATTAATTTCTTAGATTATGATTTTGTTAACTAAGTTTTTTCAAAATTACGCAGGATTATATGCATATTCCTCATTTCTATTATCATTCAAATGTATATTTATTTTCTATATAATTATAATAAACAGAATGATGCAATGATGTTTTACTTAATTCTTTTGGTTAATTACATCATGTTACGCCTTCTAAACCTACAAGCGGAATTCTAAACCAACTTTTAAGAAAATAAATGGTACAATCTGTCAACTGTGTACCTGAGCAATGGTATCTGGCAGCTCTCCATGATAATGTATTAAATTAGTTGTTGCGGTGGACGGTCTCCCATCCAACAACTACCCAAATCCAACGTCGCTTAACATCGCTGCTCGGATTTAATTCACTTTAAGGTGAAAAGCGCGTAATATTTTTGGTTTTTGAAACGCAAGAAAGGTTTGCCAAAAGAAAATAGACACAGATAATGTGTTTATTTCTTTTACTGTTTATTATTTAATATAATTGGGACCCAAATTGAAGGTGTCGAGACAGAGAGAACAATTCGACCTAGATTCCTTTCAAAAAGGCCTCAGGGTGAACATGTGTGAATCGTTCTGCTCCATGGAGAGATGAAAAATGCATTGAAATTTCCGGTGTGTGTGTGTGTGTGTGTGTGTGTGTGTGGTGTGTGTGTAAAGTGAATCGAGGACATTATAGCAACGCTCCTTGAAATCTTTTTCGCGATATAATTTACATGATCACTCCATTGCAAATTCTTATCTAGCATTACACCAAGAAATTTTGTTACAGTGCACTCCTTTATGGCGATTTCATTAACACTAAATTCATCAAGATATACATTTCTTTTATTAGTAAATATCATGAAATTTGTTTTAATCGTATTTGAGAAGCTTAAAACGGAAACATTAAATTGAGAAAATTCTGCACAAGTAATAACTTTCGAATGCTCACTTCCTCTGCCAAAAATCTGTGTGCTAATTTTGAAAAATGAATAATAGAGCGAATTCTTTTAATTGTTTCGTGATTTGTTTTAATTCGGTGAAAGCCCATTTATATATATATATATAAGGAATGGCAAAATTAAATAGACGCAGCTAATATGGCTCTCTCTCTCTCTCTCTCTCTCTCTCTCTCTCTCTCTCTCTCTCTCTCTCTCTCTCTCTCTCTCTCTCTATATATATATATATATATATATATATATATATATATACAGGGCGTCCCAAAAAAATGTATACACACTTTAAATAATTATAAAGGCAGTGTTTATTAAAATACATTTCATTTTCAAAATGTAATAGAATCTACAGACATTATTTAATTGTTTTGTCAACGCCTGTTTTCAAACTGACGTCCGTTCTGGTCCAGGCACTGCTGATAACGCGAAGGAATGGAATCGCAAACATCACGAAACATTTCGTTTGGTATTTGTGTGCATTCTCGTTCAATGGCTGCTCTCAATTCAGCGACTGTTGCAGGTTTTATAGCGTAGACTTTGTCTTTTAAGTATCCCCATAAAAAAAGTCTAGTGGTGTGAGGTCTGGTGAACGCGGAGGGTATTCTACGAAACCCCTTCGTCCAATCCACATCCACATCGTGCCAAGTACCACTCGCAATACTCCACTCTTCGGTCCGGATCATCTTCATTAAGAGCATGGACTAATCTTGGAATGTAACTTTTCCATTGACAGCGCTTCAAAATGCGTTGGACAGACGATTCTGAAATTCCTACCTCACGACTCGCTTGCCGCACAGATTTTCTTGGACTTTGGTGATACGTTTCCAGTACTCTTTCTTGCTTTGTGGGGCTTGTCGATGTCCGTGGTCTTCCGGAACGCTTCTTGTGGACATTCTGAACAGTTCCATCGGCTTCAAACTTATCTCTAATTCGAGTGATGGTAAGTCGCGTTGGTGGATCTGTTTGAAACTCCCTCCTAAACTGTCTTTGCACTTCAACTGCGTTTTCACACTTCCAGTAGCATTTTAGAATGAATTTCCTTTGTTCAAAGCTTAGTCTGACTGCCATTATTAATTCTAATGGGTTTAACTTGGAAAGAAAGAAACATCAATTGAGCTATCAGCTGTTAAAGTGTGTATACATTTTTTTGGGACGCCCTGTATATATATATATATAAGGTAAGGTGAAAGATTTGTGTGTATTTCGTCTGAGCTAATTTTTTGACGAATGTAGGTTCGCGTCCTACCTCAAAAGGTCTCGGGAAAACACGTGTGTTTCGCGTGCGTTTATTGATTAATTTCTTATATTGAATAATTAATTTCTTATAATAATTGAATCTCTTAAAAGGTGAAAATTCATTTGTTTTAAATTGATATACGTTTAGTTTCATTTAAATTAATACACGTTTGGTATTTTTCCTGATTTTCATAATATATACAGAGGCGTATGTGTGTGTGTGTGTGTGTGTGTGTGTGTGTGTGTGTGAGAAAGTTAAGATTTGGAGTGAAGGGAGACTTATCAAGAGCGGTCTGGAAGAAAGGTCTCTCAACAAGCAGGTGCTCTTCGAATTGACCCAGTCCTTTCCTCGTGTGTGTGTGTGTGTGTGTGTGTGTGTGTGCACGAGTTGTTCATATACAAACACAGATGGGGGGAATGTACGAGCATGCTTTTTGGTTTTAATTCGGCGAAATTCAATTTATATATATATATATATATATATATATATATATATATATATATATATATAAGGGTTGACAAATATACACGATTATTATGATTCTTTCTATATATATATAAACACAGATGGGGGATTAGGTCGGGGTAATACGTGCATTAAATCTATTGGAGAAAATATAAAGATGTCATTAGTCGTCCGGCCCCGTTATAGCGGATTGTGTTTTGGGTAATTTCAACTTTAAATGAATCTTCCAATTGATTAACTATATAAATATATTGTGGTATTTTCTATGGTTGAATCTTCCAATTGATTATCTATATAAATATATTGTGGTAATTTATATGGTTGAATCTTCCAATTGATTAACTATATAAATATATTGCGGTATTTTATATGGTTTGTGTACACGAGTGGTTCATTAGTTTATTATATATATATATCCACAGATGGGTGGGGAATGACGACCGTATGTTTTGATTTGTTTCGTAAATTTTCTTTTCGTTTCGTTATTCGTGACTTAAATATTTATAATAAAAATTAAGTAATACCACAATATATGATGGTAGTTAATCGATGAATCCAATTAACTACCATCATATATTGTGGTATTTTATATGGTTTTTGCTATCTGGCAACTGAATACATGGCGCTATCTGGCAACTCAGCAACTGAATACATGGTGCTATCTGGCAACATGGCGGATTAGAGGTTTATAAAAGACCGAGAAGCTGATGACGGAGTCATTGCAAGCTCGGCTCCCAGCCGAGCAAGGACTTCTGGTCCTTCTCTTTCTGGCCCTTTGGGAAAACCCCTTCCGAGACGACGTAGCTAACCGAGATAAGAATGAGAAATAAGAATTAACAATTATTATGGAGAGTTGTGTAAGCTCACGAACGTTTGACGTTAAACGTATTCGAAAGTAGAATCCTCCTGGATCCCCATCACTCCCAGATTGATATGAGTAGTATAGCCGCAAAAGGGGAGAGTGCAAGAATGTTGCAAGTGATTACGTAATGTTGCAAAGGGGGGTGGGGGTTGTTGCAAAGGGGGGTGTTGCAAAAAAATTCCCGCCAAAGAGTACTGGCCTTTGTTGCCAGCCGGGGTTGCAAGGGGCATGCAACTTGGAGGCGGAGTTCTCCCCCAAGCTATTCCCCCCAAAGGGCCAGAAAGGAGAGAAAGGAGGAGAGGTATTCACCTGGCAGGAGCCAAGTGCATATTAAGACTTCAGCCGAGTCGGCGTTGTTTTATAGGCTCCTAATCAGCTAGTTGGCTGAGCTAAGGGGGGGGAGGGGTACACCTGAAGGAGAGAGAGAGAGAGAGTAGTTGCCTTTGATTGCAAGACATGCAATTACATGCAGAAGTAATATGGATATACTGTATATACTGAGAGTGATGGGCAGTATCTAGATACATGTATCGCCGATACGTATCGATCGATACTTTTGTATCGGTATCGGTATCGCTTTAGCTACTTGACAAAAGTATCGATTTATCGGTATCGCTAAGGTCAATTTTCTTAAATGTATCGAAAAAAATCGATACTTCGATACATCGATACATTAATAAGAATTTTTAAATATTTAAATAGATGTTATAATATGACACTACTGAGTTATATTTATGAATATACATAAATAATAATATTATTAAATACTTATTTAATGACAGTAGTACTCTACTGGTCACGTCACACAGTACGGCGCAACGTTTAAACACGTTTGTACTTGTGTTATTGAGATTAATTAACCATAATATAGAAACATTGTTAGCTGTAGAGAAGAAGCTAGAGCGTTTGAATTCGGAGGCATTGCGTCATTGTCAGCCACTTCTCAATGCAGTCACAGTAGGGTTCACTAAGCGGTTTGAAAAGTTTCTGTGCCTTGATGCGATGCACGAGTGTAAAGCAGCAATACTGGCATCGTCTTCAAATCCTCTGTTCAAGTTAAAGTGGATGACAATAAAAGGCAAATTTAATACTAACATTGTCAAAAAGAGGGTTCAAGAAATGTTGGTTAATGCTGTTAAGAGCCTCAGCGAGCAGACCCACCAGCAACAACTAAGTGATGCTGCATCTGACGGAAGTGCAGATGATTTCTTCTGTTATGAGTCTGCTTCCACTAATATCTCTGCAACCCAAGATTCCACTGAGATGGAAGTTTTACAGTATCTGGGTGACGGAAGTCATTCTCTCCAATCTCTGAAGCAGTACCCAGGAATTCTACGGGTCTTCCTGAAGTATAACACACCACTACCATCCTCTGCTCCTATAGAATGGTTGTTTAGTTTGGCTGGTCACATTCACGCTCCAAAAAGGAATAGACTGTCTGACCAGATGTTTAGCCAGCTGGTATTTTTGAAGGGTAATAGTAATTACTTTTAATTGTTAGTGTAATATTTTCAGTCATTCATGTATCCTACAAAATTAAAACATACTTTCATTAAATAAAGCAATTGTTTTTATTTACATCTATAAAACCCATTAAAATGTCGTTGATTTTACTTACAGTGCGTACACATTACTAGTATAAACAATAATATCTAATACCTACATATTAAATGAATAATTATAAAAATGTACCGGCGATACATGTATCGGCGATGCATGTATCGGTATCGGTATCGCTTAAGACATCTAGAAAGTATCGGCGTAT
Organism: Bathynomus jamesi; assembly: GCA_023014485.1. Taxonomy (NCBI): domain Eukaryota; kingdom Metazoa; phylum Arthropoda; class Malacostraca; order Isopoda; family Cirolanidae; genus Bathynomus; species Bathynomus jamesi. The sequence continues at coordinate 427,276 of JAJOZX010003075.1, forward strand.
CGGTATCGCCTAAGACGTTCTTCATGTATCGCTGTATCGGTATCGCTTTAGCGATTTTCATGTATCGATGCCCATCACTGTATATACAAATTGTTTACAAACACTGCTTTCCGACAGTATTTGTGAGTGTGTACAAGACTTATTTCATGTATGGCCTTGCCGACTGTAATGTTTCGTACACTCTATGATATGTTTCAATATCGTTGAGTGTAGAGCCATCAGTCAGTCAGAGGTGCATCGTGGTGTTTCACTGTTCGTATTCGTAACTTCTTACCGTGAATAAGTGCAGTCCAGTGAAAAAAAAAACTTTTCTGCTATTCAGTGATAGTGTGCATTTGAAGTGAGAATGGAGGCTTATTCTAACAGAGAAATGGCAGATATGCATCTCATTTATGAACTTGCCGAGTGTAATGTGGCCGCAGCAAGACGTGTGAGTAGTATGGGCGCAAAATGTATGAGTGCAAATGAAATTGCAAATGTTGATCAATGTTGCAAGAGTGGCACCCCCACCCCCTTGGTGCCAACCCCAACCCCCCTTTGCAAGGGGTTATGCAACTTGGAGGCGGAGTTATCCCCCAAGCTGAACCCCCCCAAAAGGGGTATGCAACTTGGAGGCGGAGTTATCCCCCAAGCTGAACCACCCAAAGGGAGACCTAACATAAGAGAGAGAGAAAGGAAGAGAGGAGGGATGTTCGCCCGACAGTTGTCAGACGCATATGAGGTCTTCAGCCGTGCCGCCGCTCTCTTATAGGGCCCCTAATCAGCCAGTTGGCTTAATCAGCCAGTGCCTCCGGGCATCAGTTGACACTGTGTACATGTGCGTCGCGCGACCGCGTTAAACGGTGGCGGGTTCGAGCCCTGGCCCGGCTTCGTTACCCAGGGTGCCTTAATGATCAGAAAAAATTGGGTTCGAGACCCGGCCCGGCCCTCGCTACCCAGGGTACCCTAATGATCCCCCTAGGTCTAAGGTGGGCATAAAACAAGTACGGAAAAATAAAAATAAATAAATGAACAATTCGTATGGAAAAATAAATCCAGGGTACCCTAATGATACCCGTAGGTCTAAGGTGGGTGTAAATCAAATCGTACGGAAAAAAGAAAACACCCTCAGCAGAAAAAGAAAAAAATGGTAACCATGGTGATCGCTATGGCCTAATGATCAGAAATAAATTGGGTTCGAGACCCGGAGCGGTTGGTAACCATGGTGATAGCCATGAGGTGGTGTACATCTATACGCGCGTCACGCGTTGCCACAGTGTACACACTGTTTACGTGCGTTAAAAGGAGCCGGGTTCGAGGCCCGGCCCGGTCTTCGCTATCCAGGGTATCCTAATGATACCCGTAGGTCTAAGGTGGGGCGTAAAACAACTCGTACGGAAAAAATCCGGCTCGAGGCCGGCACGGGTGCCAGCCAGAGAACAATTCATACGGGGTGCTAAAACTTCGAACAAATCGGAAAAAAATGCGAGACCCCGTTATAGCAACATTCGTCATTTTGTTTATCTCTCTCTCTCTCTCTCTCTCTCTCTCTCTCTCTCTCAAATCCTGATGAACGAAGCCAATCTTATCTTCCAGCAATTTGAATACATGCGATAAAAGACCAGCCGTTCTGACTCTCTCTCTCTCTCTCTCTCTCTCTCTCTCTCTCTCTCTCTCTTCTCTATATAATATATATATATATATATATACACTGTGTGTGTGTATATATATATATATATATATATATATATATATATATATATATATTGTGTTATATTTGTCATCTTTCACATTTAAAGATAAAATCGCAAGCATCTGTCGGCATATCAGCTGTTCTCAGTTGTCATTATCTATTCTATCTACTCAAATTGCCACAATATCAGCCCATGCTGACACCGTTTCAGTTCGCGCTCGATATCGTTTACAGTAATTCACAACTCATTGTTTTATCTATTCCTTCTGCCCGAATATCATACACTCTCTCTCTCTCTCTCTCTCTCTCTCTCTCCTCTCTCTCTCTCTCCTCTCTCTCCTCTTAATAAACGCCTTTTACGTAATAGAAGTGTATTAACTCAATATCTTTCGTAATATTTTTCAACTCCCTTCTCGTAATATTATACGTATTAATAAAATATCTTTCGTAATAAACTCCATGGAAAATGCTATTTAAATTAATCCTCGTTCTGAAAAATTCGAAATAAAAATCCGATAAATAATCTTTTCGCTTTCAGCAAATGACCCATCGCTTATCTCAGAAAAAAAGTTAATCTAATTACGAGCCATAAACGATCTTCTATTCTGAAATTATATACACACAGTTATATTTACCATCTTTCAAATTTAAAGATAACGTTTGAAGCAGGTGTTTCTTTAATCACGGGATCGGCCATCTCAGTTCAGTACTATAGTGTCAAAAAAGGAGACACAAAATGGATCAATTTGAAAATTTCCCCCCTCACCGTCCTTCATGAGGATCCTTCACCGTCCTTCATGACGGTCCCTCCTTTATGAGGTGTCTTTCATGGTCCTTCAAAAAAAAAAAGGGGAAAAAAAGAGGGGAAAAAGGGGGAAAAAAAAGAAAAAAAAAAGATTCGTCTTCACCTTCCTTCAAAAAAAATTTAAGAAAGGATTGATCCTGGCCTTCCTCCTTCAAACAAAGTTCTTTCATGAGGCAAACAAGAACAAACATGCAAAACCATACATATATTCGAGTACTTCCTGTTCAGGCAAGTTCGCCAGATAATAGAAATGAAAACAAAAAATGAATATCTGAAAGGTTTTAATAGGCCTAACGAGAGTATACATCAACACATCCGACTTTCGTCTGTTAGCAAATTGCGAACAATACATAAATCAAAATCAGACTGAATATATTTTAAATCGAAAACAAGTTCTTTGTTTAATATCTGTATTATGAAAAATAAAATGAATATTTATTATTTTAATTTAAATAAATTAATCTCTCTTTTTTAAGGGAAACTGGCTTATTTTCAAACGAGATGACCTTCAAATACAATATATACTTATAGTACACGCATATATGTTTATTTACTTTTAAATATGTAGTTTTCTGTTATTTACATCGATATATACCATCACATTCACTTTCACATGCCATCTTCTGGTATATGAATTAATAATTTTACCGTTCATCAAATTTCGTTATAAAATTGCATGTGTTAAAAGAACAAGTTGCGTAACGATGCTTTAAACTAAATCATCAAAGTTGTTTTCCTCCTCTAAACATCCACTTAAATATTATTACTAATATTGATTTATTGTTATTATTACTTATATATGTACACGTGTTAAGAGTATTTAAATTAAATATATTGATTTCAATTCCCTTCGTAATAAAAGCATCTGGCAACTCTACCCCAATCTTGCTATATTTCTCTCGCAGTAACTGTCTTCAGAGTAGTAGTTAAGTTTAACTTTCTTCTAACGACTATTAGTTGATACTAATCTTGCTATTATTATTATTATTATCATATATATATATATATATATATATATATATATATATATATATATATATATATATATATAACATCCAAATAAGTAGGTTCGGGTAAAAAACTTTCTTAGTAGATGCAATTAAAGAAAACGGGATGTCGAGTTTGTGTGGATTGTCATTTTTAAATAGATTCAGTGGGAAACAGGTACTGAAACTTGAGAGATTTTTCATGAAGAACCTTTCTAGTTGCAGTCATAGCGCCCATTCACATTACTTTAATTATCATTTCTCTAATTTATCGAATGTTTACAATTCCTCATAACTCTCATAATAAACGTATTTGTTTTCACTTTTCTTACCAGTCAGTCCAGTATTTACATCAATCACACAGAATGTTCATGCTTATTGTTTTTGTCACTAGCTGTACCAAACATGTCTTTACAAATTGAAGCGTACGGTTATACAACGTTTAAAATGTTAAAATTTAATACTTTATGATATCAGATCTCGTATAAAAAACATCATTTTCTGTACAAATGGCCACAAAAATACTTTCAATCCTAATATATGTACGTATAGTATGCAACATACGCTTTTTCACCTGTATTAAAAACGTAAAACTGAAAGTTGTATCATCACGCGATCTAAGATTCTGCGAAGACGTAAGTGAGCCCTAACATTTAATTTAAAATTATTTAGCAGATCATTCGAGGGAACTGTACATCGATCTCATTATAACTTCTGACTCATAATAACCCGCCATACATATTTACACGAGTTCAATTTATATATATATATATTATAATATATATATATATATGAGGAGTTTGTATGTGGCATTCCAACAGAAGGCAGGAAGTGTCTGAACCCTGTTTCTCCCATCTCTGTACTCTTCATCTGGCCTTTTTACATGTCACGTCTACCCTGTGAGCAGTCCAGCATACTCTCAAACACGCGCTTCTCACTATATTCCTTACTACACACGCATGCATCTTACACACTACTCAGTCTTTTCAAAAAAGGTGTAATTTCAGTAGTCTCGGAGATTCGCGATTGTCCCCTCCTACATTTTTCTCAGTAATTGTTTTCAGACTAGTAGCTAAGTTTAACTTTCTTTTAATGACTATTAGCTGCTACTAATCTTGTATATTATTATTATTATTATTATCATATATATATATATATATATATATATATATATATATATATATATATATATATATATATATATATAACATCCAAATAAGTAGGTTCGGGTAAAAAACTTTCTTATTAGATGCAATTAAAGAAAACGGGGGTGTCGAATTTGTGGGGGATTGGCATTTTAAAATAGATTCAGTGGGAAATAGGTATTGAAAGTTGAGAGATTTTTCATCAAGAACCTTTCTTGTTGCTGTCATTGTTATTGCGTATTCACATTACTTTAATTATCATTTCTCTTATTTATCGACTGTTCACAATTCCTCATAATTCTCATAATAAACGTATTTGTTTTCGCTTTTCTTTCACGCCAGACAAGTCTCAGTATTTACATCAATCACACAGAATGTACATGCTTATTGTTTTTGTCACCAGTTGTACTAAACATGGTTTTACAAAGTGAAGCGTACCGTTACACAACGTTTAAAATGTTAAAATTTAATACTATATGATATCAGATCTCGTGTAAAAAACATTTTCTGTACAAATGGCCACAAAAATACTTTCATTCCTAATATATGTACGTATAGTATGCAACATACGCTTTTTCACCTGTATTAAAAACGTAAAACTGAAAGTTGTATCATCACGCGATCTTAGATTCTGCGAAGACGTAAGTGAGCCCTAACATTTAATTTAAAATTATTTAGCAGATCATTCGAGGGAACTGTACATCGATCTCATTATAACTTCTGACTCATAATAACCCGCCATACATATTTACACGAGTTCAATTTAAATATATACAGTATATATATATATATGAGGATTTTGTATGTGGCATTCCAACAGAAGGCAGGAAGTGTCTGAACCCTGTTTCTCCCATCACTGTACTCTTCATCTGGCCTTTTTACATGTCACGTCTACCCTGTGAGCAGTCCAGCATACTCTCAAACACGCGCTTCTCACTATATTCCTTACAACACACGCATGCATCTTACACACTACACAGTCTTTTCAAAAAAGGTGTAATTTCAGTAGTCTCGGAGATTCGCGATTGTCCCCTCCTACATTTTTCTCAGTAATTGTTTTCAGACTAGTAGCTAAGTTTAACTTTCTTTTAATGACTATTAGCTGCTACTAATCTTGTTATTATTATTATTGTTATCATATATATATATATATATATATATATATATATATATATAACATCCAAATAAGTAGGTTCGGGTAAAAAACTTTCTTATTAGATGCAATTAAAGAAAACGGGGTGTCGAATTTGTGGGGGATTGGCATTTTTAAATAGATTCAGTGGGAAATAGGTACTGAAAGTTGAGAGATTTTTCATCAAGAACCTTTCTTGTTGCTGTCATTGTTATTGCCTATTCACATTACTTTAATTATCATTTCTCTTATTTATCGACTGTTCACAATTCCTCATAATTCTCATAATAAACGTATTTGTTTTCACTTTTCTTTCACGCCAGACAAGTCTCAGTATTTACGTCAATCACACAGAATGTACATGCTTATTGTTTTTGTCACCAGTTGTACTAAACATGGTTTTACAAACTGAAGCGTACCGTTACACAACGTTTAAAATGTTATAATTTAATGCTTTATGATATCAGATCTCGTATAAAAAACATCATTTTCTGTACAAATGGACATAAAAATACTTTCAATCCTAATATATGTACGTATAGTATGCAACATACGCTTTTTCACCTGTATTAAAAACGTAAAACTGAAAGTTGTATCATCACGCGATCTTAGATTCTGCGAAGACGTAAGTGAGCCCTAACATTTAATTTAAAATTATTTAGTAGATCATTTGAGGGAACTGTACATCGACCTCATTATATCTTCTGAGTCATAATAACCCGCCATACATATTTACACGAGTTCAATTTATATATTATATATATATATATATATATATATATATATATAAGGAGTTTGTATGTGGCATTCCAACAGAAGGCAGGAAGTGTCTGAACCCTGTTTCTCCCATCACTGTCCTCTTCATCTGGCCTTTTTACATGTCACGTCTACCTTGTGAGCAGTCCAGCATACTCTCAAACACGCGCTTCTCACTATATTCCTTACTACACACGCATGCATCTTACACACTACACAGTCTTTTCAAAAAAGGTGTAATTTCAGTAGTCTCGGAGATTCGCGATTGTCCCCTTCTACAGTTTTCTCAGTAATTGTTTTCAGACTAGTAGCTAAGTTTAACTTTCTTTTAATGACTATTAGTTGCTACTAATCTTGTTATTATTATTATTATTATTATCATTGTTATATATATATATATATATATATATATATATATATATATATATATATATATATATATAACATCCAAATAAGTAGGTTCGGGTAAAAAACTTTCTTATTAGATGCAATTAAAGAAAACGGGTTGTCGAATTTGTGGGGATTGGCATTTTTAATTAGATTCAGTGGGAAATAGGTACTGAAAGTTGAGAGATTTTTCATCAAGAACCTTTCTTGTTGCTGTCATTGTTATTGCCTATTCACAATACTTTAATTATCATTTCTCTTATTTATCGACTGTTCACAATTCCTCATAATTCTCATAATAAACGTATTTGTTTTCACTTTTCTTTCACGCCAGACAAGTCTCAGTATTTACATCAATCACACAGAATGTACATGCTTATTGTTTTTGTCACCAGTTGTACTAAACATGGTTTTACAAACTGAAGCGTACCGTTACACAACGTTTAAAATGTTATAATTTAATGCTTTATGATATCAGATCTCGTATAAAAAACATCATTTCTGTACAAATGGCCACAAAAATACTTTCAATCCTAATATATGTACGTATAGTATGCAACATACGCTTTTCCAACTGTATTGAAAACGTAAAACTGAAAGTTGTATCATCATGCGATCTTAGATTCTGCAATGACGTAAGTGAGCCTCAACATTTAATTTAAAATTATTTAACAGATCTTTCGAGGGAACTGTACATCGATCTCATATTATTATATATATATATATAATATATATATATGAAAATTATTTCACGAAAGTAACACGTGAAAAATATTATGATGAATAAAACCACGAAGTAAAGGAAACACAAAAAGGTGTTCAAGCGCTTTCGTCTAATGACATCCTCAGGAACACTGAAGTACATAAAAGGTTACGGCCTATATGTAGGTTACAGAAAGAAAAAAAAAATAAATAACATACATACACACAATATATATATATATATATATATATATATATACATAACATATCTACACACACATATTAATATATATATATATATATATATATATATATATATATATGCAATAAACGGAGAAGTAAAAATAAAATTAAAAATTAGAGGATTAACAAAGAGGCAAACAGATTTGTAAGGAAAAATATCGATTTTAGCACAAGATTAATGAATTATAAAATACAAATTTATACTGGAAATCTGCCCGGGTTTTAACACTTTGCCTTTTAGAGTCAAGTTTCGATATATATAAAAATAAAATGAAGATTAAAAGTTAATAAAGTAGCGTACAAGTTTACCAAGATTTAGCGTCCTACCCTTTTTATCTAAATTTGTTTTGAAGGAATTCAAAACAACAGGATCGAGTTCAAAAAGGCCTTTGCTTATGTTGAAGTTATTTGAAAGTTGGATAATGGCAGACTCAAGAATATTTCTATTGACAATGTTGCTAGAATGAAATAAAAACTGAAGCATTATTCCAATCAATACAGTGGGATAACTCTGACAAATGGACAAAAAGAGCACTGGACAACTGTCTGTTCTAACGGAATATTGATGCTGTTTTATACGTGTGTGCAAATCCTTTCCCGTCTGACCTATGTAAAAGGAATCACATTGTTTACACCCAATTTTATAGATAATGCCTGAATTATGGTAGGGCTATTTTTTACTATGATATTTTTCACAATATTGTTATATGAAAATACTACATTAATATCCAAAAGTTTAAGTACATTAGCAATGCCTAAAAAGCCCGGGAAAAATGGAAGTACTAAAATATTTTTTGACAAAGTACGAGTGTTATTATTGACACGATAGAAAGTTCGTTTTGCCTTGTTGAGACAAGATTCCATAAACGCAGATGGGTAACACAGATCACTTCCAATACCGTTGATTTTTTCGAATTCGGCATCGATGTATTCCCGTCTGACCTATGTAAAAGGAATCACATTGTTTACACCCAATTTTATAGATAATGCCTGAATTATTGGTAGGGCTATTTTTTACTATGATATTTTTCACAATATTGTTATATGAAAATACTACATTAATATCCAAAAGTTTAAGTACATTAGCAATGCCTAAAAAGCCCGGGAAAAATGGAAGTACTAAAATATTTTTGACAAAGTACGAGTGTTATTATTGACACGATAGAAAGTTCGTTTTGCCTTGTTGAGACAAGATTCCATAAACGCAGATGGGTAACACAGATCACTTCCAATACCGTTGATTTTTTCGAATTCGGCATCGATGTATTCCGGACTGGCGATCCTAAGGGCGCGGAGAAACATTGATGAAAAAATGGCCTTCTTAGTGGGGGTCATGTCCCGAGTAAAAGTGTACGTAGGACAAATTGTTTGTTGTTTTCCGATAGATACTAAACTTAAAACCTGGGCTTTCCCTATGTACCCGCACATCCAAAAATGGGATTGAATTGTCTTGTTCCACTTCTAAAGTAAACTTAATGGAGGGGACTTGATCATTTAACTGAAGGAGGAAGTTATCCAGGTCACGATTCATGGGCCAGATACACAAAATATCGTCGACGTACCGCAACCAAGGGATGCCAACCCCCAGGATTCTCGGAATGTAAGTAATTTCGAAAAACTCCATATAAATATTGGAGAGGAGGGGCGATAAGGGGTTGCCCATGGCCATCCCAAACACTTGTTGATAATACTCGTTTTGAAAGTGAATTTACAGTCTTTGATGCAAAGACTGTAAATTCACTTTCAATAACGAGTATTATCAACAAGTGTTTGGGATGGCCATGGGCAACCCCTTATCGCCCCTCCTCTCCAATATTTATATGGAGTTTTTCGAAATTACTTACATTCCGAGAATCCTGGGGGTTGGCATCTGAAGATCATTACAGAAAGGCACATTATGAAGCTCTGTATCTCATTATAATACCCATAACTGAGAGTTTTAACGAAGTAGAGGGCAAAATGTATGTCCAGTGTAAAGATTTGCTTCTCGAGGATGCAAAGGATAGACGTCCACAGCATAATTATTGAGTGTAACTTCATTCTAGGGCTCAGACTTCCTTCCTGCAAGACTACATACACATCTAACAACCTCTGTATGAACTTTGTGTTCACGAATCCCTTGAGCAGTTAATCCTACGTATTGTAGTTACACACGTGCAATCACTGACACCTCACCAGTAATTTCTTATCTCCTCTGTGATTACGTAAACAAAGTTAATTATAGTGATGCCTGCCTCCATTACGTGTTGTAGTGAACGCTCATTTAGTAATATCGTGCGTATTAAATCTTATCTGAGTTCAAACACGACTCAAAGAAAGCTTAACCAATTGATGCTATTGCATGTACATAAAGAAAGGTACGATCAAATGGGCAGAGTTGATGTTGCGTATGGAAATGTCCAGAGTCCTGAACATAGGTAATCCTTGTTTGGTAAATTTAACACATTGTGCTTTGTCAAGACCATAGTTCAGGTACGATCTAAGGTCACAATGACTGAAAGGGCAGTGAAGCATGCTGATATTGACGTGAAATCAGCGTAAGACCTAATACTTTTTGTCTAAATATATGCAATTTTCAAACTCCTCTAAAGTGTATAATTATAGTCAGTCGTGAGATGGAATAAGTCTTCAAACTACTTTTGGATATATATATATATATATATGATACACACATGAAAGCAATATATATATATACATGACCATAAGGAACTTTCGTTTCTGTACAATTGAAGCTAAAGACACACTCTTTCGTACTTTCTGCAGTAATACAGTATATACGGTCAGCAACTCTGGGTGAATTATAAAAAAGGTTCTGGCAGAACCCTAAATTTGATGTACAACAGGTCTTTTAGACTCTTACATAAATTACCCCGAGATGCTCAGCTTCGCAAATGTTTGCTATCCGCAATGTTCCGAGCTTCCCGGAGGTAACAAGACGTGCTCAACACAGTCTAAAGCAAGGAATTAAAAAGTTAACCAACCCGATCATCCAAGCTATCCATGAGTCCTGCCATTTATCCTCTAAGCTATGGACTTCTTGGTACGAAAACGTCTGTCTGTAGCTCCACTTAACTTCGACAGTGCAGTATTATTTCTAATCAATTGTATATATTTCTATCCTTAGTGTATGAACTGTCATTGTATTAATAATATTTGTCATATGGACTATAGTCTGCCAATAAGCCTTTTCATTTTCATTTTCATATATATTAATATAATCTTGTTTCATGTTTCATGATTATGCTAAGAAACTAGTCTGTGTCGGGGTTATGTTGCTCAACATAATACTTAAATAATATTGAAAAATCGGTTGTGATACCCATTACAATAAGGAAAGCAATAAGAGAGAACTTTATAAATTGTTTCGTAATATATACGATGCATGCAGGAAGGAGGGGCCAATCGCGAATCTTCGGGACTACTGAAATTACACCTTTTTTGAAAAGACTGTGTAGTGTGTAAGATGCACGCGTGTGTAGTAAGGAATATAGTGAAAAGCGCGTGTTTGAGAGTATGCTGGACTGCTCACAGGGTAGACGAGACATGTAAAAAGGCCAGGTGAGGATGACAGTGATGTGAGAAACAGGGTTCAGACACTTCCTGCCTTCTGTTGGAATGCCACATACAAACTCCTTATATATATATAATATATACTGTATATATATATATATATTAGTGATGTAGCGGATGTCATTTTTTTCTCATCCGCGGATGCGGATGAGGATGTTTGATTTCAACATCTGCGGATGAGGATGTCTACATTTTCGTTATTTTTTAGGATATATTCGAGATTTGTTGTGTTTAACGTATATAATAAGTTATTATATAGAGAGAGCTGTAGCTATAATGTAGTATAATTGATTAATTGTCCAATAATTGCTGTACTTTTCTCTGAACATAAAATAATATCAAGCATCTAACTAATATAGAAATCAATTAGTGAATTCGTCTGCAAATAAATTCGTTATATTTTGTTGAGTTTCAGCCACAATTAGAAACCATAATTGTGTTACCAGGATGCGGGACGTGAACCCAACTCAAATGCACCCCACCGACCTCTTTCCCCAACCTCCACCCTTATAGAAAGAGATCTTTAATTAGCTTGATAACTATTTATATTAAGTTTAAAATTTTATTAGGCATATTTATAAATGATAATTAAAATAAAGTAAACTAAGATGTTCATCGTTTAATGTTCAAACTTAATTATAGGAAGGTTATGCTTAAGGAACATTAATTTTTCTGCCTTTTCTGCTGCCAGTCTGTTTCTCTTTTCATCATATATTAATCCAGCACTGCTAAATAATCTCTCTCTTGGTACGTTTGTTGGAGGACAGGCTAAATGTTTCCTTGCAAGTTTACTCAAGTATGGATAGATATTCTGCGTATTTTTCCACCAACTAATAGGATTGTCACATGCAGCCAGGCGTTTTTCTTGGTGATAGCTCTCGATCATTTTTACTACATCTTTTGACATCGCGTAGGTCTCGTCATTGCTGCTTGACTCAAGAAACTGAGAGACAGATTCTGTGATAAATTTGCTTGTTGAAGGTGTTGGTTCTGTCACTGAAACTTTTATTCTTTTGGTGGGTGGCGAAGCGACAGATTCAAGAGATTGAAGCTCTTCAACTGCTTTGCCAAGTGATGATTTAACTCGTTCTAATGTACTAGGTGAAAATAACTTAGCTTTGTAACGTGGATCTAAGTAGGTTGCAAGAGAGTAACTTCATACAAGAACAGCCTCTCGTCTTGTCGCTTGCATCACTTTTGCGCACAATGAACTAGTTCTATTAATATAGTAGAATTTGATAATTTCCGCTTATTAATGACATTTTATCTCAACGGTCCACATCCGCACGACATCCGCAGTCCAAAGTGCGGATGCGGGTGCGGATGCGAGAAAATGTGCGGATGTTCCGCGGATGCGGATGCGGATGTGACCTACATCACTAATATATATATATATATATATATATATATATATATATATATATATATATATAATGAGATCGATGTACAGTTCCCTCGAAAGATCTGTTAAATAATTTTAAATTAAATGTTGAGGCTCACTTACGTCATTGCAGAATCTAAGATCGCATGATGATACAACTTTCAGTTTTACGTTTTCAATACAGTTGGAAAAGCGTATGTTGCATACTATACGTACATATATTAGGATTGAAAGTATTTTTGTGGCCATTTGTACAGAAAATGATGTTTTTTATACGAGATCTGATATCATAAAGCATTAAATTATAACATTTTAAACGTTGTGTAACGGTACGCTTCAGTTTGTAAAACCATGTTTAGTACAACTGGTGACAAAAACAATAAGCATGTACATTCTGTGTGATTGATGTAAATACTGAGACTTGTCTGGCGTGAAAGAAAAGTGAAAACAAATACGTTTATTATGAGAATTATGAGGAATTGTGAACAGTCGATAAATAAGAGAAATGATAATTAAAGTATTGTGAATAGGCAATAACAATGACAGCAACAAGAAAGGTTCTTGATGAAAAATCTCAACTTTCAGTACCTATTTCCCACTGAATCTAATTAAAAATGCCAATCCCCCACAAATTCGACAACCCGTTTTCTTTAATTGCATCTAATAAGAAAGTTTTTTACCCGAACCTACTTATTTGGATGTTATATATATATATATATATATATATATATATATATATATATATATATATATATATATATATATATATATATATATATAACAATGATAATAATAATAATAATAACAAGATTAGTAGCAACTAATAGTAGTCATTAAAAGAAAGTTAAACTTAGCTACTAGTCTGAAAACAATTACTGAGAAAACTGTAGGAGGGGACAATCGCGAATCTCCGAGACTACTGAAATTACACCTTTTTTGAAAAGACTGTGTAGTGTGTAAGATGCATGCGTGTGTAGTAAGGAATATAGTGAGAAGCGCGTGTTTGAGAGTATGCTGGACTGCTCACAAGGTAGACGTGACATGTAAAAAGGCCTGATGAAGAGGACAGTGATGGGAGAAACAGGGTTCAGACACTTCCTGCCTTCTGTTAGAATGCCACATACAAACTCTTTATTCGGACTATAGTGGATTTAATTATCCCAGAAGAGTTCCTTGTTCCATGCACGGTCTGTGTGTATCATAAAAACTCAGGGGACCATTCTGAGTTCATTCCCATATATATATATATATACAGGGTGGGCGGAAAGTAGCTCCCTATTTTGGATTGGTAAAAAAATACGTATATTATCCATTTATTTCAGAAGAAATAATATGAAAAGGTAGGCATACATGGTAGGTTTTCTCTAAAATTCAATGTGGGCTCCAACTCTTTCCACCAGCTTCTGGAGCCGCCCAGGAATGGCGTCCACTGACTTTAGCAGGAACACCGGCGGGATGGAGGACATGACTTCCCGAATTCGGTCCTCCAGTTCTTCCAATGTCCTCGGTTTGGTGCGGTAGACTTCTTCCTTTACCCACCCCCAAAGAAAGAAGTCGCACGGTGTCAAGTCGGGGCTCCTGGCTGGCCATTGATGTGGACCACGACGACCCATCCAACGCCCAGGGAAGTGGGCATCCAGCCACTCACGGACAACAAGAGCGAAGTGCGGAGGGGCGCCATCTTGCATAAATATCAGATCGTCGATGTTCTCCCATGTGCTGACAACCGGCCAGACCTCGTTTCGCAACATAGCAAGGTACCGCTCAGCATTCATGGTGTTGCGCAGAAGGAACGGGCCCACAACCTGATCTGAGGTCATACCACACCACACCGTTACACTGAACCGATTCTGCCGTTTTTCAGCGGTAACCATGGGATCCTCTCCTGCCCAGTAGTGGCAATTGGGGCGGTTGACAAAGCCTCCGACGTGGAACACCGCCTCGTCGCTCCAGAGGATGTTGCGGAAGAGATGGGGCCAGTCTTCATGCCAAGCCAGCATGATTTCCCCGAACTCCATGCGAATGTCGCAGTCCTCGTCCGAGAGAGATTGGCAGTAATGCGGCTTCCACGCACGCCAGTTCAGCTCCTTCTTCAGCACAGTTCGCACTGAGTAGCGGGAGAGTCCACTTTCCCGAGCTGCCTGGCGAGTTGACTTTCGTGGACTCCGTGCGAACATTTCCTGAACTGCCTGCACCGTCTCCTGGGCCCTGGATGTCGAAGGGCGACCACATCTTCGAACATCTGCCACAGACCCCGTGGTCATGAGCTTCGAGTGGCAGTTCTTGATTGTTTTCGGGTCCACTTGGGCACGTGGTCCGTGAATGGCCCGCCACCATCTTTGAACTCGAACGACAGATTGCCAAACTTCGTACCGTGCCGCCAACTGGGCACGCTCCTGCAGTGTTAAACGCTCAGCCATGTTACCCTTCAATCTGAAATGAAAAAAAAAATGAACGTTACAATTGTACGACTTTAGAGAACACACCATAACAATATAACAATACAATCACAATTTATACATACTTTATATGTAATTTAAATTAGGGAGCTACTTTCCGCCCACCCTGTATATATATATATATATATAAATTCAACTCGTGTAAATATGTATGGCGGGTTATTATGAGTCAGAAGTTATAATGAGATCGATGTACAGTTCCCTCGAATGATCTGCTAAATAATTTTAAATTAAATGTTAACGCTCACTTACGTCTTCGCAGAATCTAAGATCGCGTGATGATACAACTTTCAGTTTTACGTTTTTAATACAGGTGAAAAAGCGTATGTTGCATACTATACGTACATATATTAGGATTGAAAGTATTTTTGTGGCCATTTGTACAGAAAATGATGTTTTTTATACGAGATCTGATATCATAAAGTATTAAATTTTAACATTTTAAACGTTGTGTAACGGTACGCTTCAGTTTCTAAAACCATATTTAGTACAACTGGTGACAAAAACAATAAGCATATACATTCTGTGTGATTGATGTAAATACTGAGACTTGTCTGGCGTGAAAGAAAAGTGAAAACAAATACGTTTATTATGAGAATTATGAGGAATTGTGAACAGTCGATAAATAAGAGAAATGATAATTAAAGTAATGTGAATAGGCAATAACAAAGAGAGCAACAAGAAAGGTTCTTGATGAAAAATCTCTCAACTTTCAGTACCTATTTCTCACTGAATCTATTTAAAAATGCTAATCCCCACAAATTCGACACCCCGTTTTCTTTAATTGCATCTAATAAGAAAGTTTTTTACCCGAACCTACTTATTTGGATGTTATATATATATATATATATATATATATATATATATATATATATATATGATAATAATAATAATTAACAAGATTAGTAGCAGCTAATAGTCATTAAAAGAAAGTTAAACTTAGCTACTAGTCTGAAAACAATTACTAAGAAAAATGCAGGAGGGGACAATCGCGAATCTCCGAGACTACTGAAATTACACCTTTTTTGAAAAGACTGTGTAGTGTGTAAGATGCATGCGTGTGTAGTAAGGAATATAGTGAGAAGCGCGTGTTTGAGAGTATGCTGGACTGCTCACAGGGTAGACGTGACATGTAAAACGGCCAGATGAAGAGTACAGTGATGGGAGAAACAGGGTTCAGACACTTCCTACCTTCTGTTGGAATGCCACATACAAACTCCTCATATATATATATATATATATATATATATATATAAATTGAACTCGTGTAAATATGTATGGCGGGTTATTATGAGTCAGAAGTTATAATGAGATCGATGTACAGTTCCCTCGAATGATCTGCTAAATAATTTTAAATTAAATGTTAGGGCTCACTTACGTCTTCGCAGAATCTTAGATCGCGTGATGATACAACTTTCAGTTTTACGTTTTTAATACAGGTGAAAAAGCGTATGTTGCATACTATACGTACATATATTAGGATTGAATAGTTTTTGTGGCCATTTGTACAGAAAATGATGTTTTTTATACGAGATCTGATATCATAAAGTATTAAATTTTAACATTTTAAACGTTGTATAACCGTACGCTTCAATTTGTAAAGACATGTTTGGTACAGCTAGTGACAAAAACAATAAGCATGAACATTCTGTGTGATTGATGTAAATACTGGACTGACTGGTAAGAAAAGTGAAAACAAATACGTTTATTATGAGAGTTATGAGGAATTGTAAACAGTCGATAAATTAGGGAAATGATAATTAAAGTAATGTGCATGGGCGCTATGACTGCAACTAGAAAGGTTCTTCATGAAAAATCTCTCAAGTTTCAGTACCTATTTCCCACTGAATCTATTTAAAAATGACAATCCACAAAAACTCGACATCCCGTTTTCTTTAATTGCATCTACTAAGAAAGTTTTTTACCCGAACCTACTTATTTGGATGTTATATATATATATATTATATATATATATATATATATAATATATATGAATAGAAACGACATAAGTATTAAGGAACGTTTCTGCACACGAGGAGGAGAGATAACGAAATAATGAAAAATGAGGCGAACCGCCTCGTGTGCAGAAACGTTCCTTAATACTTATGTCGTTTCTATTCATTTATATACTGCGCGGTCATTGCAGTTATTTGTTGCATATATATATATATATATATATTTATATATGTGATAATAATAAAATAATAGCAAGATTAGTATCAACTAATAGTCGTTAGAAGAAAGTTAAACTTTACTACTCTGAAGACAGTTACTGTGAGAGAAATATAGCAAGATTGGGGTAGAGTTGCCAGATGCTTTTATTACGAAGGGAATTGAAAGCAATATATTTAATTTAAATACTCTTAACACGTGTCCATATATATGTAATAATAACAATAAATCAATATTAGTAATAATATTTAAGTGGATGTTTAGAGGAGGAAAACAACTTTGATGATTTAGTTTAAAGCATCGTTACGCAACTTGTTCTTTTAACACATGCAATTTTATAACGAACTTTGATGAACGGTAAAATTATTAATTCATATACCAGAAGATGGCATGTGAAAGTGAATGTGATGGTATATATCGATGTAAATAACAGAAAACTACATATTTAAAAGTAAATAAACATATATGCGTGTACTATAAGTATATATTGTATTTGAAGGTCATCTCGTTTGAAAATAAGCCAGTTTCCCTTAAAAAAGAGAGATTAATTTATTTAAATTAAAATAATAAATATTCATTTTATTTTTCATAATACAGATATTAAACAAAGAACTTGTTTTCGATTTAAAATATGTTCAGTCTGATTTTGATTTATGTATTGTTCGCAATTTGCTAACAGACGAAAGTCGGATGTGTTGATGTATACTCTTGTTAGGCCTATTAAAACTTTTCAGATATTCATTTTAAGTTTTCATTTCTACTGTCTGGTGAACTTGCCTGAACAGGAAGTACTCGAATGTATGTATGGTTTTGCATGTTTGTTCTTGTTTGCCTCATGAAAGAACTTTTTTCAAGGAGGAAGGCCAGGATCAATCCTTTCTTAAATTTTTTTTGAAGGAAGGTGAAGACGAATCCTTTTTTTTTTTTTTTTTTTTTTCCCTTTTTTTTTTTTTTTGAAGGAGGGATCGTCATGAAGGACGGTGAAGGTTCCTCATGAAGGACGGTGAGGGGGGAAATTTTCAAATTGATCCATTTTCTGTCTCCCTTTTTGACACTATACTACTCAGTTCGCACGATATTGCGCTCACTGGCCAGTATATCAGAACTCATTGTTTTTATCTATTCCTTCTGACCAAATATACACACACACACACACACAAACATGGTGTTTATTTATTAGCAAATACCACGAGACTCAAGATAAGATCTGTATTTTATTTTGTAACTCACAGATACGGACCCATCCATTTCGCACGATATTGCGTTCATTGGTCAGTATATCAGAATTCATTGTCTTTATCTATTGAGCATATATATATATATAATATATATATATATATTATATATATATATATCAGGGGCGACGCCAGACTTTTCACATAGGTCAGGCACAAGCATTATGGGCTTGATATGACTTCGATAGAATTCATATTAATGAATATGTAAATTTTGTTTTTTAAATAATTTTGCTTTTCTTTTCAGAAATTACTTAAACCCTACTAAATCAATAAATTATTTAATAATTATAACTTACTTGTATTTTATTATATCCTTAGAGAATGTCTTCATCATTCGGCGAGGCCACCGTTAGAGAATCTCACCCTATTTGTGTCGCGAATTCAGCTCTCGAACGAGGCAAGCGATATTCGACACATGATAGAAGAAATCATTGGTGAACACAGTATAGTGATAGTTACTAAACTAAACACGAAATCTCCGTATTATAACTCTTTTAAAGTAATAATTAAAGGTGTAAATGCGCATTTCAACCCGTATAATATGAGTCAATGGCCAGACGGTATTATTGTTAAGGAGTTTATTCACTTTTCCAGGAGATTTGATAACAGGCAAAATAATAATAATAATAATAATAATAATAATAGTAACAATAATAATAATAATAATAATAATAGGCGCCCTAACGGTAATGCCTGAAAGTTGTACTATGTATAATAATAATAATCTTACTAATAATAATAATAATCTTACTAATAATAAATTCTCTATCAGTCATGGTGGATAACTTGTTGAAAATAGTCTCATATAATGTAAGGTCAGTAAGGAATTCAAAACATATAAGATTTTTAACAAGCGATAATGTAAGGTTGTTAGGCATTGAATTACAAGTGAACAATGATTGCATATTAATTGTAAACTGCTATTTGCCATACAACAACGGCAGTAATCTAGATGAATACATTGATTTGCTGTACAAAATTAAGTCATTATCAGATAACCCCAAATATTCTCACTGTATAATAATGGAGGACTTTAACGAACATGTGAACTCGGAATTCTTTGTAGAATTGGGTAACATGTGCGAGTCGGCCAATTTAAGTATAAGTGATGTAGATGTATTAGGGGTAGCCAGTGGTAATTTTACATACGTTAGCGATATGAGTGGTACCACCAGGTGGATTGATCATTGTCTCACTAGTAATAATCTAAAGGATCGAATTGTTAGAGTTCATATTTTGCATGATTTCCTTCTTTCTGATCATAGACCATTAGAAATATTAATTAACGTTACCAATTTATGCGCAACACGACATAACAAGAACTCAATAGGTAAGAATAATTGCGTCGATTGGTCCAATGTTAATATGCAGCAGAGAATAGAATACAAAGACAGAACAAGTCACCTCTTTAATAATTTAGAAATTTTGCACCTTGCCTGTAATAATCCTTGCTCAAATGATTCTCACTGTAAACTCATAGATAGGTATTATAGTAAGATAATATCCCTGTTAAGAGAAGCAGGAAGCCCCCTGATTAAATCTTACAACTATCATACTAAAATTATTCCTGGATGGAATGATTTTATTGCCCCCCTGAAGAGGGAATCGAAAGACGCCTATGATTTGTGGTGCTTTCATGGTAGACCCAGATTAGGACCAGTATACATGAATATGTGTAAAAGTCGGGGTCAGTGTAAGGCGGCCATAAGGTGATGTAAACAGGAAGAAGAGTCTATTCGAGCATCAAACGCCTGTGAAGCTCGCATAAATAACGATAACAAATTTTGGAAATTTGTTAAGAATCAAACGGGTGTCAAAAATGTCCTCCCTCCGACAATCGATGGGGTGTCGGGGGAGGATGAAATTGCAAAGTTGTGGAAAAACCACTACTCTAACATTCTTAACAGTGCGAGTAGGGATAATCTTAAAATAGATTGCAGCGAAACGATTGTGGGAGGAACAAGGGAAAATATTTTGATATCATTTTCTGAAGTAAAGAGGTTAATTAAAGAGTTAAAGACTGGTTCTGCGTCAGGGGTAGATGACTTATCGAATGAGCATTTAAAATATGCAAATGACGTAGTATGTCTGCATATATCATTGCTCCTATCAGCCATGCTTGCTCATAGCTATATCCCTGCAGAGTTCATGAGGGCATATATCTTGCCCCTGGTCAAAAATAAGTACGGAGACATTCTGTCCAGCAATAATTACAGACTTATTGCTGTCGCTTCCTGTTTCTCGAAACTACTAGAAAAACTCTTGTTACTCCGATTAAATGATTTCCTATGGACATCTCTTAATCAGTTTGGCTTTAAAAGGTCCACTCAACTGACCTGTGTATCTATGTACTTAAAGAAACAATATCTAAATACATTGACAGTAATGCAACCATTTATAGCTGTTTCCTTGATATAAGTAAGGCATATGATAGGATGAACCACAATATTTTATTTGCAAAACTAGAAGACAGGAAGCTTCCCATGTACATATTAAATTTATTGAAATTTTGGTATTCCCACCAATCTTTCACTGTTAGGTGGGGCAATGTACTATCCGAGTGTTTTGGCTCCTCTTGCAGGGTGAGACAAGGCTCCTTGCTCTCCCCTATTGACGGATTAATTGCTTCACTTAATGAGGTAACAGTGGGATGTTGTATAGATAACACAAGGATAAATAACTTAGTTTATGCCGATGATATGGTGTTAATAAGTCCCTCTGTTAAAGGTCTGGATCGGCTACTAAATGTCTGCGAAGTGTATTCGCAGAAACATGATATTCTTTTTAATGCTACAAAAACTAAGGTTATGCAATTTCAGCCTAAAAGCTGTAATCAGCCAGCTGATATAAGGTTTAAAATGAATGGTGAAGTACTTGAGGAAGTACAAGAGTTTAAGTATTTGGGTCAAACTATTACCAGCTCCTTGAGTGATGACTCGGATATAAGAAAACAATCTCGAAGCCTGTGTGCTAAAGCGAATATGACCTTAAGGAACTTTCGTTTCTGTACAAGTGAAGCTAAAGACATACTCTTTCGTACTTTCTGCAGTAATATATACGGTCAGCAACTCTGGGTGAATTATAAAAAAGGTTCTGGCAGAACCCTAAATTTGCTGTACAACAGGTCTTTTAGACTCTTACATAAATTACCCCCGAGATGCTCAGCTTCGCAAATGTTTGCTACCCGCAATGTCCCGAGCTTCCCGGAGGTAACAAGACGTGCTCAACACAGTCTAATGCAAAGAATTAAAAAATCAACCAATCCGATCATCCAAGCTATCCATGAGTCCTGCCATTTATCCTCTAAGCTATGGACTTCTTGGTACGAAAAAGTCTGTCTGTAGCTCCACTTAACTTCGACAGTGCAGTATTATTTCTAATCAATTGTATATATTTCTATCCTTAGTATATGAACTGTCATTGTATTAATAATATTTGTCATATGGACTATATAATTTGCCAATAAACCTTTTCATTTTCATTTTCATTTAATCTATCATGAGTCATTTATACATAAACTCCAACCTCCTCGGTTTCAATACAAATTCTTCGATGACCTTGTCATGTAGAATCTTTTGCCTCTCCAGGGAAACCAAAATTTCTTTCTCTATTGCAATTCTTGCTAAACATACTAGCAGTGGTGGGCACGCGCAACGATTTTTGTAGCGCCGCAGCCGCAACCGCAACTCTGCTGAAATAGTTGCGCCGCACGCGCAAGCGCAACCCTTTTCAAAAAGTTGCGCCGCAAGCGCAAGCGCAACCAAAAATGTTGCGGCGCAACTGCCCACCTTTGCATTTAACGTATATCTGCAGTGGTGGGCACGCGCAACGATTTTTGTAGCGCCGCAGTCGCAACCGCAACTCTGCTGAAATAGTTGCGTCGCACGCGCAAGCGCAACCCTTTTCAAAAAGTTGCGCCGCAAGCGCAAGCGCAACCAAAAATGTTGCGCCGCAAGTTGCGCCGCAACTTTTTGCGGCGCAACTGCCCACCTTTGCATACTAGTCTTTCCTGACCAGTTCTGTTCCTTAGATACGTCTTAATTCGATTTAATGTTGAAAAACTTCTCTCTGTGGATGCACTGCTCGCTGGTATAGTTAAAATCAATCTAAACAGTTTTGTAGATTCGCTAAAAGCTTTTTCTAAATCTAAGTCAATGCATAATTTTAGCAGTTCTTTGACATTTTTGCAGGCAGTAAAATCAGGATTTTTATAAATGTACTTCAATGTAAATGGGTATCAAAGGTCGAGTAAAAAAAGAAAAAAAAACACAAAAAAAGCACAAAAGAAAAAAAATTCAAATGCATTGAAACGAATACGACACGGTCCCTGAGGTAACTGATAATGAGGAAAGCCGTGCGCAATTCATAGTTGCCACATATCTATTTTCACTCAAACAGCTTTCTGAGGATGACATTTGGCATCCAGCGTAATGTTAGGCACTTAGAAATATGCCTGACTTGTAAACTGAAAAACTCGCTTTTCTCTTCTTTGAAAAAAATAGATTGACAAAATTATATACTTATCTGATTGTTTTGACAGATGTTATACTAATGTCGATTTTAAATTACATTAAATTTCGTAAAAGTTTCATTTTTTCATAAGTGTGATGCAAGGCATCGGAAATGATGCCTGACCTGGCTTTGTGGCTTAATGCGCTCGGTCGCTCAGGCGTCATAAAACAAGTCTGACGTTGCCCAAAGAAGCGGCGCATGGAGAGAAGGAAAAAATGCGGCATTCTAAAATTTATATTGCTCTAATAAAGTGACCATAATAAATAGATCTTTGAAATACACAAATTTAAATTCTACATGATGACCAGGAAATTAAATTTATTTTCTTTTAAAGTTAGGTCAGGCTGAGCCTGACCTGCCTGACCCCCGCCGTCGCCTCTGATATATATATATATATATATAAAATATCGTACGCATTTTAAATTCGCAAACATCTGTTGGTTTATCGTGTGTTCTCGGCTTTCCATGATTTGTTTGTCACACACACGCATGTTGATTATTTCTTCCTCGAAGATAATATAAATCGATTTTAAGGTTTATATATATATATATATATATATATATATATATATATAACTTATATATATATATATATATATATATATATATATATATATATATATATATATATATATATATATATATATATATATATATATATATATATATATATATATATATATATATATATATTAATAACAATCTTTTTGTTTATGCGAATATTTATTTGATAAAATACAAAAATTATATCGCTCATTATTTTAAAACGTATAGTCTCTCTCTCTCTCTCTCTCTCTCTCTCCATGAATCGGACCAGCTGGCACACCCCAGAATTCACAGGACAACCAACCACATCCCTGTGGATGGCTCCCAGGACACTTGGTTGGCCGATATGCAGGCCTATGCGTCAGATCCCGCCCAAAAATCACCGCTAGCCAATAGGAAGCTAGCTATTGTGTTTTGTGGGTTGGTCACAGGCCCCCTTATGAAGAGAGCGTTTCGGATCAGAGACTCAGTACATACATTTCCCGCTAGCGAATTATACGCAATGAGCCAATTATCTTTGTTCAATTCACCCGCTCTGATTGTGGATGGTGACATTTATGCTCAGGCAGCGCGCCTAATTTTCAGAGCTGAGATCAGGATGCGCTATTTTCCAGCTAGAGTGTTGCGGAAAATTGTGGTGAAATGCAAGAACCGTTCAATGAAGACGCTGCTGAGATGTTATAATGTTATAATGTTTCAGACCAACAAAGAACCTAGGATCCACTCATGGCTGGTCGACCTAACTGTGTTCGCAATTGTGTATTGTGCATGTCCTCCGTGGTGGCGGAGGGGACCTACAATTTTACGTGAGTTCCGAACCACAAGAACATAAGAAATTTTTATAGTGGGCACACTAGGGGTCACTTCGGCCCATCGAGGTGGCTCCACTATGTAAAAACTGCCTGTACATTGGCAACGACCAATTTTTACAAAACTAAATAATTATCAATTTAAAACTAATTAATTATCAATTTAAAGCTAAAGATAGAATCTCTGGATCCAGAGGATCAAGTCATAATAGACTACTATCCGCAAATATGTTACACTCTATATCTATTTATAACCGACATGCAAATATATCAGATCCAAAGAATCCAGCCAATTTCATTACGGTATCCATCAATACCAGTACCTTGCCAACCAAAAATAAGTCACGGTCCATATCAATTGCAGACAAAGTCACAATTTACAACCTTATACATTACAATATATATACTTAGGAGGAAAAGTGTGGGTGTGGCTGTAAAGACTGTACAGTAATGTAGAAATGTGTGTGCATCCGTTTTGGGTCTTCCATTTAAAGGTGTTTGTGGGGCAAGTGAAGATCATGAGATTTTCAATACCTCACAGTACTATGGGAGGCACCGCTTGGCACAGGAATCTCTTTAAATGAGGTGTGTAAGGACAGAGAGTATCCCCTAACCCAAGATGCTGCCTCCCTATATCCCACAACACTTGTAAAACTGTTTTCTTAAATTTGTTCTACATCTTGGCTTAAATAATTTCATACTATGACCTCTAGTCTGGTTATTGTGATCTTTAATGAAAAGAGAATCAAAATCTATCTTATCCAACCCTTAATTTTACTACCTTAAACTATATCCAATCTAACAACATATGCGTGTAATCGATTTTTAAACATGTTTATAGACGTGCTACTAATTACTTCTACCGGCAAACTATTCCAGCTATTTACTATTCCATGCGTAAAAAAGTTTTTGGCAACTGCTGTCTCGAACCTTCTACTTGTCAACTTACACCCGTTATTTCTAGTCCTATTATATTGAGATATTTCGAAAAAGCTATCTCTATCTACGTTGTCGAACCCATTCATAATTTTGAAAACCTGGATTAGATCACCCCTTAGCCTTCTAGTCTCGAGTGTAGTCAATTTCAACTCTTTAAGCCTATCCTCGTACGACTTTGAACTAAGCGACGGAATCATCTTAGTTGCTCGTCTTTGAACTCTTTCGATTTTGTCTAGATCTTTGTGCATATGCGGATTCCAAAATTGGATCGCGTACTCCAAATGGGGTCTAACTACAGTAATGATTTATAAAGAGGAACTATAATATCACGCGATTTGTACTCAAAATTCCGAGCTATAAAACCTAACACTTTGTTTGCTTTTTTTGACCGCTGCTGTACTTTGTTTCGCTACTTTTAAATCACCAGTGACTATAACTCCTAAATCTTTTTCCTGCTCTACGCTTATCAACTCTTTCCCTGACATATTATAAGCAAAATTACCGTTACGCGAACCTATATGTAAAATTTTGCACTTATCGACGTTAAATCTCATTTGCCATGTGACTGACCAATCAACGATTTTATTCAGATCATTCTGGATTTTACCTCTATTTTCGTCATTAATCGCCCTACCACCCAGCTTCGTGTCATCCGCAAACTTTGAAACTGTACTGACTAGGCCGACATCTAAATCGTTAATATATATAACACAAAGCAAGGGGCCTAATACAGAACCCTGAGGAACGCCACTCGCTACATTAGCCCAACACGACTCAACTCCATCAACGACCACCCTCTGTTTCCTACCTCGCAACCACTCTTCTATTCAATTTATTACTACACCCCTGATTCCATGAGCCTTAGTTTTCTCAATGAGTCTTTTGTGCGGTACGGTGTCAAACGCTTTTTGAAAATCTAAATACACTACTTCAACCGCCCAATGACTATCGTAAACGTCAACCACGCTTTGGAAAAATTCTAAAAGATTAGTTAAGCAAGATTGTTTCGCCTAAAACCGTGCTGCGTATTTCTAACTAAGTTGTGCAATTCTAAGTGTTCGACTATACGATCCCTAATTATTGATTCCAGTAGCTTACCTACAACAGACGTTAAACTGATTGGCCTATAATTTCCCGCCGCACCTTTATCGACTTTCTTAAAGATAGGTGTCACGTTTGCTAACTTGAAATTATCTGGTACGCACCCCTCAGAAATAGGAGCATTAAAAATCTTTTTTAGCGGCACAACACTGCTATCTTTTTAATTCTTTTAGTCGTATGGGATATATGGAATCCGGCCCCGGTGATTTACGCGTTTTCATTTTATCAATATAGCGAATTACCCATTATCAAAGAGTATTATGTCTATGACCGTAGGGATATTCGTTAAATCTTCTATCGTAAAAACTGACGTAAAAAATTCGTTTAGCAAGGTAGCCATTTCCTTGTTTTCAGAAACTAGATCTCCGTTAACATTTTTCAACGGACCCAAGACACTTTTTACTGGATTTCTATTGTTGACGTATTAAAAGAATCGCTTGGGGTTTTCTTTACCGTCACGAGCTATGGAGATTTCAAATTCGCGCTTGGACTTTTTTATTACACTTTTCGCTTCACGCCTTAGAGATATGTAGTTGTTTCGTAACCACAAATTGTCTTTATCGCACTTATGTAGCCTATAAGCCCTATCCCTACTCTTTATAATGTCTCCTACTCTAGAAGTAAACCACAGGGGCTTCTTGTTTACTTTCGCACGCTTAATTTTGTACGGTACACATCCCTCATTTATAGTCCTAAATACTGTTTCAAACGATTCCCACATTAGTTTTGCGTTGGAGTTCCCCATTACGTTTTCCCAATTGACGTGTGACAATTTATTTCGAAATTTACAAAAGTCTGCGTGCTGGAAGTTAGGAATTTTAGTCGAGTTAGCTGGTTTCCAGTGACTTACTGAGAGGACAAACTCTACCATATTGTGATCGCTATTGCTTAATGGTTCTATTACTTGAAGAACAGTAAGTAGCCTATCATCCGTAGTTATTACTGAATCTAAAATACTGTCCAACCTCGTAGGTTCCCCAACCTTTTGAATAAGAAAGCTATCCTCGAGAAAATTAACTAAACGTTTACCTTCCGCGTCTCCCTGCATTGTATCGTAATTCACGTTGGCGCAATTAAAGTCACCCATAACTAAAGCCTCCTCACTACCTATTATTCTCTTTAGTTCACGATATAACGCTTCGTCCGTATCAGCTCTTTGATTAGGGGGTAGGGTGACACTTATTTTCGAAAGTTTGAATTTTTATCGGGACGGGCGCGTTTCTGGTTCCATTGTGTCAAAACATATCGTGTGTAAAATATTTTTGAAATAAAACAATATTTAGAACTGCCTCAATACGGTCAAAGTTTGTATATTTTCTCGAAAAGTAGAAATTTTAGATCATGATGTTCTATGCCTCTAGCAAATAAAATATCACTTCTAGTTTGTTCAAGCTACTAATCTTGACCTAAAACATATAACTGGAAATCATACTTTCAACTCTAGGTCCCCCTCAACTCGAGTATTAGCCCCTCAAGGGGGGGGGGGTATCATGGGCGCCCATCTCTCTCTCATTGTTGCCTACTTTGCAGAGGTCACGGTGGACTTGCGGGCGGTTGGGAAGTCACAGCGGTGCTTCTCGACCACTTGTAAGAGGAACTGCCTTTGGTCTTCACTCTTGGTAAGGGCCAGGTTGAAAGACTGCATCAACGCCACCCCGCGCTCCGCGAAGTCATTGACAACTTGAAGGGCCTGGACTCGGCGGGATGCGGCGATGAAGGCTGGGTCTGTCCGCCACTCCTCCGGATCCTTGAGCAGGAAGACGGTGCTGATGTCCAGAACCTTGAAGAACTCCTTTGATGTAGTCGTTGTGAACTTGGCCAATGTATTGTTGGCGATTGAGGCGGTGGACAGGTCCACATTGATACGCCGCGGGGGATCCTCCGATCCTTCCTCTTCTTCCATCGCTTTAATCATCTCCCGCTTTGTCGCCAAGTCGATACCCTCGTCGAAGATGGCCAGGGTGACGAGGCGCTCGCTCAAGTACCATAGGTGCCTGGCGAAGACTGTCGCCGTCGCCTTGGCCACCGCTGAGTCCGGATAATAGACGAGGGCCTTGAGCAGCGCGAGGTCCGCGGCTGGGGCCGTTGCCGGGAGCGGCGCTTTGTACCAGGCCGTCACGTAGATGGACACGGCGAAGATGGTGAATCGCCGGATTCCAGCCGCTTCGCCTGACGACATCTGAAACTGTTCCCGGAACAGGAACAGTTTGATGGCATAGATGACTTTTGCCATCCAGCGCGCGCGATGGAAGGCGCCGGGACGAGCGAACCGGGCACCCCGCTTGTTCGGACCGCCCAGCACAATTACAGAGAGCTCCAGAAGTTCCCTGTAGTCATCACGTGGATGTTGACCGTCGAGGAGGCGGCTGAATTCGATCAGCAGGTCGTCGCGGGCGTCCTTCAGGTGCTGCGGCATGGTTCCATCCTCGAAGGGCTTCGCTTTGGTTTGATCGATGAAGTCCCACTGGGCGGCGAATCGTTTGAACAGGAGGATGTCAGGACCAGTAGAGGGACCGAGGCACGCCGTGAATGCCTTCTCGCACACCAGTTCGTGGATGTGGTGGCGGCAAGCCAAATGAAGCACTGTCTTCTCGAGTTTCTGCTCAATGATATAGCAAGCTCCTCCTGAGAGTCCTGTGTTTGAGGCGGTGGTGTCAAAAGAGAGGGCACAGATCCGTCCCTTGATGTCCCAATCCTCGAGGGCAGAGAGGACGGCTTCCGCCATGGCGCGGCCGGTGCCGTCGGGGAGGCTGGGCACAGCCAGAAGCTTGTCGACGTTCTCCCCAGACACCAGAACTGGAAGGCGATCTTCAGCAGGGCCTCCGTCAGCCGCTGGTACGATTTTCCCGTCCCAGTGAACGGTCAGCGGCACAGTAGGATGGAAGGCTGCCTTCATTTCCGCTGCTGCCATAGCACGGAACTTTGCTCGGTCGCGGCGGGAGGATTCGCGGTTCAAGACCAGCTCCTCAGGGTCGTGGCCCAAGCTCCTCGCAGCCGCCGACAGCAAAAAAACACCTTCTCGGTCGGTAAGTTTCGTCCGATCCATCGCTGCGGAGAGATCAGGGGTGATCATCTTTTTCGACGCGCGGAATCGCTTGGGTGGTAAAGGGGTCGTAGATGCTTCTGCATTCGACGTGGACGGGCCCGGGAGAGAGAGCTCTTCCTCTTCTTCTCGGCGACGACGCCGTGTCGGTGACCGAGTCGGGCTGCTTGCACCTGAGCTGGAGCTCGATGCCAGTTCGACGAATTCTTCTCGGCTCTCTCTGTTCGCCCTTTCATCATCTTGCCGGCGGCTCCTTTCCGCTTCCTGTCTCCTCGCACGCTCCTCCTCAGTGTGCAGCGTCATGTCACGTGTGGAGGAGATGCGGCCGCGCCGCACCTCGGCCCTTTGTCCCGTCAGGAACTCCCTGTCCTCTTCGATTGTGATCATCGACATCGCCTGTTCGTGTGCGATGTCGAAGAGGCGGTCAAGGGATGAGAGGAACTCGGCCTCGTTCCTGATTTGGGTCACAGTGCGCCGTTTCGAGTTCTTGTTCAGAGCCCGCCACTTCTCGTACATTCGGAGAACCTTGTCCCTTGCGCGTTGGTCTTTCTGCGTAGGAATACGGGACCGCTCCAGAATTCCTTGACTGCGGTCACTGTCTCAGCGGCTGCTTCCTTGATCGGCTTCTTGACGTCAAGGTGAAGGTGGAAAAAGTACTGAAGCGCCTGCTTTCCCGTAGGCAGCATGCTTCCTGTGATGCTGTGGTCCACGGTCCCCAGGAGATAGACTGCTGTTTTAGATCTTGTTGCCGAAGCCATCACGTCGTTTCAGAACTCACTGAAAAAGAGAATGAAACACTGTTAGTGTTGGCAAAACTCGTCCCAACCCATTTTCTACTTAGAATAACATGTTCTTTCGCCTGTATCAATATTTGGATAAACTCGTGTTACACCCTGTATAATACCTCATTTTAGTCTTCTGTACACCAGTGCGGAAGACTAAACCAACGACTCTGACCGTCCGTCTGTCTGTCTGTTATCATTTTTCAACTCAGAAACTACAGCAGCTATCGAAACGAAAACTGACATGATAACAGAACGCCATGAGTACTTTTCGACAAAAAGTATAAACTTTGACCTCGTTGAGGCAGTTCTAATTATTATTTTATTTCAAACATATTTTACACACAATGTTTCTAGACGGAATGACACCAGAAATGCGCCCGTCCTGATAGAAATTCCCAAAAAATGAAAAACACCCCAAATAAGTGGCACCCTATTAGGGGGCCTATATATAACCGCAACAAGAAGTTTGAAATCGTTCAATTTAAGTTCTGCTATAGTCGAATCTATTGGTTCTGGAATTGTGTGCTTTACTTCTATAACGTTCGCAATATTATTTTTGATATACAACATAACACCGCCTCCTCGCCTACCTATTCTGTTTTTAACAAAAAGTCTATAACCTCTAATTTGATACTCCCCTACAAAGTCACGTGTTTCAGTGCTAAGCCACGATTTATTTATCGCAATTAGGCCAGTCTTTACAAGCAATTAAAGAAAAAATTTGTTTATTTTATTTCGTAAGCTACGAGCATTTAAGGATAGAACCTTCAAATTGTTTGTAATTGCGACACCTTCGCGAGCGCAGGGGAAATTTGTGGAATTTACGCTGGGACCGTTCGAGTTACGGCAGCCTGAAAAGAAGAGACAGTATTATGAAATAGTCTTTCTAAACGCGCAGTTCCAACGTCATTAAGATGAAGTCCATCTCCAAGGAACAAGTCCCTCCTGCCGTAGAAATTGTTCCAATTGTTTTGAAAATTAGTTTGTGATTATTCTCGTTCTATATGTAATGTTTCAAACGGTGCTAACTTATAAAAGGCGGCTATATATATATATAATATATATATATATATATCCCCGCAAGGGGGTTCTAAGCTCGTGCTCTTTGTGCTCGTTTGTACGTGCTTGTTCCTGGAGGTTTCACGTGCGCCCTCCCGGCCCAAGCACCCAAGGATGATGGGGCTCGACCCTGCAGTCCTTTCATCCTTGGTCTTTTTCCACTTCGACTGTCCCCTCCACCCTTTCTTTTTCCTGTCTTTCCTCTCCCTTTTTCTTTGTTTTTCCGCTGAGATATGCCCTTTTAAATAGAGGCGAATCGGTTCTTCCTGAACTTAAAAAAAAAAAAAAAAAATATATATATATTATATATATATATGGTGGAATTTTAAGAATATTTTTCACGATATATATATGAGGGAGCAGACAATAGTTAATAATATTTTTCTCGATAATTAAAGATGTATTTTTCTCGTTTATATTTGACAATCTAATTTCCTTTATTCAGAGTTATCCCACAACGTAAAAGTTAATCCCATTGTTTTTAATTATTGGCTGTTCCGTCATTTATATATAATAGATGGAGCTTTAAGAATATTTTTCACGATAATTCAGTACCGCAGTAGGGTTTTTAAATCGCCAAACTGCAATAAACGTGTTTTCAAAAAATATTTTTAATCATTGTTTGTTCCCTCATATATATATATATATATATATATATATATATATATATATATATATATATATATAACGTAAAGAACGACGCTTGTATAGGAGATATTCCGCGCAAGACGAGAGAGAGAGAACGAAACAAATGAAAAAATGAGGTAACCACCCTGGAATCGAACCCGGGATCTTCCGATTGCCGGTCAGAACCATTACACCATGGGCCTCACTCTTCCAAATGCCGTAATTCTTCTACATACTCGCAGAAACCAATGCCCCAAGGGGGCACCTCCCGCATGCCGTAACATTATATACATTTAACTGCAAACACGCAGTATAATTAACGTAAAGAACGACGCTTGTATAGGAGATATTCCGCGCAAGACGAGAGAGAGAGAACGAAACAAATGAAAAAATGAGGTAACCACCCGGGAATCGAACCCGGGATCTTCCGATTGCCGGTCAGATGCGATAACCATTACACCATGGGCCTCACTCTTCCAAATGCCGTAATTCTTCTACATACTCGCAGAAACCAATGCCCCAAGGAGGCACCTCCCGCATGCCGTAACATTATATACATTTAACTGCAAACACGCAGTATAAAACGTAAAGAACGACGCTTGTATAGGAGATATTCCGCGCAAGACGAGAGAGAGAGAACGAAACAAATGAAAAAATGAGGTAACCACCCGGGAATCGAACCCGGGATCTTCCGATTGCCGGTCAGATGCGATAACCATTACACCATGGGCCTCACTCTTCCAAATGCCGTAATTCTTCTACATACTCGCAGAAACCAATGCCCCAAGGGGCACCTCCCGCATGCCGTAACATTATATACATTTAACTGCAAACACGCAGTATAATTAACGTAAAGAACGACGCTTGTATAGGAGATATTCCGCGCAAGACGAGAGAGAGAGAACGAAACATGAAAAAATGAGGTAACCACCCGGGAATCGAACCCGGGATCTTCCGATTGCCGGTCAGATGCGATAACCATTACACCATGGGCCTCACTCTTCCAAATGCCGTAATTCTTCTACATACTCGCAGAAACCAATGCCCCAAGGGGGCACCTCCCGCATGCCGTAACATTATATACATTTAACTGCAAACACGCAGTATAATTAACGTAAAGAACGACGCTTGTATAGGAGATATTCCGCGCAAGACGAGAGAGAGAGAACGAAACAAATGAAAAATGAGGTAACCACCCGGGAATCGAACCCGGGATCTTCCGATTGCCGGTCAGATGCGATAACCATTACACCATGGGCCTCACTCTTCCAAATGCCGTAATTCTTCTACATACTCGCAGAAACCAATGCCCCAAGGAGGCACCTCCCGCATGCCGTAACATTATATACATTTAACTGCAAACACGCAGTATAATTAACGTAAAGAACGACGCTTGTATAGGAGATATTCCGCGCAAGACGAGAGAGAGAGAACGAAACAAATGAAAAATGAGGTAACCACCCGGGAATCGAACCCGGGATCTTCCGATTGCCGGTCAGATGCGATAACCATTACACCATGGGCCTCACTCTTCCAAATGCCGTAATTCTTCTACATACTCGCAGAAACCAATGCCCCAAGGGGGCACCTCCCGCATGCCGTAACATTATATACATTTAACTGCAAACACGCAGTATAATTTGTTTCGTTCTCTCTCTCTCGTCTTGCGCGGAATATCTCCTATACAAGCGTCGTTCTTTACGTTAATTATACTGCGTGTTTGCAGTTAAATGTATATAATGTTACGGCATGCGGGAGGTGCCCCTTAGGGCATTGGTTTCTGCGAGTATGTAGAAGAATTACGGCATTTGGAAGAGTGAGGCCCATGGTGTAATGGTTATCGCATCTGACCGGCAATCGGAAGATCCCGGGTTCGATTCCAGGGTGGTTACCTCATTTTTTCATTTGTTTCGTTCTCTCTCTCTCGTCTTGCGCGGAATATCTCCTATACAAGCGTCGTTCTTTACGTTAATTATACTGCGTGTTTGCAGTTAAATGTATATATATATATATATATATATATATATATATATATATATATATATATATATGGTGTGTTTTTATTTGCGCGTTTCTTGTGGAATTTTTATAAAACTTACAAAGAAATATTAAAAATATCAAGATTTGGCACCGGGATCGATTCCCATTGCATGCAGATGGTGCATAGCACACCCAGCCAAAACGAATTATCTGCATCCAATTTCATGACATTTATTTTACTTATCGTTACAGGGGCGAATCCGCGCTCGGGTGTGTTATAGCTACTTTTGATGAAAGGCTGATAAATGAAATGGATGCTTCTCCACCCAGCCTACCTATTGACCTGAATACAGATGTCGAGGTATTGGCACACATTCGGTCTAGCGAGTGCCAGATCGTAGAGGAGATAATGTAAGTATTTTTTGAGGTTAAGAACAAAACGCAATATATTTTCATTTATTAAATAGCAGAAAACATGTACAAAAAGGGGTCAGTATCCGATACATAAGTCTCATTGGCTACAGTTACAAATGTGTATATACAACTTTACACAATATTATATATATATATATATATATATATGCCTTTACACATTACAGGGGGTACTAACGTATGGTAACCTTTTTTTTATCTGTTTGCATACACTTTTATCGTTTAGCTCAGCTGGGTATCGGTGGGGAAATAGGTAGGTGGATTGAAAACTGGCTGAGGAATAGGCGGCAGAGGGTTGTAATTAACGGGGCTAGTTCGGGTTGGGACTCGGTCACTAGTGGGGTTCCTCAGGGTTCCGTTTTGGGGCCACTGTTGTTTATCATTTACATAAATGATATCGACGGTGGCATCGTCAGTCGGATCGCCAAATTCGGTGATGACACCAAGCTTGGGGCCAATGTTGGGACGCGCGAAGCGATCGAGGAACTGCGTGCGGACCTAGGTAGGATAGGAGAGTGGTCCGAAAAATGGTAAATGCCGTTTAACTTGGGTAAATGCAAAGTGATGCACATTGGCTACGCCAATCCCAAGTCGGACTACTCGATGTTGGGGAGTCATATCGAGGTGACTGATTTAGAAAAGGACTTGGGTGTGCTAATTAGCAGCGACCTTCAGTTTACGAAACAGTGCGTAGAGGTGGAAAAGAAAGCCCAGAAACTATTGGGTTATATCAGGAGGCAATTTCAGTTTCGGAACAAGGAGATTGTGCTTTCTCTGTACAATTCCCTGGTTCGGCCGCACCTGGAGTATGCTGTGCAGTTCTGGTCGCCCACCCTCAGGAAAGATATTGAGAGGCTGGAGCGAGTGCAGGCGAGGGCCACAAAGTTAATCCCTTCCGTTAGGCATATGGGCTACAATCGACGGTTACGCGCCTTGAACTTGTTTTCGCTTGAAACTCGGAGGCTGCGCGGTCAACTGATCGTAGTTTTCAAGCTCTTACGCGGGTTCAACGAAGTCGATTTTAGAAGTATGTTTAGTTTAAATGATAACCCAACTCGCAACAATGGTTGGAAGTTGGATTTGAAACGGTTTAGGACTAGTGTGTGTGGGAATTACTTTACGTATAAGATCTGTGACACATGGAACAGGTTACCTTCAGAAGTTGTGAACAGTTCCTCTGTGGATCAGTTCAAGAAAAGGTTAGACGAAATCTTGCACACTATTTGAGTGTGTACAAAATTTTCCCTGGCACCCATTGCCATTGGTACCTCCTCGGTATGGGCCGCAAGGCCTTTTGAGGTACTTCTTTTCCTTGTAACTCCTTGTAACTCTGTGTCGCACAAATCGAATAATTTTAAAAAATTCATAAATCCTTTCCCGCGTGACATGTGCATGGGAAATAAAATGCAATACAATCCATATGTTTCAGTATAATATCCTTGGAAACGATATGGGGACCAAATAATCTCAGGCACACCTAGTTGGGCTATAAACTTCACAATTGCCGAATCATTCCATGGCGGAAATCCGAGTGAATCAAAATAGTACATTCTTTCCCTATTTTTAAAATAGATTGCAAACTAATGAATCCCCTCACCCCTCACAATGTCAGTGTTAACGATAATCCCGTACCAATTTCTCGTACTTGGCAGATTTAATATTTCATTCTTCGCGAACACTCCGATAAATTTTGAGCGCGCGAAACGGTCACTTTTCATCACTCTCTTGAGTGTACGCGCATCCATTCTAAAAGTCTGTGACCACGTTCCTGAAACGATCAACTTCTATTAGTGCCTGTGCCTCGAGGTAAACTAGTACACTTATAGGCGCGTCTATAAGCTTGGTAAATTCCAACCTAACTGAGATATTCCCACTCTGCTGTGGGCTTAAATGCGTATCTGTGCCAGCCGACAAGTCCGGCGTAATATCAAATGAATAAATGTTAAATTCTTCGGCAAATTCTTTCTGCGTTACACGAAAACCAAGCTCGTCACAGGCGCCTGTATTATGAGCCAGACTACTATGTGCTCTCGCGCAGAGTGGGAACACAGCATCTGACGAGTAGTCCGCATTCAATATCCCTCCCAGAGCAACCCCATTTACGTGTAGAGTAATATTTTTAAGGCCGAAATTCTCAATTTAAAGGCACTCTTTTTATATTTTCCATTCGTCGAGGCGTGGTCCTGCATGCCAATTAATAGCCTTTTAGGTAGGACGCCTAGGGCGACGTTTTCTAGCTGCTTCGAAGCCAGCCCTGCGGGGACCGTGTACAGTTTGATCTCTACCCTGTTAATTGGGTATTTTACTGTGGCGTGTATTAAGTCTTTCTCAATTTCTACTTGTTTCGGGGAGCTTAATTTCACACGGCGTATACGCAAATACGTTTCCATGATGTGTATCACAACGGGTTTCGGGCCTTCTTCTTGATCAGACCCCAGATTTATGCAGATCTCAGGAATCGTGCGGGTGAGCTTCAACTTCATATCCACCCCGTTCATAAGTAACTTCTGGAATGTGAAGTCTGTATGCAGGCGTCCAAAACATTCATATATTTTTTTTTTTAGAATTTTTAAATTTAGCCTTTATTCCATTTTCATCTTTAGTGTGGTAATACCCCTCGGCTATTAAAAAGGTTTCCTTCGCTTCTTTTGAAAAGTTGAGGACATTTTCCAGATAGGCTCGTAGGTGGTAGTACCCCGTACCTGCCGAGATGTTAACCTGGTTTAAATACACTTCACACTGTCTGAATATGGGGTGTAAAAAGTTGGTTTCAGGGTAGGCAGAGTAGCTATCATCGCAGTCCCTTCCATCAGAATGGGCTATACGCAGTTTAGCATACATGTGCATGCAGCTCGGGTCAAAAAAGTAAGGGCCTGAGCTGGGTATTATGAATTCTATAGGGGCACTGGGTGAACTAATTGTGTTTAATGGGCTAATTGTAATAAAGTCACTATGCTCAATCGAGACCTGAGTGAGGGGCATATCAAAGAGGGACAGTTCCGATTTACAGCATTGTGAACTACACGGATGGATGAAACGTGCCATGACGAGTCAGAAATAGTACCACCTCTCTCGACAAGTATTAGTGAACCTATGATTCGTGAGAGTAGTGTCCTCAGCTTATATCAGTTAAAAAAATGATCAGCCATAGGTTTCATGCGCTTAGAGCACTTCTTTTTCAGTTTCATTTTATGTTTAATGCCACGTGATGGTAACCCCTTCTTCCTGGCAGATCTCTTTTTTCCGCCCGCCGCCACGCATTTTTCTCTGCATCTTTGATGATTTCATCCCTTGTACGTTTTAAATGTTTTTTTTAGAGCTTCTTTAGGCTTAGTGTCCCCATTATGTATTCTGCCGCGTTAAAACCTGTTTGTAACGCCTTCCGCCCTAGGTACCTGGCCCCTTCTTCAACAGGGGGACAGCGGTGCGTAGTATGGATGAAAAAATGGAACCAAGACCACTCCCACGCTGGTACCTCACTCCTCGGTACGGTCTTTGAGTCATTATAAACGAGGAAAGTGTAGTTTCACTGTTAAGCTCCCATCATCGAATGGGAAATTTTTTCCCTCAATCGTCCTTATATATATATCGAGATGTTGGTTAATAGATTAGTCGCAACATTCACATAATGGGGCTTGTCATATGTAATGCTCAAACTTTTCCCTCTATGGTTGGGGATGTGTACAATGCGCGGCAGACGTACCTGGGTGTCCCCAACAAGTTGGTGCTCTACAGTATTGCTGTAAATATAGCACATGTCTGGGGGCCGAGAGCTTTCACCCAACTTCTCCATCTTCAATTGATACATTAAGCTGGACAAGTCATGCTGTGCCTCGTGAAAGGTATCTCTTTGGAAGGCTGCGCTATATCGGTCCTCAGCCACAATTGTGAACAGCTCTTTATCTTTAATATTTCTACTAAGCGTTGACTTTAGCTTCAATGTGCATGCAGGCGTGTCTATGTTTACGACTTCAAAAAGTAAATCGTTTGTCAAGTACGACTTTTCAAGACTCTTGTTTAAACCCGTCACAATGTCCATGGCTGTATCATAATGCCCGATTCCTAGCGATACATTTATGCTATAGTACCGTTCCTCACCGCACAGGGTTGAACGAATAGTATTATCTAAGGTTATGCCTATTTTTTCGCATTCATCTGTTCTTCAATGGATCAGAAATATGATTTGTTCATTTTCAAGAGTTAAAAATTTGGTGGATAACTGAAGTTCACATAACCCCCACCTCATACGAATCACGCTCCAATTCAATGAGCCGGCGGAGTTCTGTCACAAAGTTGGTGAGGGTGTTGTTAGGATGTACAGACAGGGATGAGGAAGACGGGAGTGTGGCGTAGAAATGGTTAGGAGCCATGCTGCATACTATTTAAACTTCGTTATTGCGTCAGCTTTTATATAGGTGTTGAAGCTTTCTGGGTACCCTAGCCATTTCACCAGGTACATTTTTCTTTTTCCTGAACCTTTGCTTCCTATAATTTTCTCAATTTTAAACACATTTTTTCCTAAATTAAATGCTACTTTCTGCAACTCCTCGCGGTAAAAGCCTCCTGCGATTTCTTCCCCATTCAAATCTTCAATGTAATACATACCTTACCTTTAGGCCTCATAGCCCTAACTTTAAAAATCTCACGTGTCCACCCTTGCTCAATCCCTTCGCGAATTTATTCCCCGAACGTGATAGCCTTACATCATCATTGATTTTGAAGCGCGCAGAGTGTGGTGGTGTTCCATTTCTTCTCACCTCTGGGCGCGTACCTCTTTCTAAAACTTCGTTAGGCGTTGTGCCGATCGTGCGATGATGTGACCGGTTGTAGGATGAAACCAATGACCCGAGAATGTTTATATATCTCTATGTGTTTTTATGTGTAAAATATCGGTGCATGCGCTCCTTTATGGTACGTTGAACTCTTTCAGCTAAAGAAGCCTTATGTATAGAATTGGTAGTGTAATAGCTGATATTAAACTTTGCCAGCATGTTCTGAAAAGCGCGTCCTATAAATTATTTCCCCATATCCGTACAAAAATAGCCAGGAATCCTGTTTTCTTTCAACATCAACATTTTGGTCACTTTAGCAACTGTTTCAGGCGATTTATTTTTCAGGGGTATTAACCACAGGTATCTAGAGAATACGTCTATTATGAGTAGGATGTAGCGGTAACCATCGTTATACGCTGAATATCTTTGTATGTCTGTTAAATCAACCTGCCAAATAGCTCAAAACAGTTATTATTGAAAAATGTGCGTCTGCATACATCACAATCCCTTTTTTCAGCTTCAACCACACGGCTTTCACATTTGGAGCTTTTACACTGCGCACATACCATGTGGCAATCCTTATAATGTTTCACTATATCATCCGCAAACTCGAGACATCCCTTACACAAATCATGATGCCTTCCATATTTTCGACTCGCGTAAAGAGCCCTTTTATTACGGATGGGGAGATACGTTAAACCTGACAATCCTAAAAGAAGTAGGGGTCTTGTACGATCTCTCACACTGCTTTTAAAAACATACACAGTCCTAAGAAGATCATCTATTCCAAAACAACTATACGAACATTCATTTCCTGTTCTACCCTTCTCAACTCTTCAGGACCCATATTACAATCAAACTCAAACTTGCAATCTGAAGCCAGTTTACGGGTACGCTGCACAACCGTAGGCAACCAAATTTTTTGCGTCCTTGTATTTAGTACATTAAACATACGGGCCAAGACTAATGTTATAAAGCCGCAATCACGATCGGCGTTTATATGCCGCCTGTAAATAGCCTGAGAATTGAAGTTAAGAGTATAAGGTGTGGCACTATGACCCACAACACGGAACACACGGTCAATATCTACCGTGAATTTGTCCATATTGAAGGCTGTACTAATTTGAGAGGTCTGCCTTATACGGCCTAATATATACCCTATATCTACAGCTGCGAAGCGTCTGAATGGTATTACTACCCAAAAATCATCTACATCCCCGTCATCTGAGCCGAACCCGAAGGATAACCTCGTCCTGACTTCACGTTCGTCGCTGTTTTGAAGGGCAACCTCCACAATACGTTCAACTACGCGCCGTAGTCCGTGTTCAACACCATTACTATACATGAATCCAGGGGTCAACCCTGACTACATACCGATTTCTAGTCAGGGATGGGGTGGGGGTGGCGGTGCGCACCAACTAGACTGTTTTGCCATTCTCTACAGATCGAGAAGCTGCTGCTGTTGTGGAGGATGTACCTGGAATTGAACAGGAATAAGGGACTACAATTTTATTTGAGGAAGGAGCTAGTGTGGGGGTTGTGTTGTAGGACGTAGAGGGTTACGGCTCTATTACTGGTGGTCTAACAACCGGTGCACTCCTGGCACGTTTTACCTGACGTGGAAAGCTCCTCATCATGCCTCCGTTTTGAATTGTCGCGTGGTGGTGTTACAGGTGTCGCTGGTGTGAGCTCGTTAGCGGGGGTGGAGTCTGTGACAACAACTGCACTGTCATCGGGATCGTCTGTACTGTAATATCGATGATGGGGACATGATCCTGTATCTCATCGTCATTCACCGTTCTGTGGAAGAAGAAAAGCAAGACTGTAGAATATAAGGAACACCACTTAAATTTTTACTATATTTTGTAAATGACCCACTTAGGAGTGTGACGTGTTAGAGATGAATTCTGTAGAAAAATTCAGGTTCACGAGCTCATCCACATGTATTATAACTGGCTCTACAGGATGTGATAAAACTGTGTTTATACTGAAAATCATTAAAGAAAAGGGAGAGATGTTCTCAAA
Source organism: Bathynomus jamesi (assembly GCA_023014485.1). Lineage (NCBI taxonomy): Eukaryota > Metazoa > Arthropoda > Malacostraca > Isopoda > Cirolanidae > Bathynomus > Bathynomus jamesi. The sequence continues at coordinate 468,554 of JAJOZX010003075.1, forward strand.
ATTTGTGCATAAAGTAATATGGTGCTATTCGACGTATCAATCAGTGTTCAACGAGTACCAAGATGATATTGTGTTCTAGAAAGGTGTATATGACGTTAATTCGTTAAAGGGAAATGAACATATAGTCAGTGTAATTAACGATCTCATGTTGGAGATGGATAAAACGTTTGCCGAGACATTTACAGTATTTTCCCACCATCTTAACATAAGCGTGTTCTTCATCAATCAGAATCTATTTTTCAAAAATAGATACATGCGCGATGTGTCGCTAAATACACAATATCTAGTCTTATTCGCGCAACGTAGAGCTGTATCACAAATTGGGGTATTAGCCAGTCAAATGTTCCCGAATCAGCGTAAGGAGTTTTTGGAAGTTTATAAAGAGGCTACAAGTCAACGTTACGGATATTTGCTTTGTGACCTTCACCCACGAAACACGTTTAGGGTGCTTCTAAGAACGAATATATTTCCAAACGAGCATAAAACGGTGTATATTCCAGAATAACAAAGAGGCTAAAGAAATACCATGAATTAATAAAAATCTATCATCGACTGCCCCGGGCAATGCAGCAGATGTTTGCTAAAAATATCGACTCCGACTTTTTAAAATGCATCTGTGAAATCTGTCTTAACGTTATAAATTGCAATGCATCAATGAAACCTCCTCAGAAGGCTCGCCTACGCCGTTACAAGAACATAATACGTACACTCGCTCATAAAAGTCAGACTGTGAGGAAGAAAAAAACGAATTATTGTACAAAGAGGGGGGGGTCATTCCTCCCCATCTTATTTTCAGTTTTGCGGCCTTTACTGACTAGATTAATATAATGAAAAAAGTGGTAGTGATCCACACGAGGTGTATGCTTCACTGCAAAGTTCAAAGAGTCCAGACACGGTTCTAGAACCGCGTAAAAGTAGGCTTAAAAGAATGGAAAGCGAATTGCTAGCCCTGTTAAACAGTGAAAAAACACCTGATGAGAAAATAATCTTATACTAAGAAACTCTGCAGAAATTTCTTCACGAGTACAAAAATTATAAGAATCCAACAGAGATCCCCTGTGGTTATTAGGCATAGCACGAACAACGATGAGCATGGCGACATAGGACCTGTGTTCGACGTTAAAGCTGACCAACCAAAGAATAACGGGTCGGCCCCACAACATATCGAGCATGTATTAAAAAGCAGCCTCTCACATACATTGAGGAATAAAGGTTTAAGTCTTTCTAATCTATTGAGTGAGGATCCCAACATACAGTGGACCGATACAGGTGAGATCATTGTGGAAGGAACAAAGGTACAGGGCTCGAAAATCGTTTACATCGTCCATTATCTGGTGAGAAAGTGGGATAGACCCTCACCATCCGGATGGAAACATATTAAAGGAAGACTACAACAAATAAATGTCCCCAAAACATTGATAGGAAATCTGAACAGGTTAAACGACTTGGAACGTGCCTCGCATGTGCCACAATTGAGAAGGTCATCACCCCTAGCGGTAGCACCTCTGAAGAGGGGAAAGAAGAGGCTAAACAACAACAACGGTCAACCCTACCCACGTGCCTCTGAAATACGCAAATGGCTAACATATTAAGAAGACGTTATTATGACATTTCTAGCCCAGCCTCCTATGGAGGTGTTGATAGACTGTACAGAAGTGATTACAATAATGGAGTAGGGAAAAAAGATGTTGAGAGTTTTTGCTGGAGCAGGACGCTTATACACTTCATAAGCATGTGAGAAAAAGGTTTAAAACAGCCAAGAAAACAGCGACCTCGATTGACTCTATTTGGCAAGCAGATTTAACAGATATGCAATGATATTCACTGTATAACGATGGTTATCGTTACATCCTATTCATAATAGATGTATTCTCTAAATATCTGTGGCTAATTCCTCTGAAAAAAAAATCGCCTGAAACAGTTGCTAAAGCCACCAAAACGTTGATGTTCAAAGAAAACAGAATTCCTGTCTATTTTTGTATGGATTTAGGGAAAGAATTTATAGGCCGAATTTTTCAGAACATGCTGACAGAGTTTAATATCTCGCTACTACACTTCCAATTCTATACATAAGGCTTCTTTAGCTGAAAGAGTTCAACGTACCATAAAGGAATGCATGCACCGCTATTTTACACATAAAACACATACAGATATATAGACATTCTGGAATCATTGGCCTCATCATACAACCGCTCACACCATCGCACGATTGAGACAACACCTAACGAGATTTTAGAAAGATGCACGCGTACAGAGCCTGATGTGAGAAGAGATATTCGTAGAGCACACCCACACTCTGCGCGTTTCAAAATCAATGATTATGTAAGGCTCTCGCGTTCGGGAAATAAATTCGCGAAGGGATTTGAGCAAGGTTGGACACGTGAGATTTTTAAAGTTAGGGATATGAGACCTAAAGGCGAGATAATGCTATATTACGGTGAAGATTTGAATGGGAAAGAAATCGCAGGAGGCTTTTACCGCGAAGAGTTGCAGAAAGTGACATTTAATTTAGGAAAAAATGTGTTTAAAATTTTAAAAATTTAGGAAGCAAAGGCTCAGGAAAGAGAAAAATGTCCCTGGTGAAGTGGCTAGGGTACCCAGAAAGCTTCAACACCTATATAAAAGCTGATGCAATAATGAAGCTTAAATAGTATGCAACATGGCGCCTAGTCATTTCTACGTCACACTCCCGTCCTCTTCTTCTCTGTCTGTACACCCTAACAACACCCTGGCCAACTTTGTAACAGAACTCCATGGGCCCATTGAATTGGGTCGTAATACGTATGAGGTGGGGATATGCGAAATTCAACTGGACACCCTCTTTTTAAATATTGATTATAAAGAACCCGTTTCTACGGTTCTTAGAGACTGTAATGAGTGTGAAAATGCCGGGATAACTTGGGATGAAACCATACGTATCGCCTGGATTGGGGATGCACGGTATTACAGTACAGTAGTAACACCTTTTTAACTGCCGAGTACTATTATCAGACTAAAGACGAAAGTAGTATAAAGGACAAATTTTAAAATTCTAAAAAGAAGATATACGAGTGTTTTGAACGCCTGCTTACAGATTTCACATTCCAGAAATTGCTTGTGAATGGGGTGGATAGGAAAATAAAGCTCACCCGCACGAATCCTGAGATTTGTTTAAATCTGGGAGCTGATCATGAAGAGGGTGCAAAGCCCGTTGTGATTCATATTATGGAAACATACTTTCGCGTACACCGTGTGAAATTAAGTTCACCTAAACAAATAGAAATTGAGAAAAAATTACTACATGCCACAGTAAAATACCCATTTAACGGAGTACAGATCAAACTATACACGGTGTCAGCAGGGTTAGCCTCGAAACAGATAGAAAACGTGGCCCTGGGAGTTCTACCTAAAAGGATGTTAATCGGGATACAGGACTATGCTTCGGTGAATGGAAAATATAAAAAGAATGCCTTTAAATTCGAGAATTTTGGCCTTAAAAATATAACTCTATACGTCAATGGTGTTGCGTTGGGCGGGACTATGGATACAGATTATTCATCAGACGCTGTGTTCCCGTTTTGCGCGAGAGCATATAGTAATCTGGCCCATATTGCAGGTGCTTGTGATGAGCTCGGGATTGGGGTAACACGGAAAGAATTCATCGATCAGTTTAACCTTTATCCGTTTGACATCACACCTGACTTATCTGCTAGAGTAAATACACACTTAATTCCACAACAGAGTGGAAACATCTCAGTCAGATTGGAATTCGCCAAGCCAATAGACGCTCCTATTTTAGGGGCGTTGTCACTGACTTTTAAAATGAACGCGAATACACTTCAGAGAGTAATGAATAGTGAACGAATCACGCGCTCCAAATTTATCGGTGTGTTTGCGAAGAATGAAACATTGAAATTGCCAACTACGAGAGAATGCGGTGGTCTTATTGTGAATACCGATGTTATTGGTGGTGAAGGGATTCATTGGATAGCTATTTATTTTAAAAATAGGGACCACCTGTACTATTATAATTCACTCGGGACTCATCCACGAAATGACGTTATTATTGTAAAACACTGTATCTCGAACAGCTACACATTCCCGAAATTGCCTGGAATCCCTATCGATTCCAGGATTATTTTAGTAACGTATGTGGTATGTATAGCCTTTCGTTTCTCACGCACATCTCACGTGGTAAGGAATTTATAATTTTTTTACAATTATTCGACTCGTGTCACACTGAGTGGAATGATCAAATGGTATGCAGACAGAAAAAAAAAGGTTCCCGTTTGTGCGCACTCGATGTGTTGTATGATGTTTTGCTCGGATATATATAAAATGAATAATTGCATCAATGTTGTCTCCAATAATGTTAGTTTGTGTATTCTGTAGCTTATTTAAAATGTCACGGCAACTAATTTTGTAGTTAATTTAAGATGGATATAAAAAATTGAACTATTTTATAAAACATGATTTCTATCATTTAATAAATTGATGAAAATACATTGAGTCTTCTTCTTACCCGAAACACATGTAAAAGAAATAAAGCTCTTACCAGAAACATAAGAAAAAGAAAAAAGCTTACATTATTTCGTTGATGATGTGGCAATCGCTGGGTTGAATGCGCGGTAAAACTTCTACCTCCGTATTCAGGTCCACGACATGCGTTTCTTCAATGCTATCACGAAAAGATTGTAACACGAGTCAGCTCCTCATCGGGCCTTTAAAGAGAAAGGATAATTTTAAATTAATTCGATTAGTTCATACATTTTTCTGAATATTTTTTAATAAAACCCATTTGCTTTTCATAAAAAAACACATACAGAGTATATATATATATATATATATATATATATATATATATATATATATATATTAGGGTGGTCCTCAAAAACGAATTTTTTATTTTTACTGCTCCCACCCGATAAAGTAGTTCCACTTCATAAAAAAATTATGTTGGCAAAGTTTTTACCAGATCCGATAATATTTAGGGTGGCTGTCAACTTTAAATTTTGAACGAAATCCTTAAATGGGCAAAATCTGCAGCATCTAAATTTGCTGGCCACTTGTGATACCTATCTGAGGAAATGGTGGGATTGGCACTGTTTGATGCTTCTGTATCAGTAGACACAAAAAGATTAATTGTAAAGGGAATTAATGAGACAGAAGGCAGCCTAAAATGTCCTAAACGTGTGAGCCTTCGTCAAGATCATCTCCCAACATTGGATTCCTTGAGCACGAGAAACTCTTTCAAGCTTATACGGGCCCTCAATATCAATACTGCATTTATGCAAAAAGACCCGTCAACATGGGACTCAGATGATGAGTTTCAAGAGGCTCTTCGGAAAGTTGAAAACATCAAGGTCGTGAACGACAATGCCGAATGCGGGATTGCACTTATCCAGGATTATAGTGGAAAACACACTAAGAATGAAGAACAACTTCAATACCTATTGAAAGTCGTGGAGCAACACAGGAAGAAATATCCTGAACCTACTAAGAAGATCTTAAACAGTGAGCTACAGTGAGTGGTCTTGCCAGCCATGACGATTCAAAAGAGTACGTCATCAGTGTTATGTATAACGCTTATAATTTAAAATATATATGCAAAATAAAAATCTTTTAACTACACATTATATCAGTGGTTCCCAAGTGGTGATCCATGGATCCCTGGGGGCCAACTGAGATTGTTCAGGGGGTCAATAGAAAACCCCCGCCTTGCAGTTTTGTGGTAACTTCAAGCTTCGACAGCCACCTCTAATTATCACTGGGCAACAAAAAAAAATTTTTTTCGTGTCCCAAGAATGAAAATACCTTATTCTTATAGTATTTTCTGTGCTGAATCCAAATAAGTTTGTAAAATTTCTCTATCAGGTCTGGTTTTTGTGTGACATGCAATTTAATTTTTAAAAACCCATATAGTTACATACTTATTCAAATATGATCGAAAAGACATACCTGTAGTTTAAAAAGTAGCTTGTTTTGATTTTCTGCTGTGCTTTGCCTCAGGCATGTCTCTCTTAAGAGTCCAGCAATAGTCAGCCAGCATACTGGGGCTCCATTTGCCTTGGTAACGGTTTTCCATGGCAGAAATATCCTGATGAAAACGCTTACCATGTTCGTCGCTTACCGCACCCAGGTTTCCCGGAAAAAAGTCCAAGTGAGAGTCCAAGAAATGAACCTTTAATGACATATTGCACCCCATTGCTTGGTAAGACTTAAGAAGATCTCCTACTATTTCAGGATAGTTTTCGGCCTTGTGATTTCCCAAAAAATTTGTGCAGACACTTTTGAAACTCTGCCACGCAGCTTTCTCAACTTCATTCAACTCTCCTTCAAATCTCTCATCTCTTAACAATTCTCTGATCTGAGGGCCTACAAAAATGCCTTCTTTAATCTTGGCATCACTGATCCGGGGAAACTTATTTCTCAAATATGTGAATCCTGTTTGCGCTTTATCCATCGCTTTAACAAAGTTTTTCATAAGTCCAAGCTTGATATGCAAAGGAGGAAGGTACACTTTCTCAGGGTCAACAAGTGAACTATTCACAACATTTTTCTTGCCTGGAACAAGTGAGGTGCGTTTTGGCCAATCCTTCTTACCGTAGTGTTTTGCTTGTCCCTACTGTCCCACTCACATAAAAAACAACAGTACTTGGTGTAACCCAGCTGCAACCCTAGCAAAAGTGCAATGACCTTCAGATCTCCACAGATATTCCACTTATATTTCTGATACTGAAACTTTTCTAAAAGCAACTTCATGTTGTCGTATGACTCTTTCATGTTTGCAGCATGTGCAATAGGTACAGAAGGAAATTTATTTCCGTTGTGAAGAAGGACTGCTTTCAAGCTGACTTTTGAGGAGTCAATGAACAATCGCCACTCATCCACGTTATGTTCATGACCAAGAGCCCCCATGACTGAATTAACATCTTTACAAAACACAAGTCCATCTTCATGGGAGAACCATTCTTTGAATTCATCATGGCAGCTGCGGAAAAAACAAACTTTAGTGTCACGTTGCAGTAGATTCCAACCCTTTAATCTTGAACCTAAAAGTTCAGCCTGCTTCTTAGATAATTTCAAATCACGAACTAGGTCATTTAGATCTCCTTGTGACAGTAAATGTGGTTCATTGGAGGAACAGGTAGCCTGGAATGTTGGATCAGAAATGTCTTCATCTTTTTCCTCGTGATATGCTACAGCTACGTTTGATTCCTCATCACTTAAACTTACATGTTCAGGAGGATTTGGTACTGGAAGTTGAGCACTGTGGGGAACTGGTCTCATTGCAGACGGTAGATTAGGGTATTTCATAAGGCTCTTTGTTTTTGAAGTGATCCCCTTTGTATTTACCAGGCAGAAATAGCAGTCTGTTGTGTGATCTTTGGGTTCCCTCCAAATCATTGGAATAGCAAATGGCATGTGACATGAACCGTTTAGCCATCCTGTAAGTAGTCTTACACATGTCACACAACAAATGTGAGGGGCCCAACTCTTGTCCTGATTGCCTACTTTACATCCGAAATAAAGTTCATAGCATTTTTTTACTAATGGTGTAAAGTTACGTTTCTGGGATTTTAAAGTTAGATCACCACATACATAACAAAAGGAATTAGGATGATTCAGACAGTTCCGCGGCATTACAAAACATCTATATGAATACAACACTGGTGTAAAATTAACATGAAGCAACAGACACTAGCTGTTAACACTGTGACATTTACAAGCAGACTGACTTGGAGCTGCTCTACACACAGAAACTAGGCTCATGTCTGAACAGGTACAAACATGTTTCAACCTGCACAGTCTGCTGCTCCGACCAAATTTATCCTGCCAGCATTACCAGAACTTTCTCCCCAAAGGAATAAATTGTACTAATTTTACAGAAAAATTAATACAACATATATATTAATATTAATATATTTTATTATAGTTATATTAATTAATATAATATATTATTATATTTATTTTTATAATGTTTTATATTATAATATTGTTATATACTTAATTATATATAATGTTATTATTTTTTTATCCGGTGATCATGCTAAATGAGGAAAAAATGAACATAGCGTCACAAGTAAACTAAGCCTGATAGAAAACATCTGATTTCATATTTAGATTCAGCATGAAAAAGTACACTTAGAACACCCATCAAAACCCTTGTGACAAAATTGTTGTTGACCAGTGTTATTATCCGATCGAGCTCAAATTGAAGCAGAATTATTTTCTTATTAAGTGGAACAACTTTATTGGGTGGGAGCATGTAAATTACCAAAAAAAAAATATCGCCTCTATAAGGGAGGACCATCCTAATATATATATATATATATATATATATAATATATATATATTATATATATATATATATATATATAAAGTTACAATGTGAAGTATAAAATATCTTCGAACCGAACCGCTCAGAGAAGTTTGTGACTCCTTTAAGAGAAAATACCGAATAACTTCACATTTCAAATGAATTTATTATGGAATTTTATAAAATTATTTAAAACTTGCAAAGTAGTCTTGATTGTTATAAGTTAAAAAAACTGAACGATTTTTTATGAATAGGATTATCAAAACAGGACTTTACCATAATATTAATTACTAATGCAAACTAATCTATAATTAAAAATTGAAGATACCTGCTATTTTGAGGAAACATTTTACAATAAAATGTAGAGATGAAAATAAATTACTACAGCCCCTCCATATATAAATATATATGATGAAATAATCATGAAGGAAACACAGAACGGTGCTCAAGAGCATTCGCCTAATGACATCCTCAGGAACACTAAAATAAATAACAAGTTCACGACTAAATATAGGCCACAAAAAATAAAATAAATTAGAAATGCAGGTACATAAATTTTTATACTCACATTTCAACTGCATTCCCTTGCGCCGGATCGTAAGGAGCGTCATTGAAAATATATTCAACTGTTTGTGTTGGAAATAATCCGTCCCGATCAGTTGCGTTAAAAAGACTAATTGTAGCCACCGCGGCAGTGTCTCCATCTTCATATAAAGCCGGTAAACTGTAAAGTTGTTGTGACTGACTCATGATGCGTATGTTTATTCACAGATAAAATAACTGCTGTGAGTTCCAGCTGAAATTACTTCCTTTTATATGCTTGATTCCCAATTGTAAACACCACCTCCAGAAGACTAATAGATGGTTCGTAAGTTTGTTGATTGGTTGTCAATGTAACTGGGCGGAATATGTTAAATATGTGCCAATCAGCTGTAGTATCACCGATATAATGGACCCACGCTTTGGGCAATGAAGTCCTGATTGGTCACCTTCACCAATAATGAAGGTATGTCTTTATCAAATTTGGCTTATTCTCTCCACAGATTTATTTTCAATGCTCACATCTCAAGGTGAATGAGTGAATTGCCCACTCGCACGCTCTGTCACTCTGTCAGTGCCCTCAAGTATTTTGCATTATTATATAAGATTTTTATTTTCCATTATTATATAAGAGTTGAAATATTTTCACAAGGCTAGTATTCTTACAACCCTGGCGCGATTTTTTTTTGTTCAGAAGATGAGTGTGAATACCAGGGTTGTGGAGTCGGAGTCGGAGTCGTGGAGTCGCACGTTTCAGGGCGGAGTCGGAGTCGAATTTTTACAATGTGTGGAGTCGGAGTCGGAGTCGGAGTCGGAAAATTTTGGACCGACTCCACAACCCTGGTTATAGCCACTAGGTTAAGGGTTATTCAATTTTAAGTAGGACTACTACTGGTTAGACCTTAATTTTGTTTAAGAGAATCTTTTTCATTTATATATATATATTATTGGAAAAAATAAAAATCCCTTAATATGATAATATCTGCAAGTCAATATCCTTCTTAATATTTGAATGTTCCCTTATCCTAGAAAGTAACCTGACGATTCATGTGGTGGTGATGAAATGTCTTATTATTATGATAATTATAGAGTGAAACACTAGAGGAGTCGGAGTCGTATATTTAAAATGTGAGGAGTCGGAGTCGGATTTTTAGATTTTTTACAATGTGTGGAGTCGGAGTCGGAGTCGGAGTCGAATTTTTACAATGTGTGGAGTCGGAGTCGGAGTCGGAAAATTTTGGACCGACTCCACAACCCTGGTGAATACTTTATTTGAACTTATTTGATTGCATTTGTACTATTATAATACTCTATATTTCTAATTTATGTAATTTGTTTGTATTAATAAATAAAAACAAAAGTCGGTCTCTTTGCTCTCATACGCCTCACAGCTTCATCCTCAGAGTTTCCATTTTGGACATGGGTTAGGTTAGGTTAAGTTACATTGGTTATGGAACCGAACCATGGGTCGCTACATCATCTGGACACGGTCTCCCGTCCAACTACTACCCAGACCTAGGTTAGGTTCCTAAGAAAGACCAGACCTAGAGACAATCTCTATTTATAAACCATTAGTTAGAGAAAGGTACTTTTTAGGCTAGATAGTCCTTATATTCTTAGGCTTTTAGACTAGGTTAGGTTAGGTTCCAGTTACAAAGAGAATCTATGGTCTGAACCGCGGGTCACTATATCATCATCAAGATGAGATAGGTTACGTTAGATTAGGTTCCAGTTACAAGGAGAATCTATGGTGTGAACCATAGGTTAGGTTAGGTTACATTAGGTTACAGTTACAAGGAGAATCTATGGTCGACCATACCTAGAGACATTCCCTATATATAAATCTTTATAAGCCATTAGTTAGAGAAAGGTTCGAGACATGGGTTCGATAACGTAAATAGAGATAGCTTTTTCGTCGTTCAGTAACAGGGTGAATATCCACCCAACCCAGGAGCCAGCATGCTGGAGCGAACCATAGCCTCACCGCCGAAGTCAGACACAGAAATGATGACTTGCAACATTAAATATACAAGGGTCCTGCATATTTTAGCTACCAAATGTTATTTAATTTATTTATAGGCCTATATATAAAAAGAATTGGGTTCAGAATAAAATTTCATTATATATATATATACACACACAGTAGTGTCTCTAGGTCTGGTGAATAAGTGAATTGCTGTCTGATCTCCTCTATTATTATTTTTTATGCGTATATTCCACCGTTTAAAGTGTGTATTTCTTATGTTGAGGAAGGGAATTGCTGTCTGATCTCCTCCTCCCGTATATAAATTTAATAGATAGATTGATTCCCTCTGCAGCGGTTAAATTTATCAGTATGTAATTTTAAAAAATTTTAACCGTAAATTCATTGATGTCAATATCTTCATTGAATAAAATTACCAGATTTTTTCATAAATTGAATTGTATTCATATTAAGGGAAGACTTTTAAAATGGAACAGATCCGTAGGAAAGAGAGAGAGAGAATTTTGTCACACAAAGGATGCGGTCAGTTAGAAAGTAGGGACATACGCATTCCTACATGGCTCGTTCGTGGCTTTCGAGTAGCCTTTGGCAATTCACCTGTTTCTATTGTGCGTTTTTATGCGTTTTTATCCCATTCCTTCTCGTTCAAAAGATTCAAGAAATTTGCTTAATTTTTTTTTTTGTTTTGAAGGTAATTCGGGTCTTCCGATTTATAGGGAAGTTAATAAAATTGACAATAAACATTATAAATATTCTATGAGAATATTATAATGTTTATTGCCAATTTTAGTATACTGAGTTTCTCGTTTCAGATTGCATGTTTGCTTGCTTGTCTGCTTTCGTGCATCCTCTTCTTTGTTTTTACTCTGATTTCGCGGAATTTTCTTTATAAAAAATATAGAATAATAAAGTAGAATAAAATAACCTTGAAACTATAAAACTATATAAGGGGTTCAAAAAAACCTTAGCCCCCCCATTTGCAGCTTACATGTTTACTTATATCGAAATAGTTTTTAGTGATTGTAAAAATATATAAAATTCTTTATTTATTGCAGGTATTAAAATTACTCTAGCTGATAAAGTGATAATATAATGGCTTCTCAATTAATTGGTGATTCGGAGAGGCAACGTGTGATAGATCGCATACGAGCAATAACATTTCGGGAAGCTCGTGATGCTGGAGCCACCTTTATAACACGTTCATGGGTTGCCAAAAAATGCGAAGAAGTGAGGACTTCGTCAAAAGAAATTGGAATAAAACTTTGGATGAATGTGAAATGGATACAACCAAATCTGGGTGCCCAAATTTGCCACTCTCTCAGGAAACAAAGGACATCATTGAAAGCGGTACGCGTAAGCGGAAAAACAGCTGTGCTAAACTTTCTAGAGATATCGAAGTGTTGAGAGGAAAGATCGTTAGTGGTGAGATCATTCGACTGTACCGTCATAGGCAAGGTTTAAAGCCTTGGCATGAACTTCCAAAGCCAAGAAAAACTCAACTTAACATCGATGACAGAATGTGGTTTGCCCATTATCTTGAAGATTGGGATGTGGATGATTTCATGCATTTAGCTGTCTCCGATGAATTTTTTGTTTACGTAACACGTCGGCCTAACTACCAAAATGATCGAGTGTGGGCCACAACACCAGATGAAATCGATGACAATGAACATTATCGCGAATTATTAAAAAGTCCAGACTGTGTTGGTGTGTTTGTTTTGTTCACTGCAAAGAAGCTCATGTGGGTGCTGAAGCCAAATGGTCAGAGTTGGGTGGACAGTATTTTCGTGATATTATTCTATCCCAGCATGTCATTCATTTCCTAAGAAACCTAAACAATGTTATGGATGTCGATCAGGTCACTTCTGCACGATAAGGCCCCCTGCTTTAAGGCATTAGCCACTCGACAGTTGAGATCGATTTCTTTGGAAATGAAGAATGGCCAGGAAATTCTCCTGACCTGAACGTCTGTGAACATATTGGATCAGTTATAAAGGACAAGGTTGAATGGCTCTTGTTTCAGGAACCTGCAGCAAATCGATTTTCGAAGGATACAATGACGCAACACATTGAAACTGTTTTAGCAAATTTGCGTAACGATCAAGATCTATTCACGTCACTTTTGGCAAGCTACCCAAAGCGAATTCAGGCTGTCTTGGAAGCCAATGGCGGGAACACCAAGTTTTAATTGTTTCTCATTAAATGCAGGATTAAATTCTCTTTTGTGAGGTATGTTTAGTTTTACTGTACCTCTAATGGTTTAGGCCAGGGGTTCCCAAACTTTTACCACCAAGGACCCCTAAATATTAATTCCGTACGGACGTAGACCCCCCACAAAAAAAATTATGAATTCAGTTACAAACTATAGTATATTTCATAAACATAGATAGCTTTTAAATTAATGTAAAATTAAACATTCTACGCTCATTAAACCAGTTTAATAAACACTTACCGAATGTCTAGTGTGAAATGGAAATTTATTTTAATATAGTTAATGTTACTATTTTTCCAAAAGCTTAGAGACCCCCTGGAAGCTTCCTACAGACCCCTGGGGGTCTGTACAGACCACTTTGGGAATCCCTGGTTTAGGCCATGGGCGGGGGCTAAAGTTTATTGGAGCCCCCTTATATATATATATATTAAAGTGTGTATTATTATTTTTGCTTGTATATTTATTTTCTGTCATTTGTTTTTTCATTCAATGTCTGTTATTGGAATTTATCTCGTATTTATTTTTTTTCTCAGATGGTATGGATTTACACGACGAGTTTTAATAAATAAATAAATAATTAAAATAAATGGTGCTCTCTGGCAACCCTCTATATATAAATAAATTCAATAACCGGTAACCGTTCCATGTATAAATAAATAAATTCAATAACTGGTAACCCCCTCTAAGCATTGAGAATATTTTTCTCTTACCTTTAATAAATAAATAATTAAAATAGTGCTCTCTGGTAACCCCTCCATATATAAATAAATGTCGCTATCCAGCAACTCCCGACCTTCTATATAAAGATGTTGGTACCCTTGGCGAGCATTATGCGTCTGGCTGGTGCTAGGCGAAGGATAATCTCTCTCTCTCTCTCTCTCTCTCTCTCTCTCTCTCTCTCTCTCTCTCTCTTCTTAGGTTAAGTCTTACCTTTGTAGGTTACGATACTCCTTTGGAGAGTGAGGCCGTCCCAACTTCTCCCCAAAGCTCCCCCTTCGTGGAACTTGGGGGTTCCCCCTACCCTCTGTTGCATAACCCCCTCCCCTTCATGCAATTTGGGGGCTACCCCCACCCCCGTGTTGCATACCCCCTTTTTGCAATAATCCCCTCCCTTTGCAACATTTTCCCATCCCCTTTTGCAACGGAAACCCCTACCCCTTTTGCAACATTGTTTAACATTTGCAACATTACGATTCATTACGATTGCACTTTCCCATTTTTCGCCCATACTACTGCTGGTACCATATAGGGAATCACAGTAGTTTTTCTTACATTACTCTCCGATTTCTTCTTGTAGTGGAGGATTCTGCGGAGCTTACTAAATTCTCTGAAGGTTCCCGATTCTTCTTGTAACGTATCGGGAAATTATTCTTCTCTATTTAAGACTAAGTTCTCTGAAGAGGGCAAGGCTCGAAGGAGAAGACAAAGATATTCTCTTACTGTAGTTTACTGCTAAAATGTAACAGGTAATGCTCAGCCTCTAAGTTAGATCAGATAATCAGAATGAACATTGGAGAAATTTTATGGGCTTATATACTGAAATTTTGAATGACATCATTATTATTGAATGCTGATCTGTTTTTGTTTTTTATTCTCAATAGGCTGATTTACTTTGCAAAATATTTAAAGATAAGGTAAATATTTTAGCTGTAGCAATGTCTAGACTGATAAGCAAGATATTTGAAGATGAAGCCATATTTTTGTTTTAAACCGCATATTGACAGATCTAATGTTATCATAATCTGCCGAGTTAACTAAAAATGGAAATTGAAATATGCATTTTATTATGAATTACAATTAAACATGCATATGAACAAAAATTAAATGCTTAAAATTTAAAATTAAACATTAAGCAAGACATGACCATCTTTTACAACGAAGAGAGAATGTATACAGAAAACGAACATTGCAGAATTTAACAAGATTACATTATTAAGCTAAATCTAAAACAATGATTAAGCAATTTAAAAAGAAATAATTCACCAATTATTCAGCAGAAATAAAATAGAAAGTAAATAAAAAATTTTATCCGAACTTCGTCATCGTTATGCGAATTTGGACTCTATATGTAAAAATGAATATAAGACGTACATACATATGAATATAAGTATTATATGAATATAAATATATATGAATATAAAAATTATATGAATATAAAAATACATGAATATAGGAATTATTCATTGTTTATTTTTACACATACATACATAGTAATGAATAAGAGGAAGAGAAGGTGGTACATGTTTATTAGTCAGACGTTTCGGAAATTCAATTTCTATTATCAGTGCTATGATAATAATTTAAAGTTAAAAAAGGTACATGAAATGTAGAGAGGTAAGAGGATGGTTAAAATATACAAATGTCATAGGGTGACACAAAAATTGAAAACACATCTTACTGGGTTATTATACGAGGGGCAATTCCCATTTCCAACCTTTATGCAATCTAATTGTATAAAGGTTGGGAATGGTTGACTGTTGAAGCATCCATGTTAGAATCTGGAGAGTGGTAGCGGATTTCTTTTTCAGTGATAGTTCAGAAGAAATTATTTAGCTATGTTTAAGTTGAAGGCAGAACTATAGTCGTTAAGGGTTGGTTTTGTACTGATGATGTATAGGGATTCGAGGATGCGGAGGTCGGTTGGTTGATATGCTAAATTGATAATTTTGAAATTGGTGAGGAGCAGTGGGCGATTGTGAAGGTGGCAATGATCTCTCATTGCTGATTTTGACGGTTTGTTTAAAGGTTGTAATGTTCTGGTAGAGATGCCGCGATGTTCGTCCACTCTTGTTTGATATTGGCGAATGGTGCTACCAATATAACTCGCTTTGCAGTGAGTACAGTTGAAACGATAAACAGTGGACGAAACAAACCATCAAAATCAGCAATAAAAGATCATTGCTACCTCCACAATCACCCACTGCTCCCCACCAATTTCAAAATTATCAATTTCGCATACCAACCAACCGACCTCCACATACTCGAATCCCTATACATCCTTAGTACAAAACCAACCCTCAACGACTATAGTTCTGCCTTCAACTTAAACATACCTAAATAATTTTTTATGAACCATCACTGAAAAAGAAATCCGCTACTACTCTCCGACTTCTAACATGGATACGTCAACAGTCAACCATTCCCAACCTTTATACAATTAGATTACCCCCCCCCCCCCATCGTATAATAACCCAGTAAGATGTGTTTTCAATTTTTGTGTCACCCTATAACATTTGTATATTTTAGCCATCGTCTTACCTCTCTACATTTTATGTACCTTTTTTAACTTTAAATTATTATTATTATAGGACTGCATAAATATATTGTATAAAATCTTTTATTCACTATATTTGTTCACTTTTTTACTTTTAATTTTTTAGCACTGATGATGGAAATTAAATTTTCGAAACGTCTGACTAGTAACCATGTACCACCTTCTCGTCCTCTTATTCCTTACTAAGTTGCGGTTCCCCAAGAACAAACCCTTCAAGCAAGTCATATATATATATATACGTATATATAGGATGAATTTCACAATTAAACACGTGAAATGAATGAATGCTGCAAACCCACAAGGAAAAAGAAAAACGATTCCAAGGCCTTTCGTGTATTCAGAGCTACACCTAGTCAGGAACGAGGTGTAGCTCTGAATACACGAAAGGCCTTGGAATCGTTTTTCTTTTTCCTTATGGGTTTGCAGCATATACAGTATATAGTAGTCCCTCTATAATCGTCGTTAATTGGTTCCATGAACACACGACGATTAACGAGTCATTGAAATACAGTACATGTAATAATGACAATTCGTTCCAGACCACCTGCTGTACTGTACAGTACTTACCAAATTATGAAGTGGCTGGCTGCACATAGAGGGGAGTTGGTGGGGCTTGGTGATGGAGTTTTATTGTTTGGTAGGTGAATCACCCTCCATCAGTAGATCAGGGAGATCTACTGCTGTTGATGTTGATGAATGGGGAGACTTCGGTGGATCTGATTTTCTTTTGCAGAAATACTGTAATCCGGAGTTGATTGTCTTGTAACCTTCTTTTTCTCTGCTAAAATTTCCTTATAGCAACGAAAGGCTTGATTGTCTTCTCGAATGACTTTGGAGGATCTTTCTGCATTGGGGTCATTTTCTAAAACATCCTTCATCTTCTCCCAGTGCCAGAAGAAATCCTTCAGATTTCCTGTTGTCAATGTCTTGACAATCTCTTCTTCCTCTTCATTTGACTTCTCTGATACCCTGTGCTCTTCAAGCTGCAACAGTTCTTCAGTGTTGAGTTCTTCACTATGAGATTCCAAGAGCTCTTCGACATCGCCCGTTTCCAACTCGAAGTCCAATTGTTGACCCAGTTCAATAATTTTGTCTTAAATTTGTGTTGGAGTCTCTTCTTCAATTCCAAGCAAGTCAACAACACATTGAGGCCATAAATTTCTCCAAACAGCATTCAAACAATAAATGCTGACTTCATTCCACGCTGTAGAGATGTTATCAGTGGCATGTTTCACATTGTAGCCTTCCAGGTAAACTTGCCTTCCTTCTCCATCTGTGACTTCTAGACACTGGCTGAATGTTATCTTGTGGTAGTATCGCTTGAAGTTGGCAATAACATTCTGGTCCATAGGCTGCAGTATAGATGTTGTGTTCGGTGGCAAGAAAATAACTTTTACCATGCCATAAGTCATAAGACAAGTCCTCCAAATTGGTTGGATGCCCAGGAGTGTTGTTCAGAATAAGAAGGGCCTTTTCTGAAAGATTATTGCGCTTGAAGTATGCTTTGACTGCAGGGCAGAAATGATCACAAAACCACTCACTGAAAATTGCCTTTGTAACCCACGCTTTTTTATTTGATTTCCATGCAACTGGCAGTCTGGATTTTACAAAACCTTTCAGAGCTCTGGAGTCCTCTGAATGATAAACCAGCAATAGTTTCAATTTGAAGTCACCTGTAACATTGGCCCCGAGAAGAAGGATCAACCTGTCTTTGGCTGGTTTATGTCCAGGCATCTTTTTCTCTTCTTGTGTTATGAAAGTACGGTTGGGCATTTTTTTCCAAAACAAACCAGTCTCATCTGCATTAAATATTTGATTTGGATTATAACCCCACTCCGAAATTTGCAAATCAAAGTCACTTGCATATTTTTCAGCAGCATCTTTGTCAGCACTTGCTGCTTCACCATGCTGAATAGCGGAATAAATACCAGTCCTTATCTCGAATTTCTCAAGCCAGCCCTTACTCGCACTAAATTCCACTTTACACTCACTATCCTTTTCTTTAAGGCCATTATAAGTAAATGAGTGTCTGTGGAAAGATCTCATTGACCCTTGAGACTCTTTTAATTAGTGGCGTGGTCATTTGGCTGTGGTTGGTCAGTTAACCATATAATTATAAAGACGAAACTGTAATCATCAACTACACGCCAAACTGGCCAACCATTCTTCCAGAATATGCTCAAGACATGCTAAACGGTTTAATTGACTGATCTCATGATTGGGGATTGAACTTTTCTGTTGCATAAACGAAGTATATGGTCTTCACCAAATGCCCTGTTCTTGACCATCGTCCACTACACTTAGACTCCTTTCCCATTGCTCCAGTAACTGAATATAGATTTTTAGGGATGGTCTTCGATCAAGGTCTGACCTGGAAGTCCCACATTGACTCCATCAAAAATCTGTGTACCAAGCCTCTTTCTATCCTGGGATATCTCTCCAACACGACGTGAGGATCCTGCAGGGATACCCTACTCCGGCTGTACAAAGTTCTGGTTCGATCAAGAATTGACTATGGAAGTTTCTTATATTCCCCTGCTGCTTCTTGTCATCTCCTTAAATTAGATAGGCTCCAGTATCGAGGCATTCGACTTGCTGTGGGTACACTGCGCTGCACCCGGGTGGACCTCCTGGAAACAGAGGCTCTTATCATGCCTTTACAATTTCGCCGTTTATTGTTGGGTCTTCGTTATCTTCTCCGCACCTTCAGCATAGCTCATCACCCTGTCTGCCGGTTGTACCTGGATTTTTACTTGTTCCAATTTTATCTGCAACGCCCCCATCTTTTGTTCTTCATTGCTGCTGCTCAAAGGATTTTCTCTGCTTTTAACATTTCTGCTCATGACCTACACTCCAGCGGGCTGTCCCCCCTCTATTTGATAATTCCATTCCCTTTTAATTATGACCTCCTTAAGTATTCAAAGTCTCAGGTAGCCCGTTTGCATCTTCAGACTGTGTGCCGAGATCTCACTCTACCCTTTCAACTAAGTTCCATTCTCAGCCCATACTTTCCTCCTCATCCTGTACTCAGCTTTTTTATGGAATCCCAACTGTATGCATTCATTTAATTTTATTTCTTTATTTATATATTTATTTATTTTTTTCACTTTCCCTGTATATGTAGCTAGAGGCCATCTTTTCAAGCGCCACAGAGTCGGCCCTGTGGCTGAAGAGGTGATGGGTCTCTTACTCTCCTGTCCTTTTTGCCCATTTATTATGCCATGAACACTTGTGATTAGCTGTTAACCTCGCAGCATATACTGTCTCCGTTCTGTTGTTAATAACCCATTGGGTTGGTGCACTATTAAACTTAATCAATCAATCAATCAATCATTCTTCCAGAGGTCTTCAAAGGGTAAGCCGATATTTTACAAGTTTCTATTTTTGTATTTTTCTTATACTTTCCTAATTGTCATGTTTTGATTTTTGTGTTGATTTTTCCAAGGTGAATTAATTCATAATTTTGCATAAAGTGTTTCATATGTTCATAATATGAGCATCTTCTACATAAGTTTTACCTTGCTCCAAAGGGTTACTTGGATCAAGTCCTTCGGCAACTATTAGTCACCACACAAGCCGACACGTTACACGGAACGTCAGTGAAGCTATAGGAGTATACTCCTTACACTTCGGAAAATTCACTTGTCTTAATCTTCAGTTATTTAATTTTCTTTTATAACTTTGTGTATATATATATATATATATATATATATATATGAAAATGAAAATTAAAATGAAAACGTTTATTGGCAGACTATAGTCCATATGACAAATATTATTAATACAATGACAGTTCATATACTAAGGATAGAAATATATACAATTGATTAGAAATAATACTGCACTGTCGAAGTTAAGTGGAGCTACAGACAGACGTTTTCGTACCAAGAAGTCCATAGCTTAGGCCTTAGAGGATAAATGGCAGGACTCATGGATAGCTTGGATGATCGGGTTGGTTGATTTTTTAATTCTTTGCATTAGACTGTGTTGAGCACGTCTTGTTACCTCCGGGAAGCTCGGGACATTGCGGGTAGCAAACATTTGCGAAGCTGAGCATCTCGGGGGTAATTTATGTAAGAGTCTAAAAGACCTGTTGTACAGTAAATTTAGGGTTCTGCCAGAACCTTTTTTATAATTCACCCAGAGTTGCTGACCGTATATATTACTGCAGAAAGTACGAAAGAGTGTGTCTTTAGCTTCACTTGTACAGAAACGAAAATTCCTTATGGTCGTATTCGCTTTAGCCCACAGGCTTCGAGATTGTTTTCTTATATCCGAGTCATCACTCAAGGAGCTGGTAATAGTTTGACCCAAATACTTAAACTCTTGTACTTCCTCAATTACTTCACCATTCATTTTAAACCTTATATCAGCTGGCTGATTACAGCTTTTAGGATGAAATTGTATAACCTTAGTTTTTGTAACATTAAAAAGAATATCATGTTTCTGCGAATACACTTCGCAGACATTTAGTAGCCGATCCAGACCTATAACAGAGGGACTTATTAACACCATATCATCGGCATAAACTAAGTTATTTATCCTTGTGTTATCTATACAACATCCCACTGTTGCCTCATTAAGTGAATCAATTAATCCGTCAATATACACATTAAACAGCATAGGGGAGAGCAAGGAGCCTTGTCTCACCCCGCAAGAGATGCCAAAACACTCGGATAGTACATTGCCCCACCTAACAGTGAAAGATTGGTGGAATACCAAAATTTCAATAAATTTAATATGTACATGGGAACCTTCCTGTCTTCTAGTTTTTCAAATAAAATATTGTGGTTCACCCTATCATATGCCTTACTTATATCAAGGAAACAGCTATAAATGGTTGAATTACTGTCAATGTATTTAGATATTGTTTCTTTAAGTACATAGATACACAGGTCAGTTGAGTGGGACCTTTTAAAGCCAAACTGATTAGATGTCCATAGGAAATCATTTAATCGGAGTAACAAGAGTTTTTCTAGTAATTTCGAGAAGCAGGAAGCGACAGCAATAGGCCTGTAATTATTGCTGGACAGAATGTCTCCGTACTTATTTTTGACCAGGGGCAAGATATATATCCTCATGAACTCTGCAGGGATATAGCTAGGAGCAAGCATATATATATATATATATATACATACAAACACACACATTGTTTAAGCTTGTCTCTTCAACCTGCACCTATCAAAGGAAACCTTTACAGTCGACAAAAATCTTTTTTGCTTTTTCTCTAATGAACATAGAACTAATGATTTAACATTTTGTCTGCTGCCTGCTGATCACTCCTCCTCAATAACAATAAGTTTTCCATCTTAATCATAATTTCAGCTCTAGAACACATCATTTTAATAGAACCAGGCACTGCTAATTTGGCAATAGCTTTGTATTTTTTTTTATCGGCCACAATCGATCGCTCAGTAGTTGGCGATACGCCATATTCCCTGCCAATGTCTGCCGCACGTTTTCCATTTTGAAAATCGTCTATAATTTTTAGTTTAATCCTCATTGTGGTCACATTTCTAGGCCTTTTACCTTTACCACCACTTTGTACATTCTTAGGTAGGACTATTTTCACTTAATTTTACTAAAGTGAATTAAAAAAGCAAATATTTTAAAGTAAATTGCGTAGTAATACTTTACCAGAAGTTGCCCAAGCCTCAGATATCTACCGTTATGCAGATGATACAAAAATCTTCAAAGCAATGTACAGCAATGAGGATTGTGATAAACTCCAAGAAGACATTCAAAATATAGTGAAATGGACAGATAATTCACTGTTGAAACTCCACCCGGACAATTATAAGACTATGAGAATCGGAAACACAAAACTAGCAAATAAAACATATGTGATGGGGGAAAATAACAGTGAATTGAAACAATCCATTTTAGAGAAATATATTGGAGTGTTTACTGTATTGACAACAAACTAAACTTTCAACATCACATAACTCTAAAGGTTAATAAAGCCAACTCTATAATGGCCCTGATTAGGAGAGCGTACACGTATCTACAGTAGATAATGAGACATTCTTACGTCTATATAAATCCCTCGTGAGGCCACACATTGAATATGCAAATGCAGTTTGGTCACCACAATATAAAACGTATATAACCACGATTGAGAATGTTCAACGCAGAGCAACAAAGTTGATACCAAATCTAAAGAACGACGCATACCCAGAAAGGCTACGTAAATTGGGTCTGCCAACATTGACATATAGACGACTCAGGGGTGATGTAATCGAACTGTATAAGATAGGCCTACTATCTGGCAAATATGACTGCAGAGTTACAAACTTTATTGAGCTGAATAATGATAATCGAAGAGGCCATAAATACAAGCTAAAGAAAATTAGAACTAGGATAAATAAGCGAAAACATTCATTTATACATAGAAATGTATAAATATGGAATAGTCTAACTGAATATGTGGTAATGGCATCAACTGTAAAGTCTTTTGAGTCGAGACTTGATAAGCTGTGGCCAAATCAACCCTTAAAATACAACTATGAAGAAAAATACGATTTCAGTTTGGTCACCAGCGGCCGCATGTGCACATTGACAGCTGGTGAAGTACTCAAAGCTGGGCACAAACCGTTAATCCGTTAATCGTTAATTAACGAAGTTAACTTTTTCGTTAACGATTTAACTTTTAAGTTAACTTTGAAAATCATTATCGGACTAATTAACTTCCGTTACATTTAACTTCCGTTAACTCAAGTCCGTTAACCCAAAAAATTCATAAATAAACGTTTAAAAGTTTCTATTATTTTCAGTGCTGAGCAGGTGCGCAATTAATCCGCCACTGTTAATAGTGATGAACGAATTTCCATTTCCGCAGTGCAAAATCAGGCGATATATTTGTTTCCGTCGCCACAATTTGTGTCTTACCAAATATGGTAGTTATTTATTGTCATCCAGACAAAAGAGAGCAGCAGAAGCCACAGGTCACTCAAGGGCAAGGCCCAGAACTTGGTCAAGACCTGGCTGGAGACCAACTCCAAGGACTTGCTGACAGATGCTGCCTTCTTGGGTGAGCAAGTGTTGGTGGACTTGTTCATCAAGTTCAACACAGCCATCCCCTCCAGTGCTGCAGTGGAGCGTTTGTTCTCTATGGGCAAGGACATCCTGAGGGCCAAGAGATCATCCCTGTCTGATGAAAACTTTCATATGCTAATTTTCATGAAGGGCAACATGCATCTCATGGACAAAATGGATAACGAGAAGAAGAGGGAAAATTAAATTATATATATATATATATATATATATATATATATATATATATATATATATATATAGTGTTTTTCATTTTTTTTTATAATAAAAGTTAACGTTAACGGTTTATCGGTAACTTCCGTTACATGTTTAACGAATTAACGGATTAACGGTTAACGAAGTTAACTTTTTGGTTAACGGATTAGCGGTTAACGAAGTTAACTTTTTGGTTAACGGTGCCCACCACTGGAAGTACTGTAACATTAGAGCTGTATTAAGAGGCTGAAAAGCCTGTTGACATAAAATTCAAGTGGTATCAAGTGGTGGTAAAACTGCGCGACGTCCGTCTCCACTGAGCGCTCAACAAAGACTGATGTCCCACGGGCAGACGACAATTAATAGAGGGAGGACGATTAACGAAATAATGGTGTTAAATATGGAACGACGATAGTCGATGGCGACGATTATAGAGGGACTACTGCATATATTAATTTACTTGCCAGCACCTGACATTGATATTGGATCTGCAGTCAAGTGTGTCTCTGAAGTGGGAATAACTAATATGATGATAAACGTAGCAACATATTTGTGCAGGATTGTTCTTGATGCCTTTGAAAAAACTAATAGTTTGCCATGGCCTCCTATAGCGCAATACCTTCAAAGTTTCGACAATAAAATACCAAACCAACTCCACAAGTTTCTAAACTGTATAAATTATAATATTTGGAAAATCAACAGGAAACTCAGCAAAGGTAAACAAACTACTAATTTTTTTTGGGGGCAAAAGCCCAGTACGCATATTTTCAATCACCTCGATTTCACTGAAAACATTTTATGATTTTCATATAGGATATCATCTTTGTCCGAAATGTATGTCTTCAGATCTTGATCCACGCAGTATTTGATTGTAGAAAGGAAAACCTGTCGCAAAACGGCAGTATTTAAGTACTCCATTTGATATAATCTATTACAACCTGTTACAACCAAACAAATTACAACAATAGCACCGTGCTATTGTTGTAACTTGGTTGGTGCTCAGCCTTTGTACAGTTGTTTATACCTACATATAGTGTTTAATAAAAATATGACTTAAAAATCGATTTTCGGTTTCGCTTATTTTTTTCGGGCAAAACTTGCTTGCCGACCTGGACAAAATCGGGCCCCTACGCCTATGGCCACAACGAAAGGTCAGCGGAAGCTGCCAAAGCACATACTTGTCTGAATGACTACGTCATTTACAGTATTTAGAAATGCAAAACTTATCACTCTTATCAGCACATTCAGAAAGCTATTTGTTTTCATTTGAACTTGAAACAACCATTGCAAAGGCCCTGCAGGAAACATCAAATTTGCTGTCTACTCAAACAATAAGACATCCATAGGTTCCATTAGTTTTCCACTCTGACTTTGATAACTTTGATCAGCTGTTAAATGAACTAACTGGTGTGGGCTCAGTACACACATCACACGAAATCATGATGTAAGAGCTGGAAGGTAGTGTTGAAGATCAAGGTGGAACTCAACCCGATATACACTCTGTAACCAAAACTTGAGAACATTCCATAAAACTTCCTCAATCAGATAGTCTTCCTGAGTGTTAAATCATACGTCGGAAAAGTCCCAGCTTCACTATTAAATGCTGGATATGCCCTGGCAGTAGTGATGTAGCGGATGTCATTTTTTCCACATCCGCGGATGCGGATGCGGATGCGGATGCGGATGTCTACATTTTCGTTATTTTTTAGGATATATTCGAGATTTGTTGTGTTTAACGTATATAATAAGTTATTATATAGAGAGAGCTGTAGCTATAATGTAGTATAATTGATTAATTGTACAATAATTGCTGTACTTTTCTCTGAACATATAAAATAATATCAAGCATCTAACTAATATAGAAATCAATTAGTGAATTCGTTTGCAAATAAATTCGTTATATTTTGTTGAGTTTCAGCCACAATTAGAAACCATAATTGTGTTACCAGGATGCGGGACGTGAACCAACTCAAATGCACCCCACCGACCTCTTTCCCCAACCTCCACCCTTATAGAAAGAGATCTTTAATTAGCTTGATAACTATTTATATTGAGTTTAAAGTTTTATTAGGCATATTTATAAATGAGTAATTAAAATAAAGTAAACTAAGATGTTCATCGTTTAATGTTCAAACTTAATTATAGGAAGGTTATGCTTAAGGAACATTAATTTTTCTGCCTTTTCTGCTGCCAGTCTGTTTCTCTTTTCATCATATATTAATCCAGCACTGCTAAATAATCTCTCGCTTGGTACGTTTGTTGGAGGACAGGCTAAATGTTTCCTTGCAAGTTTACTCAAGTATGGATAGATATTCTGCGTATTTTTCCACCAACTAATAGGATTGTCACATGCAGCCAGGCGTTTTTCTTGGTGATAGCTCTCGATCATTTTTACTACATCTTTTGACATCGCGTAGGTCTCGTCATTGCTGCTTGACTCAAGAAACTGAGAGACAGATTCTGTGATAGATTTGCTTGTTGAAGGTGTTGGTTCTGTCACTGAAACTTTTATTCTTTTGGTGGGTGGCGAAGCGACAGATTCAAGAGATTGAAGCTCTTCAACTGCTTTGCCAAGTGATGATTTAACTCGTTCTAATGTACTAGGTGAAAATAACTCAGCTTTGTAACGTGGATCTAAGTAGGTTGCAAGAGAGTAACTTCATACAAGAACAGCCTCTCGTCTTGTCGCTTGCATCACTTTTGCGCACAATGAACTAGTTCTATTAATATAGTAGAATTTGATAATTTCCGCTTATTAATGACATTTTATCTCAACGGTCCACATCCGCACGACATCCGCAGTCCAAAGTGCGGATGCGGATGCGAGAAAATGTGCGGATGTTCCGCGGATGCGGATGCGGATGCGGATGTGACCTACATCACTACCTGGCAGTATAACTAAAATGCAATGGGCAGATAAAGCTAGTCATCTTTACATTTTAATTCGGATGAAGCTTAGCATGGACGAGCAGAAAGTGCTTGGTTAGACAGAATTCATCTCAGCAACAGGTGTCAAACTTGCCCGCCAAACAAACAACTGACTATAGGGCAGTGCAGGAATGTCTGAGATATGCAGGGAGGGCAACAACTGAAGTTTGTCAAGAGTATGTTATCACAACGTTTGACCTTGGGGTATACGTGAAGGCCTTTCCTCTTATTTTGAATAATCCGGGCAGATGCTAGAAGTATACTGTAATGATAAGAACCTTCCATTTAGTTTGTGCTTATTTTAAGATGGTTTGGAAAAAATGAGTGGATCAGGATTTTCTGATGTATTCCTAAAAACATGCATCATAACCTCAGGCTCTTTTCATGGCGTTGTCTCCGGCAAATATTATGAAAGAACAATGCGATTAGTGGCGAATTAGACAGGGGGCTGATGGGGGCTGCAGCCCCAAGTCCACCAAGGAACATAGGCCTACAAACAATGTGGGCCCACCAAGGAACATAGGCTCAACAACCAACATAGGCCCACCAAACATCGAGAACTATCAAGATGACTTTGAGCCAGGCCCGGATCAATTGGGGGGGACACAGTGGGCATTTGCCATGAGCCCTCCGATGATTTTTTGTAAAAGGTCACCCCCCGACGAAAATATAAATATATCGGTGGATGATAGAGATCAGTGGTATATTGGGGGATCTTTTGGATGAGCAGTGTTGCCAGATTGCCTTCTTTCAAGCTATTTGTAGCTTTTTGTGGCCAATAGCTTGAAAATTTGGGCAATGGCTTATGACTTACTTTTTAGCTTATTTAAAAAAAAAAAAAACTCAGAGTTAAGATTTGAAAATATTTTTATCAAACTTTATATTACAAATCGTGGATTTCAAATCAAGTTCAATCTTTTAAAATTTTTGTCGTAATTTTGCATAGTTTCAGTAATAATAATTGGCACGTTGCCTAGTTGAATCTACATGTGATTATGGTTCTGCTACGCATTTCTTTTTAGTGTTAGTGAATATTTTTGATAAATTATCACTGATAGTTGTGGTAACATTGTTCAATTACTATTCATTCATTTTTTAAATGTCTAATAAGTTAATATTTTTTAATGATTTAATTAATATATATTTAATAATTATATTTAATTAATATATATTTAATAATAGGCTTACCATAATTTTCTTTCCTCAAACTGGGACACTTAGTTAATTAAATGCACACAGTGGCGTAACTAAAATTTTTGGGGGCCCAGTTCAAAATTGAGTGCAAAGCCCCTACCTCACTAATATTTGTCACAACAAAATATCGCAAATTTTTAAAAAAGCAAGCTTATTTTTTTCCTTTCACCTATTATGTTTTAACGATTGTTTATATTAAATTCGCAAACTTGAAAACTAAACTTATGCTTCTAATCCCAATAGAGAAGCAAATTTTTCACATTTTTAATGAAACGTTTTTTAATCATTCTCTATTTGAGATTATTTTTCTTGTTTTAGTTAGAGGCGATAATAATTTTAATAAATTTAATATTTTGAATACCTCAATTAGGTCTGCTTTTTTATTCATTAGACTAGTTATGTTATATTACATAGACTAGGTATGCATAAAAGTACAATAAAACAGAAAGTTTCATGGGTTGTCCCAGTAAAAAATCAAATGGCTTATTTTTTTGGCTTTTTATTAAAAAATTATGGCTTTTTGGGCTTACCTTAAGTATGATGGTCCCGCACCACATAAAACAAAAAATTACTAATACAAGATTGCCAGAAGCAGAGGTGAAGAAATTCATTAGAATTGCATAGATTCTTAATTATAAATAATTAATATTTGGTTTATTATGTCTATTACACTGTGTAACACTGATTCTGTTTATATAGAATTTTTTATGTTTTTATATGCATTTGTGGGTGCTGAGTCCAAATCTGGCCTTGGTTTGTGTGTATCATCAATAGTTTCAGAGATAATCCATTTTTCATGTTTTACCAGTATAATGTTATTATGGGCGCATCAATATCACAATAATCAGGAATTGTTGAGAATAATCCGGATGTTCGTTGACAGTTTCTTGCTCTAGAAATTGCCCGAAACTTCCACTGTGCTATATAAAGAAGAGCGCAGAGTCTGAGAAGTCAGTAAGTGTGAGCACACAAAGAAAGCAGGTTGTTTGTCTGATGGTTACCAGCACTGAGGTACTGTGTTTCTGTGCTTCTCTGTGCTGACGATTTGAGTGTTATCGATCCTTTTTTATTGCGAACATTATTTCAGTGTTGTGAATGCATCTTTTTTCTGGAATCTGTAATCTGTTGCAGATTTAATAACTCTTCTCTCTATATCTGTAGGTTATGATTAATGTAGTACAGTTTGGTAAAGAGAATGGCAACTAGAGCTTGTAAACATTCGTCGGATATATTCTGCTACGTTTGTGGGTATTACATAGGCCCCAAGCAAGTATCGCACAAGATTGTGAAAGGCACCAAGTTCTGGATCGCATATTGGCTCTATTTTGATATGCCTATGGGTGACCAAGATAAGCCCTGGGCACCCCGTGTGATCTGTGAAAGCTGCCGCTCCACACTTGAAGGGTGGCTGCGGGGAGTACGCAAGGCAATGCCTTTGCGGTACCCAGAATATGGAGAGAACCAAAGAGCCACCACGACGATTGCTACTACTGCATGGTAGATGTTTCTAAGTACAGGAAAGTTAAAGGAAGGCAGACTCTTCAGTATCCAGCATAGCGTCGTCCATAGCTCCTGTACCACATGGCGAAGGTCTTCCAATACCACGTCCACCAGAACAGGTATCTATCCATTACTTTACCTTCTGTATTTACAGACTGTAGGTCATTATGTGTCGATTTTTCTTAGTGCTGATGCTCTTCTACATATATAGCTATGCCTATATTTTGTTTCTTTGCTTTGCAGGTTGAAAATGAGGATGCAGCTAGCTCATCTGAGATGTCGGCTGGTGAGGACAGTCATGATGAAGAATATACAGTAACTTTCAGTACAAACCCTCACTTTCCAAATCAGTGGGAATTGGACGACTTAATTAGAGATTTGGGTCTGACGAAATCAGGGTCTGAGCTTCTGACCTCCAGACTCAAAGAGTGGAATTTGCTTGGAGAAGACTGCAAGAGCACTGTATACCGAAAGCGGCATGAAGAGTTTGCAAGGTTCTACGATGTCAATGGCTCTCTCTGTTATTGCAGCGAGGTTAATGGTCTATTCACAGCTATTGGGTTAACACATATACCCTCAGAGTGGCGCCTGTTTATTGACAGTTCAACTCGGAGTTTAAAAGCTGTTCTACTCCACAATGGGAACAAATATCCATCTATACCAGTTGCACATTCTGTTCAAATGAAAGAGGACTATGAAAATGTCAAACAACTGCTCACTCAAATCAAGTATGAACAATATAACTGGGACGTGTGTGGTGATTTCAAAATGATTGGTTTCCTGTTAGGTTTACAAGGAGGGTTTACTAAATATTCATGTTTTCTTTGCCTGTGGGATAGCAGGGCTTCAACTGAGCACTATAAAACAGTTCAGTGGCCTCCACGTGAAGGACTGCAACCAGGAAAGTACAATGTACTCAGGGAACCTCTTGTGAAGCCTGACATAGTTCTGCTACCACCTCTCCATATTAAGTTGGGTCTAAATAAGCAGTTTATAACTACGTTAGATTTTGGAGGGGAAGTTTTCCAACAGATTCGGGTCATGTTCCCTAAACTCTCTGAGGCCAAAGTCAAGGCTGGCATCTTTGTAGGACCACAAGTCAAGGCGCTGTTGAATTCAAAGAACCTTGAAGCCAAGATGACTCCGATTGAAAAAGAGGTTTGGTGTGCTTTCCGTGATGTGGTTCGTGGGTTTTTAGGCAACTATAAAGCACCAAACTATAAGGAGTTAGTGTCAAACTTGATTAAATGCTATGGCAAAATGGGATGCCGTATGTCTTTAAAATTACACTATCTGCATTCACATGTAGACTTTTTTCGTGATAACCTGGGCGATGTGAGTGAAGAACATGGCGAAAGATTCCATCAAGATATTCAAACGATGGAGAAAAGGTACCAGGGCCATTGGGATGCTTCCATGATGGGAGACTACGTATGGTCGCTGATCAGAAAGGATAAGAATGTTCATACGCGGAAGTCGCGTTCTTCAGTGCATTTTTAAGGAACGCACACTGCATAACGAGGCTTGTTATTCTCTTATCGGTTCTCCTCATGATATATATTATATCCTTTGCACCATTTTGGGTTTGTCAAACAATTTTGGCTCAATAAACATTAATTTCCAAGTGTTTTTATTTTCAGAAAATATTTATGTTAGCCTTCTTTATATACTTTGCCATATGAAAAGTGTGATAACCTATATTTTTGAAACGGTTGATGATAGAGCAAAACCAATATAATTTTTGGAATCAGCGCCCCGAAATCATTAAGAAACGACAGAAAAATCACAATAAACAGAAAATGTTTCAAATTTTGTTACGCAGTGTTATTTAAGAAAAAAATATGTTGTAATAATTTCATGTTCAAATTTAGCTTTTTTGAATTTCTAAACACATTGCACAGTTTCTTTTCGGCATCTATGCATCGTTGGTCTGTGCTGAAGAACAACCTGGACAAGAAATCACTCACGCTCAAGGGCTTGAGCGAGACAAGGTGGTCTGCTCGTGGTGATGCGAATGAAGCGGTTTGTCAAGGCTATAAATTAATTCAAGCCGCCCTGAATGAAATTTCAGACGATAAACAGCAAACCGCTGCTACCAGACACGACGCCAGTTGTTTGTCTCAGACAATGGACTCGTTGGAGACCGCATTCCTCTGTAAATTCTGGAACACAATTCTGAACAAGATTGACATTACCAATGAGATGTTGCAGTCGACAACTATTGACCTGCAAACTGCTGTTGACTTATTGAAATCGCTGCTCTTTTATCTTAACTCGTTGCGTATTCGTTTTGATGTTTTTGAAAAAGATGCACAGGATTTATGTGGCAATATGGAATACAAAGTGACTCGTACGAGACGGCGCAAACGGCATGCCGATGACAGCACTTCGACGGAATCCATTTTATGTGGACGCGATAAATTTCGAGTCGAGACGTTCCTCCCAATAATCGATGCGTTGAAGTCAGCGTTGGAGAATAGAATGTCTGCATATAAGAACGTACACGATCGGTTCAAAGAAGTGATAGAATGTTGCGAAATGGAGGATGAAGACATCAGAAGTGAGGCTAAGAAATTTGCCGAAATGTATCCAAATGATGTGAACCATGAAACATATGGTGACGAACTAATTCAGTTTTCCAATTTTGCGAAGGAGAGAAAGTATTCAAAACCATCTGAACAATTACAGTTACTGCATGATCTTGAAATTGAACAAGCATTCCCAAATGTGCATGTGGCTCTCAGAATGTATCTCTGTCTGATGGTAACTAACGCTTCGGGTGAGCGTTCGTTTAGCAAACTGGCGCTCATCAAAAACAAGTTACGCTCGACGATGCGTGATAGCAGACTTTCAGCATTGGTCGCACTGAGCATCGAAAGCGATGTCATGAGGAAAATCGATGTTGATCGCACAATTGATGGTTTCTTCGACTACAAGGATCGAAAATCTCACTAATTGAGATTGGTGTTTTTGAAATAAAATGATGTTAATATGATGAAATATGATAATAAATGATGTTCTGATTTGTCTGTTTTTTATTAGGGACCCTTTACGTAATGTGCCCTGGGCTCCCTTACGTAATGTGCCCTGGGCCCCCTTACGTAATGTGCCCTTGGCCCCCCGAACCCATGACCCGGCCCTGCTTTGAGCAATCTTTCACAGACGAACTTGTGCAGTTTCGAGAGTTTGTCAAGCTATCCATCTCAAAATTCAGTGACAGAAAAATCAAGGAACATCAAATGCACAGACTGATCAGTGACAACAGCCTGTGTAGCATTTCCTAACGTTTCAATTGCTCTTCGGATGTATCTCTCCTTGATGATAACTAAAGCCCGGATGTTTAGGCACTAAAAAAGTCTGAAAAAGGCAGGCAAAAAGGCATAATAAAATGTCAAAAAAGGCAGAAAAAGGCATTTATTATTTTTAATATAACATGCAAAATACACGTATAAAACATCAAAAGAAGGTTAAAACAAAATATATTTTTGTATTTCCACCATACAAAATGAAGGTATAATTGAACAAATGTACTAAAGTCTATTGAACTTGGTTGCATATGATGACCAGCATTTTCTTCAAATTATCAAGAGTGAAACACTGCCGCCGGTCCGAGAGAAGATGCTTAAGTAGTGAAAAAATCTTTCTACTTCGACTGAGGTGACCGGTGCATATTTAAAACACGCTACAGTTTCCTCGTATAGCTTTACCTTTATCGCCAGGAACTTTACCGATTTCTTCAATTATTTTGCTAAAAACCTCTTGCAAATAAGTGAAAAAGGCACAGTAGGCACTGTGTCATGAAAAAAAGCATTAGCTTGGCGTAATCACACAAAAAGGCATAAAAAGGCACTTATGGCATTTATGGCAAAATCAGGGCTCTAATGATAACCAACTGTAGCGGAGAACGATAATTTTTTGTACTCAAGAGAGTGAAATATCAACTTAGGTCAACAATGGGCCAAATCCGACTGAATGCCCTTTCAGTTTCGTGTAAAGAATATGACTTGTTGGCTACCATTGAAACGAGAAACATTCAGAAATTTGCATATAGAAAGTCTCGCAGTGTTATCGTGTAAAGTACCGACAGGATATATGAGGCGCTCCGGACCACAAGCTGCCAAACGCCAAAATAAAAAAAAAATGGAGAAAAATGCAGTTAAAGTTTGTCCACTTGTAACAGTGAAAATTACAAAATAAGCCTGCTGATTGGAAAGTTGAACCAATAACCAATAACTTTCCTTTCATCAAATCCAAGGCAAGTAGTATGACCGCAAAATGTTAGAGTGCAGTGCAATTGCAAATGTTGTAAGAGTGCAACCCCCTTGTTGCAAGGCACGCCCTAGTGCCAACCCCCACCCCTTTGTTGCAGCCCCCACCCCCTTTTGTTGCAAGGCACCCCCTAAATGGGGGAGAGTTTGCAAGAGCAACAAGGGGTTATGCAACTTGGAGGGGAGTTATCCCCCAAGCTGCAATGAACTCCGCTGGGGAAGACCTAACCTAAGAGAGAGAGAGGAGAGGTGTTCGCCTGGCAGTAGCCAAGCGCATATTAAGACTTCAGCCGAGCGGCCGTTGTCTTATAGGGCCCCTAATCAGCCAGTTGGCTTAATCAGCCAGTGCCTCCGGGCCTCATCAGCCAGTTGGCTTAACCAGCCAGTGCCTCCAGGCATCATCAGCCAAAAAAAATTAATTACGGGGTTATAAAGCCCTCCCATTCTGAACTTTTATCATATATATATATATATATATATAATAATAATAAATAATAAATTAATAATAAATAAGTAAAATAAATTTATTTTTAATACAATAAAGACAGAAATCAAGAAAGAAGTTCAGTGAAAACTTGAAAGAAGAATTTCAAGCTGACAAACCCTTGATTGTTCATTGGGATGGCAAACTCCTCGAAGACATTACTGGGAATGAGGTTGTTGATCGGTTGCCAGTCCTAATCTCTGGCAGTGGAGAAGATCAACTGCTTGGAGTGCCAAAAATAGATCATGGCACAGGAAAGGATACTGCAAATGCAGTACATCAGGCGATCATTGATTGGAATCTAATAGATAAGGTAAAAGGCATGTGTTTCGATACAACTGCATCGAACACAGGTCGTAAAAACGGAGCTTGTGTCCTAATTGAACAGAAAATGGAGAAAGATTTGTTGTGGTGTCCTTGTCGACACCATATCCTTGAAATCATGTTGGAAGCAGTGGTATCCCCTGCATTACAGGCTTCATCAGGCCCTGACATTCAGTTATTCAAAAGATTCAAAACAAACTGGAATAAGATTAATCTAACTTCATACGATAAATTAGAAAATTATCCACAAAAGGAAAAAAGAGGAAATCATCAACTTTGCAGCAAGAAAAATCAATGAAGATCAACCTCGCGACGATTACAGAGAGCTATTGGAACTGACAATCATCTTGCTTGGCGGTACTCCAACGACTGGAATAAAATTCAGGAAGCCTGGGGCTTATCATAGAGCCCGTTGGATGGCGAAAGTCATTTATTCGATGAAAATCTTTATGTTCAAAAGTCAGTTCAAAATAACAGCAATAGAAGAAAGAAATCTAAAAGAAATTTGTTGGTTTTCTGTTTCAATTTATATTAAGCATTGGTTTTCAGCACCCTGCGCAGCAAGTGCTCCACGAAATGATCTGAGTCTTCTCAAGAATCTTCACAGCTACAAAAGCACAAATGAACAACTAGCAAATGCTGCTTTAGAAAAATTCAAGAATCATTTGTGGTATCTCTCAGAAGAGTTGATCGCATTGGCTTTCTTTGATGATAAAATCAGCTTTGACACCAAAAGAAAAATGAAGGAGGCTCTTACAAAATCTTCGGAGCTAGATCCTCCAAAGAAGACACAAACAGACATCAAAACTATTGACAATAAGCAGCTTGAAGATTTTGTAACTGCTAACACAAAGTCCTTCTTCAGTATACTCGGATTGTCTTCAACGTTCTTGAGCAAACCAGTAGAAGATTGGCTTCTCGATGAGAGTTATTGGGTTGCAAAGAACGTAGTGAATCACATGAAAGTTGTTAATGATATTGCTGAAAGAGGAGTGAAATTGATGATTGAAGATTATAACAAATTAATTACCAATGATGAACAACAGAAGCAATATCTACTGCAAGTTGTATCAAATTATCGGAAGAAGCTTCCGGACAAAACTAAGAAAACTCTCGTATCTTTGACGCAACAGTAAAATTTACGAGTATATCCATTCTATGTATCTATTGTAAATATCTATTGTATT
This sequence comes from Bathynomus jamesi, assembly GCA_023014485.1. Classification (NCBI taxonomy): domain Eukaryota; kingdom Metazoa; phylum Arthropoda; class Malacostraca; order Isopoda; family Cirolanidae; genus Bathynomus; species Bathynomus jamesi. The sequence goes on from JAJOZX010003075.1 coordinate 503,996, forward strand.
GTATCTGTTTTATGAACAAATGGAAAAGAGGAAGGTGGTATGATAGGCCTCCTGGGGAACTTCCACTCAAAAAAAAAGTAACGTGACGCTTGCTGTACCTCCTGGGTGTCATGGAAATCAGCAAATTTTCAAATGGCGGGCGCGACCTCCAAATATTCGAATTTTGACCCGAAATTTCCCCAGGATCATTTTTCCACCAAATCAAACCAAATGAGAGGGTATCTCAAAAATTTGAAACAAAAATATTTTACTCCCCCACTTTTGCATCACCCATAATAAATATATATATATATATATATAGTTATATTATTCATCGACGCATCCTTCCGCGGTTGCTAGCCAGGGTGCCCTAATGATCCGTGTTAAACCGTAGGTCTAAGGTGGAGTGTAAACATCCTTCCACGGTTCGTAGGGGCAGGACCCGTTATTGCAACACTCGATCGTGTTGTTTATCTGTTTATTCCTCTCTCTCTCATATATATATATATATATATATATATATATATATATATAAATTATTTCAAGAAAGTAACACTTGAAAAATATTTATGATGAATAAAACCACGAAGGAAAGGAAACACAGAATGGTGCTAAGCGCTTTCGTCTAATGACATCCTCAGGAACACTGAAGTACATAAAGAGTTACAGCCTATATATAGGTTACAGAAAAAAAAAAAAAAAAATATATATATATATATATATACAATAAACGGAGAAATAAAAATAAAAATTAAAAATTAAGCATTAAAGGATTGTGGGAGGAGAATACAAATTTGTAAGGAAAACTACCGATTTTTAGCACAAGATCAAATGAATTGTTTCCAACCAATGTTATAGATAAAAAAAAATATACAAATTTATACTGGAAATCTGCCCGTGTTTTAGCACTCTGCCCTTCTTGTTTAAGGTTCGATGTATAAAAACTTGTATGCTACTCTAATAACTTATTTTTCAATTTATTTTTATATACATCGAACCTTAAACAAGAAGGGCAGAGTGCTAAAACCCGGCCAGATTTCCAGTATATTTTTATTTTATTTTTTTTATAACATTGGTTGGAAACAATTCATTTGATCTTGTGCTAAAAATCGGCAGTTTTTCCTTACAAATTTGTATGCTCCTCCCACAATCCTTTAATGTTTAATTTTTAATTTTAATTTTTATTTCTTCGCTTATTATATAATATATATATATATATATATATATATATATATATATATATATATATTTTTTTTTTTCTGTAACCTATATATAGGCTGTAACTCTTTATGTACTTCAGTGTTCCTGAGGATGTCATTAGACGAAAGCGCTTGAGCACCATTCTGTGTTTCCTTTCCTTCGTGGTTTTATTCATATATATATATATATATTTCCCCGTCATATATTTTGGCTTAATCGCCAGTTGGCTTAGAAGGCTGAGTTGCCAGTTTTCACTATTTATTTAATTAAAGCATATATTCTGACATAACCAGCCAATCGGCTTAGAAGGCTGAGTTGCCAGTTTGCACTAATTATTTAATTAAAGCATATATTCTGGCTTAATCAGCCAGTTGGCTTAGAAGGCTGAGTTGCCAGTTTGCGCTATTTATTTAATTAAAGCATATATTCTGACATAATCCGCCATTTGGCTTAGAAAGTTGAGTTGCCAGATAGCGCTATTTATTTAATTAATGCATATATTCTGGTTTAGAAATCCGCTTTAGAAGCCAACCAATTGATATAATTAAATACCATGTACAAACAAAAAGGAATAAATAAAACACCATTACATCAATCTGTTTATTTAGGCGAATTAATGGAAATATATAGAAATATACATTGGAATATATATGGTCAAAAATAATAATAGCATACGGACGATGAATATATAATAAATATACAATGGAATATACATATGATCAAAAAATAATAATAGCATCACGAACGGGAAATATATATTAAAAAATATACAAAACGTTGTATTATCAATATATTAGTACAGGAAAAATATATACAATTATATTAAATAATTAAATAATTAAAAATAATAATACACGAAACGTATAATCAATTGCGTATTAGTACAGGAAATATAATCAATTGCATATTAGTACAGGAAATATAAGGGGTCGCGCGTCGTAAGGTACCTAAGCGCCACCACAGGCGAAAACGTGTTTTTTGATGGATATCACAATTTTCACCCTTCCTCTATCGCGTGGTTTGGGTTATAATGACCTTACAACACTAGAAGTATGGTTGAAAACCTTTTGAAGCGAACTACTTTTTCCACCTCTATCGCCAGCTGGGCTCTGCCTCCCAGATGTGATGCGCCCCAATATCCCCAATATCCCGTTTAACTGGTGGGAGGTGATGGGGGTGGGGGTGAGACGCTCGGTCTCTGGGTGGCGGGAACACCAGGAGGAGCGCGAGCCAATTAAAACATTGCAGCCACGCCGCTCTGCTTTCTGATTGGCCACCCGCTCCACGCGCCTAGAGAGAGGGACACGACACAAACATCCTTAAGACTCGCATTGCTGTTATCAGGCCTCCTGTGTTCGTGCTCATATTTTGTACTAATAATAGGCAATAAGGCATTGACTTTTTACTCAATAATGTTTATTTACCTGCCATACATGTGATTTACATTAATATGGAATTATTCTGTGCCAGAAATCGCACCCAAAGTTCGGCATAATAAGAAACTCAAAAAATTAAAAAATATATATATATTTTATAAAATATAAAATATGAAAATCTATTCCAAAAACTCATCAACATCTTCAATAGCATACTTAGAACTCTAATTTAGCCAAAAATGAACGTTCTAGCTCAACTAATAACAGAGATACCATTGCCAGAATATTGCTGAACTTTGGAGGCGATTTCTGGCGAATTTTAATTTTGGCGCTTAGGTACCTTAAGACGCGGGACCCCTCATATATATATATATATATATATATATATATATATATATATATACACACAATTAAATAATTAAATATACATCCTTTATATTCTACGGTGCAAAACGCTAAACTCACACGTAATAGAGTCTACATCCACATCGATATTACTTTGTACTACGTGGTAAAACCGTCCAAGCAACACTTCACCGTTTAACTGATACGGAGGCCTATACTCGACATAAATGGCTTTCATATCGTTCAATACTATTTTTGTTCCCACTTTACATTCGGTTGGCAAGTTATCTTTAAACACGGCTAGAATACAATCAAAAGCACGCACAAAGAGGTTATCGTTAACCACAACATCATTATTAAATACAAGTTTATAAACAAGCCTTTCCAATCGAGGGTTTTTCTTACCGTCCCGAGCTTTTCAATCGTGAACTCTTCTTCACTCTGTATAGCGGCAATTGAAATAATCTTCCAAGTCGTAACGACAGCTATTCGTTATACAGAGGTACAGCACTTCAGGGTGAACAGTGTAGGTGAGCTCAGCCCTGTACCGCTCAAGTGCTTTGTACCAAAGTTCAGGATATTTCGAAGAATCTAAACCTTTTAAATAAGCATCCAGCTCTAGACCATTCTCGCCTTGTTCATTCCTACATTCGATAAATCCGTCGAGCAGAGCGGTGTATGCGTATTCAAGAACCGTGTCAAAATAAATCATATCCTTAACACGAGCGTCTAATATAGGCTTCAGCTTGCGGAATCCGACGATTTCAAACATTCTGTCGAGGATGAAACCGTTTCGCGTAGGGACAAGAACGTTATTATCATGCGTCCTTCCACATCAGTCGTATATCAATGCATGGTTGTTCGTTATTTATACACAACGTACAAACAACGGCGTATGCGGGGGCGTCACTAATCTGCTCTCTTCTTATACCTACACCTGCAGGTATTTTATGACGGTCCTCTCCCCACTTCTCAACTATCAAGAAGACTCTATTCATCTCCTCAACACTTAAATAAATAACATTACGTTTGCTTGCTTGCCTGCAAATCGTTTCAAGTACATAGTTAATGGTGCCGGTTTCACGCCTGAACACGCGCAATGACTTCGTCACGTTGTCATCGTACGAGGCACTGAGAATGCTTCTCAAAGGAAGTTCCATCGTATTCGCACATCCACTCGGTTCAAACTCTGAGATGACTATGAGCCACAGGTGGACGGATCGTCTCGACGGGGGGAGTGAGTCATGCTGATGAAACGTGTACGGGCTTGTTCGAACTCGTGTGTTTCGTAAGGCACACGGGTGGACGGCTCGCTGTGGGGAGCGCGTCACACTGCTAAAGCGTGTACAGGTTGTTCGAACACTTATGCTCTTGGACAAACAGAATTTTCCACTACATGATACAATATCGACTTTAATGTTTTATCACTCACCAGACGTTCATGTCCAATGGACATGAGGAAACGATCAGCCACTTCCATGACAGCAGGTGCATTAAGGATGCGGCGAGGAAGATTGACAGACACACTTGGCTCTTTCGGCAGGGGGAACGCTAGTTCTGTCTCCGACTCTCCTGACATGCCAGTATCATCATTCTCCATGGCCTCATTTCCGGTTTCGTATGCACACTTTGAGGTTTGCGGCTCCTGGCGAGGACGTTTTCTTCCTTCCTGTAGCTTTCTTTTTACAGCGAAAACTTTATCGTTCCCGCTCATCGTTGCCACCCGAGGACCACGTTGATCGAGGTAGAAGTCAATGTCTTCTTTCTTGTCCTTGTCGGACAGCAGTCGATTCTTCTTTATATCATCGACAGCGTCAGATGCTCCGATATCCCACAGCTTGTCCACACTGTCCGAAAACTTCTGCCGTTTTCCTCCGGCGTCAGTTTCTCGTTTTCTGCTCTTTTGGAGTAAGTGCCACTCTTTCCACAATGCCTCTAGCTTCCGTTCGCAGTTGAGCTTTGTGATTGTTCTAATGCGGGCCATGTTCCAAAACTTTAAGACGTTGTTTACGGTTTCTTTGAATGCGTCTTTCCTGTTAGCAGTGTACTGGATAACACTGAAAAAGTATTGCAAAACCTGCCGTGTTGTTGGCAATTTGCTACCACTGATGGAGGACGACGGTTGGCCAACTAAAAAAATTTCCGAGGCCGATCTTAGAGAAGGTAGCGATGTTATTTTCGCCTTTCCTTTTGATGACTCTCTATTTGTAGCTTCAAGAGTTCTTCCAGTTATGGTTGCCATCGATTTGTCCATGACAAAGGATGAGGAACTCAGACAGAATTTAAAAATGTTATGATCTGCAAAAAAAGAAATAGGTTAGGTACCTGGCACAGGCATAGTGCATTTTCTAATTACCTATATACATTATACATTCCGCCCGGGTATGGTGACTCATTTTTTTGAAAAGTATAGGTGATCGTGGTTTTTCCCATTTGGCATTATACTAGCACATTGGTATTACCTGTATACAGGCAAAACTTTTAAACCGTTAGTCGTATGACATTGGAAGGCACACCAAACGACTTCTCTCATCAAGAGGATTCAGAAAACATCCCTACTTAATGATTTATCTTGATTCAGTAAAAAGTTAAAAAGTACGCATTTAAAAAAAAAAAACTCGTAATTTCAAGGTCGATGCGAGACCCCTAAATATTGATAAATTTTTGTAAAAATGGTACCAATGTGCTAGTATAGTGCCAAATAATGGGAAAAACTACGATAACCTATACTTTTAAAAAAAAATTGAAAAGTGGGCCACCCTAGTGTGCACGGAGAATATACCAGAAAAACTGGAAGAGATTAGAACTAGAACTGAGGAAGCTTTCGGACAAAGGGTAGCTACGGAAATAGTGAAGGAGGTTTGGGTTGAGTTTAGGAGAACGATGGAAGGAATACAGCGAGAGGTGATTGGAGAAAGGGTAGTTGGTGGGTCAAAAAAGAAAAAGACGGCATGGTGGACCCAGGAGGTAAAGGAGGCAGTGACAAATAAGATGCGTGCTTTTAGGAGATGGCTTAAGGATAGAAATGAGCAAACAAAGCAAGAATATGTCCAAATGAGAAACCACACCAACGAGGTTAAAAGAAGAGCGAAACGCTCTGTGTGTGAGAAAATAGGTAGAGACTTAGAAGAGGATTTTCAAGGCTCGAAGAAGTTATTGTATAGCATGTCTAAGAAGTATAAAAATGGAGAAAGCAAGAAAACAACAGTGGCTATTAAAAATGCACATGGTGAAGTCCTCACTGATAAAAGCGAGGTGGCCGCACGCTAGAACAAATACTTTAGACCAGGGGTCACCAACGTTTTTTTTGTTCACCGCCCACTGTTACGATTTTTTGAAAATTAAAAAGCTTATCGTCCACCTTAGATCAAAAAGAATAAATCAATATAATCGATAAAATAAATAATGAAATAAATGTTTAATTACCTTTAATGTGAGCCCACTAGTGGGCGCTACCGCCCAGGTTGGTGACCCCTGCTTTAGACAGCTTTTGAATAACGAGAACCAATATGATGAGGTGAGACGGGAGGAGCGGGTAAATCATGAGGAGCATGAGGGGGATAGAGAGATCACTGGAGAGGAGGTTATTCAAGCACTAAAGAGGATGAAGAATAATAAAGCTCCCGGGCCGGATGCAATTGTCACAGAAACACTAAAAGCAGCTGGTGATCCTGCTGTGGACTGGCTGCTAAGCATTTTCCGGGTGGTGTGGTCGCAGGGAATTGAATTGTACCAGCTGAATGGGGCAGAGCAATTATATGTCCTACATATATATAAAAAGAAGGGAAGTGAGCAGGAATGTCAAAACTACCGTGGCATATCTTTGATGTGTCATGTGGAGAAAATATATGAAAGGATTTTGGAACATACAATACGAAACATACTGGAACCTGGGTTACTGGAGTATCATTGTGGCTTTCGTGCAGGCCGGAGTACTATAGATCAAATTTCAGCCATAAGACAATATCTTGAGAAGAGCCGAGAATTCAGTTTGGACCGTTTCATATGTTTTTTTTGATCTGGAGAAGGCATTTGATAGTGTACCCAGGGAGAAGCTGTGGGTGGTTTTGAGTGAGAGAGTGCCACCCAAGCTTCTGAGAGCAGTAATGAGCACCTATATGGTCTCCCAGAGCACGGTGGTGGGATCGGAGGAGTGGTTTGATGTAAGTACAGGAGTTAAACAAGGGAGTGTTCTGTCACCCATTTTATTTATTGCCTACATCAACAGGATTATGGAACACATCTTCTTCTTTCTCTTCGCCCGTTCCCGCCTCTATGCGGGGTCGGCGTTTCTGACCAGCCTCCTCCACACAGCCCTGTCCTGGGCTTCTTCCTCCGACAAACCCTTCTCCCTCAAATCGTCCCTCACCTTCTCCATCCACCTTCGCTTCGGTCTGCCTCTCTTTCTCCTGCCATACACCTCCATATTCATCGTTCTCTTACCCACATAATCTTCGTCCCCTCTCATCACATGTCCATACCATTTCAGTCTACTTTCTTGTATCTTCCTCGAGATTTCTCCAACCTTTGTTGTGCCCCTTATCCTTTCATTCCTTACTCTATCCAACCTTGTCACTCCGCACATCCATCTCAGCATTCTCATCTCCGTTACATCTAGCCTTTTCTCATGATCTTTCTTTATAGCCCAAGACTCAGCCCCATACATCATAGCCGGTCTTACCACAGTCTTATACACTTTTCCCTTAACCCTTGCGCCTATTCTTCGGTCACACAACACCCCTGAAACTTTCTTCCAATTTTTCCAACCAGATTGCACTCTGTGTTATTTCTGTGTCCAGCTCACCGTCCTCAGCCACTGTCGATCCCAAGTACGTAAACTTACTTACTCTCTTTAACCTCGCTCCCTCTAAACTAATTTCTGAGTCCTGATTTTCGTAGAACCTCAGGTACTCCGTTTTCTTTCTGCTGATTTTCAACCCTCTGTCTTCAAAAGCCCTCCTCCATTCCTCCAATTTTCTTTCTACTACTTCTCTCCTGTTGCTGCACAGAACAATATCGTCTGCAAAGAGCATACACCAAGGGGATTGATCTTTTATCCCCTGGGCCAATACATCCATAATCAAAACAAAAAGGTACGGGCTCAAAGAAGATCCCTGATGTAGACCAACCCTCACCGGGAACCATTCCGTTACACCTACACTACTGAGGAAATTGAGGAGGAAATAGAAATTTTTGGATATGCTGATGATGTGGCTGTTGGGACTAACACAGCACAATCCCTGGAGAGGATTATGCAGAGGTGGGATGAGAGGTTGAGGGAGTATGGACTGAAACTGAATTATGATAAAACTGAATATATGGTAGTAACGAGGGGAGCGAACGAGGATGGAATCTTTGTTAGGGGAAGGGAAATGAAAAAGACGGGCACATTTAAATACCTTGGTAGTGTGATAACAAATGATGCGGGTATGGATGCCGAAATGAATGAAAGAATTGCTAAATATAGCAGAAATGTTTCCTTCCTGTACCCCCTATTGAAAGGTCAAAACATCCCTAAAAAGGTAAAGACCCATATATACTCAACAATATTGAAGCCAATCTTACTATACGTATACGGCAGCGAGACTTGGGCCCTAACCACAAGGACGAGGGGAAAACTGCAAGCAGCTGAAATGAGGGTCCTGAGATTGATAGGAGTAAGTAGATTGGATAAAATAAGGAACACTGAAATAAGAAGGTGATTGGGTGTAACTTCGGTTAATGAGAATGTTGAGAGGAACCAACTGAGATGGTACGGGCATGTCCAATGAATGCCGATGGAAAGGACAACAAGAAGAATGCTGGAATGGGCCCCTCAAAACAGAAGACCAGTTGGAAGACCCAAGATCCGATGGATGGATAACATCAAGAGTGCTGTCGAGAAGTGTGGAATCAGTCTCCAACGGGCGAACTTGATGTGTGGAGATCGTGAGGCATGGAGGAGTCTCGTCCGAGGGCTCTCAACTGACAGACCGCTTTAGGTCTACCAGGCGCCTGGTAAGAAAGGTAAGAAAAAATTTATATATGAGAAAAGTTCAGAATGGAAATTTGTTTATAACCCTGCAATTAATTTTTTTTCTTTTGTAGGAAGACAAGAAAAGCTATGGTGAACAGGGTCATAATTGGGTCAGTGAGAGAGAGAGAGAGAGAGAGAGAGGAGAGAGAGAGAGAAGAGTTGAGGTTGGAATTTGAAATCAGAGAACCGTCAATAAAGAAATAAAACAGCATATATATATATATATATAATATATATATATATATATATATATATACAGGGCGTCCCAAAAAAATGTATACACACTTTAAATACTTATAAAGGCAGTGTTTATTAAAATACATTTCATTTTCAAAATGTAATAGAATCTACAGACATTATTTAATTGTTTTGTCAACGCCTGTTTTCAAACTGACGTCCGTTCTGGTCCAGGCACTGCTGATAACGCGAAGCAATGGAATCGCAAACATCACGAAACATTTCGTTTGGTATTTGTGTGCATTCTCGTTCAATGGCTGCTCTCAATTCAGCGACTGTTGCAGGTTTTATAGCGTAGACTTTGTCTTTTAAGTATCCCCATAAAAAAAGTCTAGTGGTGTGAGGTCTGGTGAACGCGGAGGGTATTCTACGAAACCCCTTCGTCCAATCCACATCCACATCGTGCCAAGTACCACTCGCAATACTCCACTCTTCGGTCCGGATCATCTTCATTAATAGCATGGACTAATCTTGGAATGTAACTTTTCCATTGACAGCGCTTCAAAATGCGTTGGACAGACGATTCTGAAATTCCTACCTCACGACTCGCTTGCCGCACAGATTTTCTTGGACTTTGGTGATACGTTTCCAGTACTCTTTCTTGCTTTGTGGGGCTTGTCGATGTCCGTGGTCTTCCGGAACGCTTCTTGTGGACATTCTGAACAGTTCCATCGGCTTCAAACTTATCTCTAATTCGAGTGATGGTAAGTCGCGTTGGTGGATCTGTTTGAAACTCCCTCCTAAACTGTCTTTGCACTTCAACTGCGTTTTCACACTTCCAGTAGCATTTTAGAATGAATTTCCTTTGTTCAAAGCTTAGTCTGACTGCCATTATTAATTCTAATGGGTTTAACTTGGAAAGAAAGAAACATCAATTGAGCTATCAGCTGTTAAAGTGTGTATACATTTTTTTGGGACGCCCTGTATATATATATATATATATATATATATATATATATATATATATACAGGGTGTTTCAAAAGTCCCTCATTATTTTTAAAATTTTATTAAAATAGCAATTACAAGAGGAACCAAATGACAATTTGGTTGCTGAGTCTACGATTCATGAGAATTTTGGTGGCATCAAACTTGGCTTCATAAGTCTACTGGAAAGTCACTGGTACACCTCAACGTGGGCACCGTCTTTTTCGAAACAAGCGAGCCACCGTTTTACGCATTCTTGGCCGACATTGGACAACATTTCGGGAGTAACAGAAGCACACGCATTCCTGATCCGTTCTTCTAGTGTGGGGAGGACTCGTGGCTTGGTGGCGTACACTTTGCTCTTAATGTAGCCCCACAAAAAGAAGTCGCATGGGGTAAGATCAGGCGAGCGAGCAGCCCATTCGATGGGACCACGGCGACCAATCCACCGATCCGGGAACTGCTTATTCAGAAATGAGCGAACCTCACGCGAGTAATGAGCAGGGGCACCGTCTTGCTGGAAAATGACTTCTTGCATGTCAGCTACAGCTGACAGTTGGGGGATGCAGAACTCCTGAAGCATACGAAGGTAATTGTCTCCGTTGACGTTCACGGAATTTCCATCTTGATCCCGGAAGAAGAACGGACCAATCAGCCCAGCTGAGGAGATGGCACACCAGACGACCAATTTCGGCGTGTCCCTTTCATGTTCACGGATCTCCGCAGGAGTGTGAGTTCCCCAGATGCGGGTGTTGTGCCGATTGACTCGACCAGAAAGGTGGAAGAGAGCTTCGTCGCTGAACCACACGTGCTCCAGGATCGATGGGTCTCTTTCGTAGTGATGCAGCAGTGTCTCACACATCTCCACCCGGTAATCGTAGTCTTGAGGTTCCAGCTTCTGAACCACCTGGATCTTGTACGGATACAGCTTGAGACCACGCCGCAAAATCCGTTGGATAGATGTCGTGCTGATGTTCAGTTCCGCAGCAGCTCGCCGAATGGACTTTTCTTGACTCTGAGTAAACGCCTCACGGACAGTTTCGACATTCTCCTCACTCCGCCCACTTCGAGGTCTTCCTGATCGTGGTTTGTCCTTTACGGATCAGGTCTCCATAAACGTCCGGTGGGTGGTGACGATGGTGTTCCTATCCGGTGCATAATGCTGTCCGTAGACTTCCCGGAATCGTCGCTGCACTTCGACCACAGATTGAAAAACCTCCTGCCATGCAGCGATTTTACACCTCTGCTCTAGAGTCAGCATGGTAGCAGAAGAAAACGGAGCAAAACTTCAAATGTAGACTCAAAAAAATTCTCAACTACTGAGTAAGAGTTTACCACAAGATGAACGTCGTTGGTCGATTAGCTGCAAAGAAAATTGAAAATCAAATTAGTGAGAGACTTTTGAAACACCCGGTATATATATATATGTATATATATTAGTGCAGTAGCTTAGACCCTGATTTTTGAAGTAGGTGGACATTCTGGACAAAAGCACCAAACTTGGCTCAAATGTTGTTCAGGACCTTAGCTACCAATTTTTCCCCGGAACCAAGACGCACAACCCTATCTTGGCTGCCATTTTGGAAATCCAAGATGGCTGCCAGCTAGAAATCAACAAACTATTGTGAGGAGTAATTGTAAATAAATAGTCCCTAAACCTACATATTTCGATGCCAGGATTGCTATAAAATAATCAGAATTACCCTTAAATGTTTATTTAATGTAAAATATTTAATAATAACTATATAATATGTGCTTTTCTGTTTTGCAGGTGATTTGTGAACATGGATTGGAGCAAATGCATGGTTTGTCAAGAGAGCAAAGGTGAGACTCTTAAATGTCCACTCAATGCTGTGAGTGGTAAAAAAACTGAAGCATATACAACATTTATGGAGAATGTCAACGCATTCAAGAATCTTGGAAGACTACCAGTTCCTCTTCTTTTCAATGAAGAGGTGACTGTTGAAGATCTGGTTCAGAATAAAGCTGTGTGGCACAAGTCATGCCATGTTAAATTTAGTAAAGAAAAGCTTGAAAGGGCTACAAAAAAGAGAGAAAGGGCGGATGAAGGTGAAACCAGTTCATCTACGGGGAAGCGGGTTCAGCGGCATCCTATGGACAAAGCAACTTGTGTGTTTTGTCAACAAACACATGGGCATCTTCACGAATTCAGTACATTTGGCGCTGACGTCAATTTACGAATGATGGCTACAGAACTCAGTGACACAGCACTAATGTCTAGAATAGGAGGTGGTGATCTCATGACCATTGAAGCCAAGTATCATCTGCAATGCTTGACATTTTATCGGAGCCGTTACCGCTCACTTTTGAGACAAAAACAGAGCAAGGAAGAAGGCTATGAAGAAAACTTGATGAAAGCAAAGGCAATAGTTGAGGTCGTTAATCATGTAGAAAATTGCGTGGAAGAAGGAATCTTTCAAATGAAGTTTTCTGTGCTATTTGATCTGTATCAAAAAAGACTTCGGGACTTAGGTATTAATAAGGAAATGAACAGAGGACGATTCAGAGAGACATGCTCACCAGGTAACAGCTTTGACATTGGCAAAGCTGCAGCATGAAGCCTTTATGGAAACTGTTGGTCCCTATGATGACAAGACAAAGGAAGAGTGGAAGAAGAAGATGGTTCAGGTCAGTCCAACATTCCAATACTGGGAGACAATTCTTCAGATGGAGATAGACGGCCTCATATTCATACGATCACATCGTGCAGGAGACTTTCCATTGTATGTAGAAAGCTTGAAGAAAGTAGTTCCCTGGTTCTTTGCTCTTGACCACCAGAATTACGCACGTTGGCTTCCACTCCACATCCGGGACGTGAAGAATCTCCCTCAGCCAGTTATGAATGAGTTTTCACGAAATGGACACTGGGTAGTACACAAGACCAAGAAGAGATTCTCAGCCATGCCTTTAGACCAAGCGCATGAACAAAACAATGAGAAAGTCAAAGGTTCAGGAGGCGCGGTGGGTCTGACTGAGAATCCAGTGGCATTCAAGAAGTGGATGGTAGCAGGGCCAAAACAAGCCAGATTGATTACTGAATATGAAGACGAAAACCTTCCAGAAACTGAAGACAACAACTTCCACCACGAAGAAGGACTATCTACACAGAGAAGATTCAAGGATCATGTTTCTAATCTCGTTGAAGTCTTCCGTGATATGGGAAATCCATTTTGTGATAATGGGAATGAGTTACTGGCCTTAGACACAAGGAATGTCATGGATGAATCTGTGGTCCATACAGTGAGAACTATAAAGGATTTGGGTAAGGAGCAATATAGCCGATACTACAAAGAAGTTGTCACAGATTGTACAAGGTCAATTCATACACCGATCAAGAAGAACTCGCTTGCCCTCTTCAGATGTCCTCGGCCGAAATCTCAGGTACGGAATGTTGGGGGAATCCAACTACTGAAGAACGATGTTGCTCTATTCTCTCATCTGTATATTGTTATGCAACATCGGCATAGTGACATGGATGCATTCTTCCAACACGAGAATCACCCCTTTCCTTCTTCCCTATCTGATGGTGGGAAATTGCGGTTTGGGAAAAAGTCTGACCTACTGAAAATCATTACATTTGAAAACAAGGACAACCCTCCAGATCCTTTTGATGTGAAACTTCTTGATGGAGCTGCCATCGTCCATTTGCTGTCTACTGCAGGTGTTACCAACTTTGAAGAGTATGCAGATCGTGTATTCGTCCCTTATCTCATCAAACAGTTAGAAACTTGCCAGCGAATTGACATCGTCTGGGATACCTACACTGCAAGCACCTTAAAAGAGACTACCAGAGAAAAACGGGGAAAAGGAATCAGAAGAAAGGTTGAAGGAAAAACCAAATTACCCCTAAATTGGCATGACTTCCTTCGAGACTCTAGAAACAAACAAGAACTGTTCGCTTTCCTATCAGACAAGGTTGCTGCAATGGAAGTTCCTAACAACAAAGAAGTTGTTATTACATCAGGACCTGAAGTCATCATCAATGGGGCCGACCGCACAATGCCAAGATGTGACCATGAGGAGGCAGACACTAGACTGTTCATTCATCTTCAAGATGCAATAAAGGAAGGGCACATTAACTGCATGATCAGAACTGTAGACACGGATGTTATTGTCATTCTAATAGGAAAATTCCATCACTTGACGGCCATAAGATCTGAAGTAAATATTTGGGTTGGTTTTGGCACTGGGAAAAACTTCACTTACCATCATATTAACACAATCTGTGCCTCTTTGGGTGAAGAGAGATGCACATCCCTGCCACTGTTTCACTGCTTCACGGGATGTGATACAACATCATCCTTTTACGGAAGGGGCAAGAATACGGCATGGGCAGCATGGCACCATTACCCTGAGGTAACACAAGCATTCACATTCATGGCACGAAATCCATTTGCAGATGTTGACGCCGAAACTCCCCACTTCAAGCTTCTTGAACGGTACACAGTTGTCCTCTATGACAACACCAGTGACATTGAACGTGTAGATGAGGCAAGAAAGGTCATATTCTGTCAGAAGGGAAAAGCTATGGAGACTATCCCACCAACTCAGGATGCTCTTCTCCAACACACCAGGAGGGTCACATACCAGGGAGGAATATGGTCGACCTGTGAGAGTGAACAGAATCTTCCAACTCCTGAAGGATGGGGATGGACCTTTAGCGAAGAGTCCCAGTCATGGACACCAGTTTGGACCACAAGACCAGTCGCATCTAAAGCTTGCAGCGAATTGGTCAAATGCGGCTGCAAGAGCAAGAGTGGATGTGGCACCAGGTGTGCTTGCAAGAAGGCCAGGTGGAAGTGTACAGAACTGCGTAGCTGCAACTGTGCAGTTTAACATATAGCGTCGAGCGGGGTGAGTTGGGACAGTTCGGGACAGGGGGTGAGTTGGGACAGTTCGGGACAGGGGGTGAGTTGGGACAGTAGGCATTGCAATGCTAAATGCCAAGATATTTCCATTTTATGGTGCCCATTTAATAGCCCTGCCCTTACTCTACAAATGTTGTTAATACAAGTTTTCTATAGAACCACGAATAATGCATGAAAATTGTGCAAATATGAAAGGGTAGTATTTTGACCTTTGTAGAATTTCATTTTTTAAAATGCACATATTTTGCCAATTTTCCTCCCCCACATTCAGTTATAGAGCTAAAGGTCTACTTTTTGGTGGGTGAAATCTTCAATTGTTATAGTTTCGTTGATTTTTCTTAAACATGGTTTTCTTGAACATGGTTTTTGTGTTAAAATATTCACGATTTTCACTGTATATGTTGTACGAAGTGTGATTTCTGCAGTAAACATACTTCTGATCAGCTTAAAAGTTGTTTTATTGATCTGATCATGCCAAAAAACATATAGTTTGATGCCAAACATGCCAAGGGAATTCTCTATTGAAACTTATATCAGAAATTCCATTTTGTCTATGGCGGCCAAGTAATGGTCTCTGAAGGTGGTTCCGGGGATATTTTTAATTGTTGGTCCAAAATATACAAGTAGGGAAAGTTTGGTGCTTTTGTCCGGATTGTCCACTTCAACTTGTTTAGCTGCCCTACTATATATATATATTATATGAGAAAAGTTCAGAATAAAAGGACTGTATGGCCCATAATTAAATTTTTTTTTTGTAAAAACATGTTTCAAATTTTATTTTTAATGTGAACGAAGATATATATATATATATATATATATATATATATATATATATTATATATATATATATCTATATATATATATATATATATATATATAAAGGAATTAACGGGTTTTACATTGATATAAAATAATTTAAAAGAATAATTATCAGAATTGTCAGAGGTTGAGTTAATTAATACAGTTTGTTGTGATTATAAATTTTGTGTACATTTCTTGTACTAATTTTCAGAATTTTTAGATGAACTTTTTTCCGGAAATTTACATATATAGGTTCGCCTTTGCTCCCCGTTCGAATTGTTCATTCTGGTGAATCTTTACACTCCACCTTAGACCTACTTTTAAACGGGGAAGTGTATATATATATATATATATATATATATATATATGTGTGTGTATATATGAGAGAGAAAGAAATAAACAACATGATCGAGTGTTGCAATAACGGGGTCCTGCCCCTACGAACCGTGGAAGGACGTGCCAGGTCTCGAGCCCGCCTCCACTCCACCTTAGACCTACGGTTTAACACGGATCATTAGGTCACCCTGGCTAGCAACCGCGGAAGGACGCGCCGGGTCTCGAACCCGTCTCCACCTTAGACCTACGATTTAACACGGATCATTAGGGCACCCTGGCTAACAACCGCGGAATGACGCGTCGATGATAAATATAACTATATATATATATATATATATATATGTTAACCCCCCCCTTTATGGCCCTTTGTCGGTTCGGATTCGAAGGGGGTTCTAGTTAGGGAGGCTGCAACGGATGCTTCTTCTTTATACTTTTCTATAATTCTTTTCGGTCGCCTTAGGGGGGTCGACACTCTGTTAATTCTTTTCTTTCTGCTTATTAATTCTTCTCTTTTTATAATTATCGACTTTTCTGACTAAGTCTGAAGCGAGCACGGCTCGAAGGAAAAAGATAAAAACTTCTTAAAATGTAGTTTACTTCTTAAAAATATACAGGTACTTCTCTGAATTTACAGGGGTAGAGGTTCGACCTCTTTCGACCATGGCTCAGGCCGGAATCTAAAAATACTTAAGTTAAGGAGGCAAGGGGCCTCTGCCCCCCTCCTAATGAGGTGCTAATATCAAGTACAAATGATGAAGATTAATCTAGAAGTGCCTTAAATGAAGTTCTATATGGAAGATTAATTTAGAAGTGTTAATCTTAAGATGTCTAATCTTGAAGTGTTCTAAATGAAGATGGTACATGCATAATATAATCTAATGTTTGGGGGAGAACAGTTGAAGGTTAAATTTCCCCCCATTCTTAAACACATGATTTCAACTAAAAAAATCTAAAAATAAAAAAGACAGTAGTATCGCTGATTCGACATTTATAGAGGCGATATTATTTCGTATTAGCACATCAGCAGAATTTTGAGTACATGCCTGAGTACGTATTAGTTTTGGTTCATTACAATTATGATTACAATCATGGATTACAACTACCAATTAATTCATATTCACTTTTTAATTACAATTCCATTAAAGTACATTCTTACATTATAAATTAAATCATTACATTTAATTAGTTTCACTGAAGTACATTACAAGTTATTGTTCATTACAGTTTCATTAAAGTACATTACATCAATTACATTATATTAAAGGATTACATTTAATTACAATTTTAGCAAATTGTTAATTGACGTATCTACTACTGAAATAATATGCTATAATGTTATACATTCGAATCAAAGCGAAAGGAGACCTTTTTTATCTTAGAAGCGCTCACTTCTGCCAGTTAGCGGAATTTCGATCGCTTACCTAAGCATTCATGAATATCTTGAGGGGTGAACGCACTTTTTTTTTAAAAACAATACGAGAACGTATTTTTGCGTTTTAGAACGAAGGCAAAAGTTTTGCATTTCATGACTGACACGAGTACAGATGATTATTAATAAGATTTATATTGGATAATTGGTCAAGATAAGATATGAATGTAAGAATTATATTTATACTACATAACATATAAATAATGACTTCTAGAGGGTGTACAGTTTTTATTATGATGATATATAAATTTTCATACATTGAATACTAGAGATATGATGAAGGGAAATTAATGACGGGAAAATGTGACGTCATAGTTATTGAATTTGTACGTAGAGTACGAATCATTGTTAGGAAGATTTACAAGAACGAATTAGAGACACAGAGTGGGAAACGTAAAGAGAATAAAGTTATTTTGTGACGTCATAGTGTATAAATCATTATTAGAAAGATGAATTGGAAAAATACAGGAATGAATAAAGACGTACAAATCGAAATTCTATCCAAAACTCGCTTCTGCGATTTTGGCTTCTCATGTAAAAATGGACATTCGAACATAAAACTATTGTTCATTGTTCACTTTTTACATTACTCTCCCCTTTTAAAAATGATATTTATACAATAATTTAATAGGGTACCATTAATACAATACAAATGAGAAAATAACATCCTAACTAATGACGACATTCTTTACAATAGAAATTTTATACAGAATGAGTTCGGGTAGTTGAGTACAATGCAGAGTAATTAATTTTTTTTTTTTTTTTTTAATGACACTTGCTTACAAAATATAAAAAAAAAATTAAAGATTAAAACTACTTTTATACAAACAGAATAAAAGGATTAGTACGTTAATTTAGACAAACAATTAAGTTAGACAAACAATGATATTTTTTTTTTTTTTTTTTTTTTTTTTTTACAAAATTTTATTTTTCTGTGGGAAAAATTACGTACATAATGAATAGAGTAGATAAAAATGGAAAAACGTAAATCGCACAACTATAAGCTAATTTTTATTGACTATTGTAGGTAAAAAATAGAATTACGTAATGGATGATGTATAGACCTATGGTCTAGTGTGTATTTTTGTGTACTAGGTATAAAGGGTGTAGCTGATAATTTCGAGACAGATTGTTAAATTAACTGTATAAATGCATGAATGCAAAAATTGATTAAGACTAAATCGCATAGTTGGCATTTACGTAATGAAATAGTTTTATTGTGATATTCAATGATTTGAGTATGAGGTTTGTATATATAGTATATATAGTGTGCATGCATTTTTATTGACTGCTGTAGGTACAAATCGAATTACGTGGTGGATGATGTATAGACCTGTGGTCAATTGTGTAGGGATTTGGAAGGTTTTTTTGAATTAACAAAGTTTAAAAATGATGTATAATAATTTAAGATGGGTTTAGGGTTATATATATATATATATATATATACACATTTACGTTAAGGAATAGATAAAACAACTTAATAAATGCATGAACGAGAATTTATATATAGTAAGCAAAAATTATTAAGATTAGAACGATGATGTTTGCATACGAGTTTTTAATGGAAAAGTGACTGAAGGGACGGAACGTAAATGAATTCGAATATGTGTTAAAAGTAATAAAATTCAATTAGGATTATGGATTTTACATAATTAATCAGTTACACGTATAAGGTAATTAAAAAACGAACTTAGAGGACTTACAATTAATTGAAAGTACATCTCACGGTTTTAAAATTGAACAAAAGAAAAATAAAAATACAAATTAAAAAATATGAATCAATTATGCATTTCAACGAGCTAAATACAATTTTATAATATTCTAAAAAAATAAAAGTAAATCGAACCATAGATGAATTTCGATCAGGAATAAAAAAGTTATTGAAATGAAAGGGAAGCATTTCGAACAATCTTTTCTTTTAATAATTTCAATTGAATTTTATATTAAAAATTATTTTTATATAATAAAAAAAATATTAAAAAGGTTTAATAATTTCTTTCGCCTGTTAAGTAGAAAAATTATACTTTTTCGTTGAATGTTGATAGAATTTTGAATTATTTGATATTTTAGTCTGAAAACTTGTTTGCATATAGACAAATACATCGGTTTTATTGCGTAGAAGTTTTATTAAAAATTAAATGACTGAAATTTCATACGGGTAAATTTCCCGATCGTACAGAGCAGGATAAATTAGGTACATGATCGATTAATTGTTACACAACTATTATTATCACATATACATTACAATGATTACCAAATCGTTACATACAATTGTAAAAACTGTTTTGGGTTACAAACAACCAAATGTCATTTCACCTATATATTTATATACGCAATAATGACATGACAAGAAAAGACAGATAGGTCAATTTTCTTCTCACAAACACAAAAAAAGGTTGAATTAAATTCTTTTGAACAACAAAAAAAAAGGTTGAATTAAATTCTTAAATTACATTTTCTTAAATTACAAGGAAAAAGTTGAATTCAATTGACTGCATTGAAAACTTCGACTTAAAAACTAACTTTGACTTCGAATATAAATCTCTCTGACTTCGAATATAAATCTCTCTGACTTCAAGTAAAACTCTGACTTGAGCTAAACTCTGACTTGAAATAAACTGTCTGACTTCAAATAAATCTGAAATCTCTGGGGCGGTTGTCCCTCTTGGATGCAACCTATTGAAACTGAAACTTGATTTGCAACTTATTTGCAAATAAAACTGACTCGAAACTACTTCGAGTATCTTTATAAATCTCTGGGGCGGTTGGCCGTTTTGGCGCAACCTTCTGACTTGACCTCTTATCAAGTATTCTGAACTGAAAATGAAACTGACTTGAACTTTTATCAAGTAGTATCTTGAAACTGAAAATGGGCTGTCTAACTTGAACCTGCTTCAAGTAAAGATTAACTAAAAATGGAAAATGACTGCATTTGATCTTTATCAAGTGGAGACGATTAACCTCTGTTTTGGTTGACCCTCTTGGTGCAACCGACTGACTTGAAAAACTGACTTCAAAAAATGACTTCAAAATTACTTCAAAAAAATGACTTCAAAAATGACTTCAAAAATGACTTCAAAAATCTCTCTAAATCTGTAAACTCTCTGTAAACTCTCTCTAAACTCTCTCTCTCTTAATTTGCAAGTCAATTCAATTCAGTAATTGGAAAAAAAATTTGCAAACAAAAAGATATAAAATGTAAACAACATTTCACTCGAATGTACACGAAGGTACGATACTATTACGTTTGATACATAAAATAAAATTATACTATACTGAATATAATTGTGACAATTGACTTCTCTTACAATTGACTTCTCTTACAATTGACTAAAATATAAAAATGTAAAAAACATTTCACTCTAATGTACGCGAAGGTACATAAAATAAAATTATACTATACGAACTAGAATAGTAAAAAATAACTGAAAATAACTGTGACAATACTGTTTTCAATAAAAAGAGTGTATCACTGGTGTCTGTAGTGTTCACTGTGTTTTTTGTTAATTCTGGCTCAATACTAAATATTAATTGTTAATAATAATGACTTTTCAAATGTTTAGAAATTATTAAAAAAGTTTTGTACTTAACAAGATTCCTACGGCGAAATCCTTAGAGACGTGTCCTGAAGACGTGTCTTGCTGGCCACTTGTTCCTGGATGAAAAGTAGGCGTGAAGAACTTGGAGTCGTAACGCACCGGTTCACGGGTGGATGTGACGAACTCGAAGTCGTGACACGCCGGTCAACTGGGTGTTGGTTCTGGTTCCAGAGTCTGGAAGACTGGAAGAATCCTGGAGTCGTGGAGATCCTGGTTAAAGGGTCTGGAGGACTGGAAGAATCCTGGAGTCGTGAAGATCCTGGTTAAAGGGTCTGGAGGACTGGAAGAATCCTGGAGTCGTGGAGATCCTGGTTAAAGGGTCGCCAGTTTTTTTTAAAAACAATACGAGAACGTATTTTTGCGTTAACCCCTCCGTCTATGGCCCTGGGTTGGTTCGGAGTCGACGGGGGTTCTGGTTAGGAGGCAGCAACGGATATGTTACTTGCAGTAGTTTCTTCTATACTACTCTCCGAGTTCTTCTTTAGTGGCTCGGAGGATTCTGAGAGGCTTATTAAATTCTTTGGGGTTTCCCTCCGATTCTTCTTGTAGCTTATCGGGAGATTCTAATGACTAAGTTCTTCTGAAGAGAGCACGGCTCGAAGGAGAAGATAAAGACGTGTTCTTACTGTGTTTTACTTCTAAACTGTTACAGGTAATGCTCAGCCTCGTAGTTGGTATCAGAACAAACATGGAAGAAATTGGTGGGCTTTATATACCCCAATTCTACTAACATCATCATTATTAAATGTTGAAGAGGCTGTATTATTTTTGCACAATATTTGAAAATAAAGTAAATCTTTTAGCTGTGTAAGGTTTAAACGGATAAACAAGATATTTGAAGATGAAGCCATATTTTTATCTTAAACTGCGTATTTTCAGATCTGATGTTATCATGATCTGCCAAGTTAACTAAAAGTGGAAATTGAACTATGCATCTTTACACTAAAATATGCATATGAGTAAAAATTAAAGGTTTAAGATTTACAATTAAATGCTTAGGCAAGACATGACTTCAACATTTATAATGAAGAAAGAATGTATATAAAACATGACATGGCAAAAGTTACTCAGGATTCATTATTCAGCTAAATCTAAAAAAATGATTATGAGATTTTAAAAAACAACAGGTTATCAATTATATGGCAAAGTAGAAAGCACATTAAAATTTATCACAACGGAAGAATAATAATAAAAATACATAACAACAGTATTGCCGATTCGACAAATGACTTCAACATTTATAATGAAGAAAGAATGTATATAAAACATGACATGGCAAAAGTTACTCAGGATTCATTATTCAGCTAAATCTAAAAAAATGATTATGAGATTTTAAAAAACAACAGGTTATCAATTATATGGCAAAGTAGAAAGCACATTAAAATTTATCACAACGGAAGAATAATAATAAAAATACATAACAACAGTATTGCCGATTCGACATTCCTTATGGCGACATAATGTCGGGTCGGACATTGAGTACATTGTAATTTTGGTCTACTGTAACTTTGATTATAATTATCAATTCATTTATTATCGTTAACTACAATTTCATTAAAGTACATTGACTACGTTATTTAGTACATTACATCATTAAGTACAGTTTCATTAAAGTACATTACATCAATTACATTATATTAAAGGATTACATTTAATTACAATTTTAGCAAATTGTTAATTGACGTATCTACTACTGAAATAATATGCTATAATGTTATACATTCGAATCAAAGCGAAAGGAGACCTTTTTTATCTTAGAAGCGCTCACTTCTGCCAGTTAGCGGAATTTCGATCGCTTACCTAAGCATTCATGAATATCTTGAGGGTGAACGCACTTTTTTTTAAAAACAATACGAGAACGTATTTTTGCGTTTTAGAACGAAGGCAAAAGTTTTGCATTTCATGAATGACACGAGTACAGATGATTATTTAATAAGATTTATATTGGATAATTGGTCAAGATAAGATATGAATGTAAGAATTATATTATACTACATAACATATAATAATGACTTCTAGAGGGTGTACAGTTTTTATTATGATGATATATAAATTTTCATACATTGAATACTAGAGATATGATGAAGGGAAATTAATGACGGGAAAATGTGACGTCATAGTTATTGAATTTGTACGTAGAGTACGAATCATTGTTAGGAAGATTTACAAGAACGAATTAGAGACACAGAGTGGGAACGTAAAGAGAATAAAGTTATTTTGTGACGTCATAGTGTATAAGTCATTATTAGAAAGATGAATTGGAAAAATACAGGAATGAATAAAGACGTACAAATCGAAATTCTATCCAAAACTCGCTTCTGCGATTTTGGCTTCTCATGTAAAAATGGACATTCGAACATAAAACTATTGTTCATTGTTCACTTTTTACATATATATATATATATATGAGAAAAGTTCAGAATGGGAGGGCTTTATAGCCTCGTAATTTTTTTTTTTTTTTTTTTTTTTTGCTGATGATGCCTGGAGGCACTGGCTGGTTAAGCCAACTGGCTGATGATGCCCGGAGGCACTGACTGATTAAGCCAACTGGCTGATTAGGGGCCCTATAAGACAACGGCCGCTCTGCTGGTCTTAATATGTGCTTGGCTACTGCCAGGCGAACACCTCTCCTCTCTCTCTTAGGTTAGGTCTCCCCCAGCGGGGTTCATTGCAGCTTGGGGGATAACTCCGCCTCCAAGTTACATAACCCTTGTTGCTCTTGCAACCCCTCCCCCATTTAGGGATGCCTTGCAACAAAGGGGTTGGGGGTTGGCAATATGGGTGCCTTGCAACGAAGGGGGTGGGGTTGGCACTCTTGCAACATTTGCAATTGCATTTCACTCTAACATTTTGCGGTCATACTACTAAGGCACTCCATCTTCAGATTTTCGGATTTAGACCTAAACGTATTTGTTTCACCTATGCGATTTCTTTCTCTTTCTAATTTCTTTCTGTCAGGCATGTTGGTTTGGTTAAGGATTCCCATATCTTTTAAAACTGCATTGACTATTGCAGCTGCAGCTCTACAACTTACACGATAACGATCTGCTGTTAATGCTAGGTTTTTATAGGCGTGCCTGTTCTGAATATTCTCAGTCAATTCTAAATCGGCCTTATAATCTACATCCTGACTCTGAATCTACATCCATGTCTTCCTCAGTATTTTCTATAAATTCTGATGGTAAAACATTGGTGGCTTCGGTCATTTCTTCTTGTGCTTTTAGTTGACGGTTTTGTGCTTCTTGGGCTCTTGCTAAAGATCTCTTCTTTGCTGAACTAGCTATGCGATCAATTGGTCCTAACTGATTTTTTCTTTGTTTTTGACCCACGAAAGACTCCCATTCTGCCATTGGTATTTTATCCTTACACCTGCAAGATTTCTTATCAATTCCCTTATCATAGCATTCACAAGAAGATATATTAAACATTTCATCATACTGAGCTACTTTTAAGGCAAAACATTCATTTCTTCGATGTAACGGCACCTTGTTCAATTTTGAGGCTTCTTCTATTAGTCGACTGACTTTAAAATAGATAAGATAGCTTTGGTGTTAATCGTAGGAAAAGAAAATTTAATCCAAATGTCTTCAATATCTTTTACAACAACCCTGTAACAATCATTAGCAGTTGCTGATCCTTTTGATTTAGCTTCTTCACGACGGCGCACAAAAAGGTAGTGTCTCACAACATCTGCTTTTGAAGGAGTCATGGCTGCTGGGAATTCCGTAGGATATCCAAAGGCTGAATTTGAGGACTTGCTTCTAGTAGTCATAGTTTATATTCAGAAGTAAAATCAAATTATATGTAATTTATAGTTTATGATAATTCAAATTATAATTAAAGCAAATGCAAATTATTTATTTCTATTTATCTGAAAAATTATTTCTATTTATCTGAAACATAAAAATATGAAGCATTAAACAAACAACTTATCATGTAACATATACCATAACAACATTAAACATATGCAAATATGGAGGTAAAAAAGGGAGGAGGGGCATGTGATAGGGGTAGTACGGTAGCACATGCTTGATTTTTTAATATTTTGTTAGTGATAAAAAAAACCTTCTCACATAATGAACCGCGTATACTTCACACAAAAAAGTGCAGAATTCTTCTTTGCTCAAATAAGCATTCGCCAAAAGTTTCTTTAATGAACACTTTACACTTCTCACTAGCCTTTCCCAAATCCTCCCCACCATGGTGCTCTCTTAACAATAAACTCCCACTGTACCCCATGGTGTGAAAAGTAGGATTGGACTCCCTCCTCTTTTAGCAAGGACCAAACTTCTTGGAGTTCCTTTGCAGCCTTTTTGAAGGTTTTTGCATTATCCGATATGATTTTATTTGGGAAACCCCTTCTGTTCACAAAACTTTTATAGGCCAAAAGAAATACATCACTACTTAAGTTGCTTACCAACTCCAAATGGATTGTTCTGGTGGTAGCACATGTGAAAAGACATATAACCTTTGTTAGACTCCCCTTGCTCATACACATAGACTGGACCTGCGAAGTCTACTCCCACTACATCAAATGGGGCAGTATAGACACATCGTTCTCTTGGAAGTGGAGCCACCTTTTCATGATAAGGCTTTGCACTCCAACGCTTGCAAACCACACATCTATGCAAGACCTTTTTTACTACTTGTCTAATTTTGGGAGTCCAAAACTGTTGTCTGATCTCTATTATCACTTCTTTAACTCCAGCATGTAACAACTTATGATGTAACAACTTACGATGCTAACGATGACTGATTCTTAGCAATAAGGAATGGTTATACAGTCTAATTGTTAAGTAAGTACACTAATTCAGATAGGCTAATGAGATATGCAGAGGTGAACACAGAATAAATAATGAAGCCTATTGATAACTGAAATAATGCAAGTACAGTTGGTACAGTAAATGGATTAGGTCGTTAAGAATGAACACAATAACAAAGTGATTCAAAATTACGGTATTGGTACAACACTTGAATAGGCCTACTGCTGTTTTAACGAGAGAGTTAGTTTGAAACGGTAATGAAGACACTTTTAGCGCCGACGCGATTAGGCAGAGCTTGTGGAAGCACGACGTAACAAAACACTGTAGGCCGGGTGAGGGCCGAAGAAGCTTACCGCGACGCTGGATTACTCTGGAGACTGAAGAAAACTACGTGAAGGTTTGACTGTATTGCGTTTCGTCGTAGATGACTTTGGAGACTTGTTATTTTATTTATTTTTATTGGGTTCAGAATCCCAGTTGAGCTTTGAACGGCCAAGCTCTGAGGGGCTACTTTAACTTATACCCTAAGTTAAGCTAGACTAAAGCAAACTTACGGACTTGGAGGTCCTATTAGGTCCTACCTCAGGGTTGCTGACTCGATGTGGGCCTACCTTAGGCTTCAGTTGCATAAAATTAAGAAAACAAAAACAAAAGGGGCACTATTTATGGTCTTCTTTCTAAACCTTGCAACAACAACACAACATGCACCGTTGCATGATGCAACAATCTTGTCTCTAAGCAGCCAAACTGAATTGCAAGAGAGCTCTCTATAAGACCATGCCCAGTGCCACAAAAAAAATGATGCCACAAGAGACCAAAAACGCTAGCACTAAATTAAGTGAATTTTTCTCTAACCTTACAATTATAAGATGGATATATATATATATATATATATATATATATATATATATATATATATATATATATATATATATATATATATTAGGGTTGTGCGAATAGCTATAAAAACTAATCCTGTAAAGTTTGAGAGCGATTGCATAATTTTTACTACTTCCCCGGGTACCTTTGTATTCTCCCCTGGGTGAATCATAGGATAGTGTACGTTTTTTGAAAATTGTCGTTGCAGAATGCCGTTGGATGGAACTGATGTCTTCGGCATGTCAGTACTTTGTAATTGAATTGTATACTAGGTCCCCCTCTACTCGAGTATTAGGACCCTCAATGGGGGGGGGTCTCATGGGCGCCCATCTCCCACTCATTGTTGCCTAGTTTGTAGAAGTCACGGTGAACTTGCGGGCGTCAGGGTAGCGCTGGCGGTGCGCCTCGATGACTTGGAGGAGGAACTGACGCTGGTCCTCGTCCTTTGTCAGTGCCAGGTTGTCCTGCATCATAGCGACGCCGCGTTCGACAAAGTCGTTAATGACGCGGAGACTCGCCACCCTCCGCGCGGCGGCGGCATACCTTGGGTCATTGGGCCACTCCGCTGGGTCGGACGACAGGAAGGCGCCGTCGATGCCTAGCATGTGGAACAAGAGCATCGATGACTGGGTGACGAAATCCGCGCTGGTCTTGTCTTTCACCACAGCCGGCTTCGGCTCGACGACGACGTGCTTCGGGGGACTGTCCGAGCCCTCCTGCTCCTCGAGCGCCTTCACCATCATCCTCTTTGTCTCCGCAAATGTGTTGTCGTCGAAGAAGGCGAGCGATACGAGTGGCTCGCTCAGATACCACAGTGCCGGCGCGCGAAGCCGTCGGCCAGAACCTTGGCGAGCGCCTTGTTCTCGTAGCCGACGAGGTCCTGGAGGAGGGCAAGGTCGTTCGCCGGGGCGGTTTGCGATGCCCCAGTCCTCCAGCGCCTCGACGACAGCGTCCGCCATTGCTTGACCAGTGCCGGTGGCGAGCTTTGGGACAGCGAGGAGCTTGGCGACTCCTTCGCCGGAGACAAGGACGGGCAGCCGTTCGACGTTGTCCGCGCCTCCCGTCACGTCGGCTACCAGCTTCCCGTCCCAGTATACGATGAGCGGGGTGTCGGGCGCAAATTCCCGCGTGGTGACGGCGGCGGCTTCCTTGCGGTGGTTGATGCGCGAGTGGTAGAACGACGACCGGTTGACGGTGAGTTCCGCAACATTATGCCCAAGACTCTCGGCAATCGCCGCCACGACGTGGACCGCCTTGTTGTCTGTGATGTGCGCGCGGTCGAGCACGGCGGCCACCTTCGCTGTGATGACCTGCTGTCGCCCGCGGCGTTTCGGCGGCGGCGGGATGGCGGCGCTGGATGTCAACGGCTGGATGTGGACATCGTTCCTTTATCGAGGCCACCGTGGGCTGCCTTCGCTAGAGCTGGAGTCCAGTTTGAGTTTGGTCACTTCCACCTCAGCGCGCTTCCGTTCTGCTTCCTTCTCCTGGCGCGTGCGATGCGCCTGTCGCGCCTCACGCTGAATGACGAGCATCTTCAGCGCGTTCCCGTGGGCGATGTCGAATAGATTGTTGAGACCGCGCGTCCAGGCATTCCGCTTGTTCACGAGGAATGGCGTGGTCCCCTGCGTTTTCTTGCGCATCAGGTTCTTCTATTCCTCGTGCAACTTGATGAGCTTCTGGGCGCAACGATGATGAACGGAGGTCGGGATCCGGGCGATTTCCAAAAACTCGCGGACTTCGTTGATGACGATATCAGCCGCCTTCCGTATTGTCTGTTTGCCGATGATGTGCACATGGAAGAAGCGGCGCAAGACCTCTCCTTTCGACGGCAGCTTTGAGCCGGTCAAGGACTCAGATGGGTGGCCTACCAGAAACACCTTGGTTGACTTCCGCGTCGTACGCTTAACAGTTGCAGTCGACGACATGATTTCAAATCTGTGAAGGGAAAATGTTAAAACTTATTAGAAAAATAGACACCTTATAAAATGAAATATAACGATTAATATAAATTCATGATATAGATTTAAATAATGAATTGAAATGAAATGATATAAAATTAAAATATGATTCCCTCGCTAGCAAGCTAACATTGTCATCTACAAGTTTACTTTTCCACAATTTATTTGAGAAATCAATGCCTTGGAGGCTTGGCTTCTAGGCCTGTAAGGCAAGACGAAACTAAAGTACCTGCACAACCGACTCCGACGCTAGGATGGCAATAACTGAATTACTGCGTAATATTATTTACTAAAACCAACGCATTAGGAGGCGGAGCAATCGAAGAAGCAACCCAAAAGTTCACTGAGTTCACAGTGGGGAGAATACAAAAATGCCCGGGGGAGGCTTTAAAAATTATCCGATTGCTCTCAAACTTCACATGATTTGTTTTTATGGCTATTCGCACAATATCCGGGGGCGCAGTCATAACAATTAAAAAGTCGCAAAATAAGAACAACCCTAATATATATATATATATATATATATATATATATATATATATATATACACCTTAACTTAATATATACAAGCAATGCTGCATCAATCAGCTTAGTCATCATGTCGCCTTGGGACAACAATGGTTCTTCCTCTTCTAGATTTTCTAACTGTAGAGGGCCTAGGTGAAGGGTTGACCGTATTGCATTTCGCCGTAGATGATTTTGGAGACTGTAGAGGGCCTAAGTGAAGGGTTAACCGTATTGCATGTCTCCGTAGATGACTTTGGAGACTGTGGAGGGCCTACGTGAAGGAGGATGTGCTGAGGGCCTGTTGAGATACTTGTTGAACGGGCGCCGATCGAATTGTGGTGAAGGATGAGTGAAGAGCAAAGTGGGGTTTGTGGCTTGTAGCCTACTGGAAGGTTTACGGATTTGGGCTTCGAAGGATTGCTTCTGCAGGCAGACTGGCCTTACCGGCGAGAAGATGAGTGTTGAAAGCCGGTAGAGACTTGTTGAAAAGGGGGCCAACGGAAACTCCTGCAGCAGTGATGTTGCTTCTTGCAGGATGAAATTGTAGAAGGCCTTACTTGATGATAGACTTCGTGTATGCTCGACCAGTCTTGAAGGAACAGCGGGCCGCTCTCCAGCCTTCGCCGGAGAGCGGGTGGCGTGACGAGTGGTGCCACTGACGAAGGTGCAGAGAGTAAGACGTGACGACCAAAACGAGAAAATGGCAAGAGAGAATGATTTGAGAAAGAAACTGCATTTTATAGGCCTTGGTGACGTCCTCTGGTGGTCGTTTCGGGAAATACCACAAAATCTATTTCCTGTGTGCTTTTTTCATGCCCACATGTATAGCTTTTGTTTTGATTCCATGATGTTTGAGAACGGCGAGGAAAGGAATTTCCAGTCGGTCTCTACACATGTCATACACATGTGAAGGAACCCCACTCTCTGGAGTCTAGTCTGACAGAGGTGTCCGCACAGAAGGTCGATAATCTGGTTCAGTCTCCTACCAAGGACAACTTAGCTGATCTGATGTGTGATAATGCCCTTGATAACCATATGAGTGAGTACTTCATTTATCAAGAAACTGTGAGACAAGGACATCTTGGACAAACATGGGGAAATAGTAATAGGTAATAGTAATAGACTATTACAGGATGTTTCAAGTAATAGTAAAGTAATAGTAATGGATCATAATTTTTTCGCTGTAATACTGTAATAGTGATAGTAATAGAAGGCAAAGTAATAGATAATACTCTATTACTTTTCTGTTACAGTGGCAATGGACATATTGTGTGTACAAAGAACTGAAAAATGAACTAAATCTACTCTAAAGTAAAATAAATATGTCTGTGAACTAATATTGTGGAAAATTTTTCCTTCAATAAAGTAAAATTTATCAAGACCTACAGTCTCTGAAATTGTAATGATTTAGTTAAAACAAATACTTGTAATTTGGCTGCCGCTCAGCTTCCTCCTGGATCCATGAGTGCAGAGCCCTCTGCCTCTTAGCCTCATCCTGGATCCATGAGTGCAGAGCCTTCTGCCGCTCAGCCTTATCCTGGATCCATGAGTGCAGAGCCCTCTGCTTCTCAGTCTTATCCTGGATCCTGAATCCAGACACTGCTACATCGCCAGCTCAATACCATCTCACACAGGGTACCCCCCCAAGGGGCCTTGGTGAATTGGGATGCTGGGAATGCAGTCGAGGGTCATGATGAGGATGCATCCATCTAGGACAATGGTGGTAAGGAGGGGCCAGAAGCGAGCGACCCCTCCAAGAACTGCAACCACTGCAGTAGCTTATGGTGGTGGTCCCTCAAGGGAGTCTCGTCCCACTCATGCACTGACTAGAGGGAATCAGCCTGTGGCAAAGGCTGGCAGAGAACAGCGGGGTATTATAGGGGCTGCCAAAACAGATCGTATGATGGATGTACCAACGAAGACCGCAAACATTTTCGTCTCGAGATGTCGACCTGATCTTTCGGCTGAGGAGCTGCAGGCATTTGTGGAAGATAAAGTGAACCTTCAGGTTACGTGTAGGAAAATTGACTCCAGATGGACTACAAACAGTTCCTTTCAAGTTACAGCAGTCTGTGATGATCCAGGGATATTTATGGATCCAGCAGTATGGCCGGAACGAGTATATGTACGGCGGTTCTATGAGAAGAAGGGAAAAAAACACTACAGCCCCTCTCGCAAATGCTGGAGAGGATAATTATGGAGACATCATGCGTCGTACTGTGGAGGAAAATCCAGCTGGGTCTAATGCTGTAACTGCTGTGTCTGGTATAAGTGAAATTCAACATGTAGAGATGGCTGGCAGAACTCCTGCATCTTCCTAATTGCAACATTCAAGGTAATCTCTTATAATTGTAGAGGCCTAAGCTAAGGCAATAACAGCAAACACAGGAGGATCATAATTGATAAGCTGTTAGAGGATGCTGATATTCTCTGTCTGCAGGAAACAGGACTTAAAGGACCTGAATAGCCTGTCCAGTAACTTTCATAGGATAGGGGAGGCCACCAGAGATAAACAAGATGGTCTCCTTCCAGGCCATCCACCTGGTGGGGTAGTTATTCTATGGAGGTTGGGGTATGGAAAATATATTAGTGAATTAAAACTTGGTTTCAATTGGCTAACTGGAATAGAAATTTGTGTAGACAATAAAAAAATTTGTAATTCTGTGTATCTATATGCCTTTTCAGGCAGTTAATAATGAAGAAGATTACCTCATTAAATTGGGACAGGTCAGCAGTATTATTGATGAGTTGGATACGACATATGTAGCTATTATTGGTGATTTTAATGCTAATATGCTTATGATAATTCTTTGTTTAGCAACCACTTAAAAGCCTTCTGTGAAGATAATAACTTGACCCTCTCATCCATGTGTAGTCTTCCTGGTGATAGTTGGCACACCACCTCATGGTTGGATCAGTGTATTTGTATGTTCATTATACACAGTGATTCACTGGGTTACTTAGTCAGTGCTCCAGACAACTATCTCTTAATCTTCTATGGACCTCTTGTATAATGTTTGTACCTGTTGAGTCTGAAATAAAGTGTTTGTTTGTTTGTTAACACACTGCTTCTAATTGCATTTAAATAGACATAAAGATCCTTTTCAAATGAGTGAAGTACCTCACAAACAAAAGTAATAGTAATAGATGACCAAGTAATAGTAATAGTAATAGATGAAAATTAAAGTAATAGTAATAGAAGGAATCAAAAGTAATAGTAATAGTAATAGTTATATGTAATAGCTTGGGGTTAGTGACCCCGCCAAGTTACTAGGTTTCTAAACAACAACAAAGGCACTTACCGGTGCTTTGATTTAGATCTTCTTTAGGGCCTAGCATAGATTTCCAGCGTCCCACAAAGCGCCTACTGTTAGAAAATCTAGAGGAGGAAGAGCCATTGTTGTCCCAAGGCGATATGATGACTAAGCTGATTGATGCAGCATTGCTTGGATATATTAAGTTAAGGTGTGTGTATATCCATCTCATAATTGTAAGGTTAGTGAAAAATTCACTTAATTTAGAGCTAGCATTTTTGGGCTCTTGTGGCATCATTGTTTGGGCACTCTTGTGGCATCATTTTTTGGGGGCACTGCGCGTCCTTCCGACTCGTTTGTTGAATGCGGCACTTACAGGGCGTGGTCTTATAGAGAACTCTCTTGCAATTCAGTTTGGTTGTTTAGATACAAGATTGTTGCATCGTGCAATGGTGCAGGTTGTGTGTTGGTGCAAGGTTCAGAAAGAAGACCATAAATAGTGCCCCTTTTGTTTTTTATCTTAATTTTATTCAACTGAGGCCTAAGGTAGGCCCACATCGAGTTGCTTACTCGATGTGGGCCTACCTTAGTCTAGCTTAACTTGGGCTGTAGGTTAAACTGGCCCTTCAGAGCTTGGCAGTTCAGGGCTCAGCTGGGATTCTGAACCCAATAAAATAAAATATAACATGGTCCTTCAAAACAGGATTCTAGCCCAAGACTGAGTCAGTGACTATTTTTAGGCAAAGTTCTGATTGTGCAAATTGTAGCCCAAGTTAGGCCTGCACGGGTTG
This sequence comes from Bathynomus jamesi, assembly GCA_023014485.1. Taxonomy (NCBI): domain Eukaryota; kingdom Metazoa; phylum Arthropoda; class Malacostraca; order Isopoda; family Cirolanidae; genus Bathynomus; species Bathynomus jamesi. Next base: position 537,280 of record JAJOZX010003075.1, read on the forward strand.
AGCATAATTGAGTTAAAGTCTCAGGGTAGAAAGTTTGGTCGCCCAATTGCGAAACTTGGCCGCTAGTCTGTCGTTGTTTTGGGCCTACATTTCTACCGGTTTGGTTAATTTTGGTTTATTGTTCGTAGGCGAAGGTTGCAGACTTCAGTGCGCTAGTTATTTGGGTAGAAAATTTGGTATTCCATACTGGTGGTTGGTCAGTACCCCAACCAAGCAATTCAGTTTATTTGAAAAGAGTAAAATTTGAGTTTGATCAGTTTGGTTAAGTATTTTTGCCAATTCAGCTTATCTGGCATTGAGCCCAATTGTTGTTTGCATTGAAGATGAGTGCAGTTGAATTGAACAAGTTTAGAAAAAGGAGAAGCGCCTACAAAGGTCTAATTACAAAAGTCGTTGCCACTATAGATTCTGCCATAGAGCAAGAGGATTTAAGCTTAGTGACTGCGCAGCTTTCCATATTAGAAACTAAAAAGGTTGCTCTAAGCGAAGTAAATGTTAAAATTGAGGCTCTTATAGAAGAGGATGAAATAGGAAATAACATAATTTACTTTGAAGAGATTATTGATGACATAATTAAAGTATGTCACAGAGCAAAAGAGTTTAGCAGCTCACCACAGTTACAGACCAGGTCTAATAATGAAACACAACCCTCAACAAATGGTGTTTGTGAAGTTAAGGTTAACAGATCTGCAGTTCAGTTACCGAGGCTTGTACTCAAAACATTTTCTGGGAGTATTCAGGAATGGCAAGGATGGGCAGACAGTTTTCAATCAGCAGTTCATTCTAGTCAAGTGTTAAGTGCCGTGGAGAAGTTTAATTATTTGCAGTCCCTCTTGGAAGGGGAGACAGCAAAGACAATAGCAGGATTAGCATTAACAGAGGCTAATTATAATGTAGCTTGGGATATATTAAAGAAACGGTTTGGTAAGCCAGAGATCTTAATTAAAAGCCACCTCCGCGAACTTGTAGCTATACCTCCTGTTCATAATTCCAATAGTGTCAAGGAGTTACGGCAGTTATATGATAAATTTGAAGTTAGAACTAGGTCTCTGGACAACTTGGGTGTAGGAATGGAAAGGTATGGTATAATGTTGGTCACTATACTGGAGTCTAAACTGCCTAGCTCAATTTTGCTTGAATTAAGTAGGGAACACTCTACAGAACATGTGTACATCCCCCTTCAGCAGATGTTAAGTCTTTTAGGCACAGAATTAGCAAGACGAGAGGGAATTGAGTTTGCACAGTGGGATGTTAAACAAGGGGACAAAGGCAGGCACAACACCAAAGTCTCTACAAAAAGGAATAGCCCAGGTACAGTGTCAGCTCTATACGCATCCTCTGAGAATAAATTAAAGGTAATCAAGGAATGCATATTTTGCGAAGGCAACCACAAATCATATAAATGTGAGGTGGCTGAGGCTTTACCTGTTGAGGAGAGAGGACAGGGTAACTAAGTCCACAGCAGTGGCGTAGCTACCGTGAGTTCAGGCAGTTCATTGAACAAGGGCCCCAGCATCCAAGGGCCCCCAACCGAACTGACAAAAAACTTTGTTCATGCCTTCTCTTTGAAAATTTGTACCTACAAAAATTCTACATATTTTTTATTTCTATTTTTTTTTTTTGTAAATAATTAAAAAACTTACTTTTTCAGAACTTAGATAAATTTTATAAAAATTAATGCGTCAATATTGTATTTCTTTGTGTAAGCAGCGCAGCCACAAAAAATTTATCCGCGTTATTTTCATGTTCTAACTTGATGGCTGTTGCGTTGAGTTTTTAAGAAGTTGAAACGTTTTGAGTTAAAGTTTTTACGAAAAAAAAGTCGACAGTTTTTTATTTTACGTTACAGGCAAGTTAATTTTATAATTTTTTTTGTTTTCTTCCTCTACCTTAATCTAATTTTTATTTTTTATTACTGTTTCTTTTTAGTGATAAGCTTTCTTTAATTATTTCTCTTGTTCTCTTTGTTTTACAGCTTTGTTCGGTATTTTCTTGTAACAAACTGAAAACTGTGTACTTTGTGTACTTTTTTGGTCAGTTTTTTTTGGCAACGAGCTCCAGACTGTTGGTGTTATTTCTTTACGTTACTGGTAAGTTTGTTTTATAATTTTTTCAGTTCTTTTCTGCTTTAATCTAATCCTTAGTTTTCTACTACTATTTCTTTTAAGTGATAAGCATTCTTTATTTTTTTTAATTTTGTTTTACAGCTCAGTTCAGTACTTGTAACAAACTGAAAACTGTGTACTTTATGTACTTTTTGGTCAGTTGTTTCTGGAAACGAGCTCCAAATTGTTGATGTTATTTCTTTACATGACTGGTAAGTTTGTTGTATAATTTTTTCTGTTATTTTTTGCCTTAATCTAATTCTTAATTTTGTATTACTACAGTGGAAAACGGTTATAGTCAAAACTCTTATAATAAAAACATGGTTGTAGTCAATGAAGGGGCACACTTCTGAACAGTGGTGTAGTGCTAAATAAAGAAGTGAGGGAACGCATTTTGAAAGTGTTACTCAGATGCGGGGGGGGACAATGGCGAGCGCGGCGAGCCCATACAGCTGGGGGTCCGGGGGCACTGTAAGCCCCCCGGGAAATCTTTTGAAATCTGACCAATTTCAGGGATATTTTGAGGTCATATGCACTGGATATTAGGATATATTCCAAGGTTGAAGATGCAGTATTTCCAGTGTCATTAGATATACGACATCCAGTACGATCAATAAAAATAGCTAACAACTGGAATGATTAACTAAAAAAAAGTTAACAACTGGTACGCCGTGGTGACTGTTTTACCAGATCTTTATAGGCTAGCATTGCCTCAGTCGAAGCTTCTGAACCCTTAGTAAAAAGCTACGGATATAGTAAAACAACTTACGGATATAATTAAACAAATTAGCAGTCCAAAATTATAAAGTCATCAACAGCTTATTACCAACCTAAATTAACTTTCTACGTTTAATTAAACTATCCTTAGTCAACAATCACGCTTCTAGCGTGGTAATAGCAGATATTTTCAGCCTTTTATTATTCTATGTGGCCACAATGTCAAACTAACATATTACATTAATTCTTGCTCAAAATGTTCAAGAAGACATGAAGAGAACGTATCTGTCAGGTCACGCAAAACGGGTTGAAAGGAGTAAAAAAGTGAAAGCTTCAACAGAAATGTGCCTAATTTTTTTCAGACTTCATCTGCTGATCGCCGTCAACTTTCTCATGCTACTACTTCAACTGACACCAACAAAGAGCCTGAACAAGACAAAAATACCGATAATTGCACCATTACTTCATCAAGCACGAAAAACAATATGCAGAATGCTCCTGAAATTGCCTCATCATGCGCTGTAAAAACTTATACTTTACCGAAGGATAGTAGGCCTAGCTCAGTTTTCTGTCACAGTAGCCCATTTCCATCTGATAGAGGGTTGTATTCTGAACAAATCAATGACGAGAATTTGAAAGATTTTCTTGCGAAACATGGTACATTGGTCCATGCCAGCCAAATGAAGACCAAGTGTAATTTCCTGTTGACAATAACGGGCGAAAATTTTCCAGTACTCGGTATTTCACAACCACACCGGTCGGAACTAAAGTAAAGCTGAAATGGCTCACTTATTCACCAACATTAAACTGTGTGTACTGCCATTCATGCTGGTTATTTGCTGACCGCCATTCACCAAATTTCCGCTCCGAGTGGGTAAATGGTGTAAGAGGCTGGGTTCACATGACACAAAAAATTAAGAGCCATCAAGATTCATCTGTTCACCATTTTTCAGTCGTAGCTGAAAAGGTTTACACAGATCAGAGAAACCGAATTGACAAAGCACTGGAGAACCAAGTTGCTGAAGAAGCAAACTTTTGGTATAAAGTTTTAGAGCGACTTGTAGATATTGTCTTCACACTTGCTTCAGAGAATTTGTCATTTAGAGGCCACCGTGAAGAAGTGGGTGTGCTGGGTTCTGGGAATTTTCTGTCACTAGTTCAGCTAATTTCAAAGTATGGTCCTGTGATGAAGGAACTCTTAGCAAGGCCAAAGGGATCAGTTCGCTATTTGAGTTCCACAATTCAGAACGAACTAATATCTCTTTTGGGGAATTGCCTTCGTCATCATATGATGCAGGAAATTCAGTCAGCACCGTTTTTCTCCGTTATTGGTGACAGCACCAAAGACATTTCAAAAATGGAACAGTTCAGCATCTATTACCGCTATGGTTTTTTTTATACTGAAACAAACACAGCTTCAGTAAGAGAAACTTTTCTTGGGTTTATGCCTGAAAAAGATCAATCAGCTGAAGGAATTACCAAAATGATCATGGCCAACATTGAAGAAGCTGGATTAGACATATCGAAATGTCGGGGCCAAGGATATGATGCCTATTATGATGGCGCCTCTGTTATGAACGGTGTATAGTCTGGTGTTCAACAGCTAATCAAGGAATGTTCACCAAACGCTGTGTGTTTGCCATCAATTAAATCTTGTTCTTCGTGATGCAGCCCAATGTTGTAATGAAATGGTTACATTTTTTGCCATTATAGAAGTTTACAAGTTCTTCGGGTATAGTGCACCAAACTGGGCTCTGTTGAAAACTTTCGGACCAGAATCTAAAATCCACACGCTGAAATATTCGTGTACGGAAAATTGCCAGTCGGAATATTGCCAGGCGGAAAATTGCCAGGCGGAAAATTGCCAGTGGGAAAAATTGCCAGTGAGAATATTGCCAGGCGGAAAATTGCCAGTGACAAAAATATGTAAAAATTTCGAAAGTAAGAAATAAAGTAATTGAGAAAAAGGACGTGTGTGTGTGTGTGTGTGTGTGTGTGTGTGTGTGTGTGTGTGTGTTCCAGCCATAATTCCAAAATGGAAGCAGTTACAAACATGAACCTTCACACATATATTGATTAGGTCCCCAGGTTGTGCACCTGGGTGTTAATACATAAATAAAATAATTAAAATTACTGGGCCCGAAGGCCCCAGCACCGCGATTAAACTACAGAAAAGAACGCAGCCGTGAAAATCTTGAGCTTCACATTGTGTCAAGATTGAATACCCGGTTAGGTTCATTGAATGCCAGGTTTGGTCCTCTGTACGCCCTTGACGATTGGTTAGGTTAAGTCGTGATATTTTCGTTAGCTTTAACGAAAAGGCTTTAGCTCAGACCAAGAAATTGCACTTCGAAAGAGGGGAAGAGAGACATACTGCCAAAAAGTACAAAAATATCAATGACAGATTGGAGAAAGTCATCCGTCAGTATAATGAAGAAGATAAATTGACATTTCTTCGATCTATTGCTTATAATCTTCATACTTTTTGAGGCTTTCCTTTCCTTAACAAGTTTTAGCATTTTAAAATTTTAAATAATATTTTAATAAATAAATCCTTTTTTGTGAATTTTAGTTTTTTTCTCACTGGCAATATTCTCACTGGCAATTTTCCCCACTGGCAATTTTCCGGCTGGCAATTTTCCGCCTGGAAATTTTCCGGCTGGCAATGTTCCTACTTCCGAAATATCTGAGTTCAACAAGGTGGGAAAGCCGGCACGAGTCAGTGTCAGCGCTTTTAGAACAATTTCCCGCCATACTAAAAACTCTAGCTCATCTGAAACTTACTTCCAAAAATGATGGCGTTCGCCGAAGTGCTGGCCAATTGACTGACAAAATCACAAACATGAACTTTTTGGTTGCACTTTTGATGTGGTAGAAAATATTGCGTCCTGTTTATGCCGTCTCTAAGCAATTGCAGTCAAAATCAGCTGACCTCTCTGTATCAGTAACGCTTCTTAATGAAGCTATTGGCGTTATTTCAGCACTCAGAAATTATTGCGATGCCATTTGCCAATCAGCTGACAACATGGGGAAAAAAGTGGGGTATTGAAGCCTCATTCAGGAATGACAGAATTCGGACAAAGAAACAGTTCTTTGATGAATTAGCAAGTGATTCTCGTCTGGAAAATCATCGTGACCGATTTCGAATCCACGTTTTTCTGCCTGTGGTGGAAACTTGCCTTGGCCAGCTAAAAACATGGTTCAACTCACTTCAAGATGTGGTTGATGTGTTCTCATTTCTTTTTCCGGATGGGCTTTTAAGACTTCCAGAATATGATTTACAAATTCGAGTAGCAAATTTCACCAAAAGGTACACTTCTGACGTATCTTCTGATCTATTTCGACAGATTGTTGCATTCAAAGCCTACGCAGAAACTTTTATCAGGAACGCTAATAACCCCAATGACATTCTAAACACACTAATGAAGCTGGAACTGAATGTATGTTTTCAGGATTTGGTTACTGCTTGTTGCATTTTTCTTACGCTTCCTGTTACTGTTGCCAGCAGTGAAAGAAGTTTCTTAAAGATGAAGTTAATTAAAAACTCTCTTCGATCCTCAATGGCTCAGAACCGTTTGTCTGACTTGGGTATTCTGACAATTGAAAGAGACCGTTTCTCAGAATTAGACCGAAACAAAATATTGAAAGAATTTGCAAATAGCAAAGCTCGAAGATATCTTAAATAAGTGTATTAGTTTGTACACGTACGTTGCTTGTAAATTTATATACACTGAAAAATGTGTGATTAAAAATTTTAAAATATGTGATCTTTAAATTTTTGAATTTTGCATTATACGAACATATAATACAAGACATGCAGCGTGTTTTTTTTTTTTTCTAATTTAAAGGAAGGTTGTTTTAAGCATGTTAAGAAGCATGAATCAGACGCAGCAGGAATCTAAGGACAGAAAGAGATGGCGAGAAGTGGTGAAGGGAGCAGCAGCAAACTCTGCTTACCCCTCGCATGTGGGAATCGGCAACACGATTAATTGATTGTTTTTAGGAAACGGAATAATTGGTGAGGCGAGGGCCTCGCACTTTCTCTTGAACAGGGGCCCCTAAATTTCTAGCTACGCCACTGGTCCACAGCATGTTTTAAATGTTTTTTGAAAGGTCACAGAGCAAGGTTTTGCAAGTTTAAAATTTTGTGCAAAAAATGCCATGGCCGGCATCAGCCATTATTGTGTGAAAACACTCCTAGTAGGCCTACCCCAGAAGTAGAGACATCAGTGGCACATGCTACTGCTATGAAAGGGAGTAAAAGTAAAGGGGGATTATTGCAAACAGCTGCAGCATTATTAATTGGGAATGATGGAGAAGCTACTGTAAGAGTGTTGTATGACAGTGGTAGCCACTGTAGCTTTATTAAGACCAGAATTTCCAGGAAATTGAAGTTTAAAGAATTTAAGAGGGAAAATTTAAGAATTTCTGGGTTTGGGGGATCCGTTCAAAACCGAACCAAAGTTAAGAAGGTAGAAGTTCTGGTTAAGGGGTTGTTACCACAAAGTCCCACTATCAAGGTCCAAGCTGTAGAGATTGAGGAACTTTGTGTTCCAGTCACTACTTGTTTAGATATGGCATGTGTCCGAGAACTGCAAGTTAAAGGAAATAATTTGGTCAATAATAAGTTTGAAGGAACAGAAGATATTAGTCTTTTGATTGGAGCTGACTATTATTGTGACTTCATCACTGGTAACGCTGTCCGCACATCTCGAGGTCCTGTAACTATTGAAAATAAGCTAGGCTGGATGCTACATGGTAGCTATTGCAATGAAATGGAGGTTAAAGCTCTTTTTGTTAAGATTGAGGAGAACAGCCATGGTTTGGAAAGGCATTTGAAAGCCTTTTGGGAACTTGAATCCATTGGCATAAAGGAGAAACAGGAGAAGCAGGCAAGTAGGCAAGTACAGTGAACAGTGATGTTTTAGAGCAATTTGAAAAAGGGATTGGGTTTAGAGATGGTTGCTATGAAGTTGGCCTCCTTTGGAAGGATTCTTGCAAACCCAGTACAAACCTTCAGCTTGCTAATAGGAGGTTGGAGACTTCATTGCACAGGTAAAAAATGAGGAGTTGTTAATTGAATACAATGAAGCCATCCTAAGCTATGTAAAGGAGGGCTATGCTGAAAGGGTGCAAGGTGAGCTGGTGAGCCAGGAGGCACATTATCTGCCACACCATGCAGTGGTACGGCGAGACAAAACTACCACCAAACTGAGGGTAGTTTTTGATGGCTCAGCCAAGGACAAAGGTGGTGTGTCCTTGAATGACTGTTTGGATGCGGGGCCAAACTTAAATGCAGATTTATTTTCCTTGTTACTGAGATTCAGGTTTGGTAGAGTAGCATTGACTGCAGATGTGAAGCAAGCCTTTTTGCGGATAAAGTTAAAACCAGAGGACAGAGATGCAGTAAGGTATCTGTGGGTGGATAGGAAAGACTTGTTGGAAAATGAACCTAAGGTTCAAGCATATAGAATGAAGTCAGTGTTGTTTGGCCTCAACTCTAGTCCATTTCTGTTGGCAGCTACTATGCAGTACCATTTTAAGAAATATTCTGAAGTCTATCCTAACACTATTGAACACAAGGAAAAATTTTATGTTGATGATTTGCTGTGTTCCGTGGATAATACAGAAATGGCTAAACAGCTATTCATGGAGGCTAAAGCTATAATGAGGGAGGCTGGCATGGAGCTTAGAAAATGACAGACCAATCATTCTCAGTTACAACAGTTTATGAGTCAGTCCTGTGTAGGACCTGATGCAGCAGAAAGTATTGAGGATTCTGGTATTAAGAAGTTGTGGGCAATAGACACAAAGGTGCTAGGCATTGTTTGCCAGCAAGGAGAGGATTTGTTTACCTTCAATGGGAAATCTTTAGTAGAGCTGGCTGAGAATGAGACAAGGTGGACAAAACGTACAGCTCTTAGTTTGGCTTCGAAGGTCTTTGATCCTCTTGGATTCCTGGCTCCATTTGTGATAAAGTACAAAATTTGGTTTCAGAGCCTCTGGGAAATTGGACTTGGTTGGGACCAAAAGTTATCTGATTATATGGTGGTAAGGTGGAAATATTGGTTCAAAGAATTGGCACATCTTGGAGACATTGAAATCCCAAGATGGTACTTTGGAGAGTTGAACAATATTCCAGACAATTTGGAGCTGCACATCTTTTGTGATGCAAATGAGGAAGCCTATGCAACTTGTATTTATATAAGAGGCATTGAAAGAGGAACTAAGTTGCAGGTTGGTTGCTGCAAAGAGCAGAGTAGCACCTTTGAAAAGGTTTTCTATTCCAAGGTTGGAATTGATGGGTGCAGTTATTGCTAGTTGGCTTGCAGTTACAGTGCAAAAATCTTTGGCCCTTTATGAAATTCCAAGCTATTATTGGACAGACTCCACTATAGTTTGGCACTGGTTAAGAAGCCAGGCAAGGAAATGGAAACCATTTGTTACCAATAGGGTGGAGGAAATTCAAACACACACAGATCCCAAGCAATGGAAGCATTGTCCAGGCACCCAAAACCCAGCTGATTTACCAACACAAGGAATTTCAGTGAAAGATGTTGCACACTCAAGTTTGTGGTGGAATGGGCCAGAGTGGCTAAAACTTGGAAGTGAAAATTGGCCTTCTAATCAGCCTATTGTCGGAGGATGCCAGGCTGAAGAAGAATGGGTGAGTGAGATGAGAAAATGCACTGTGAACAGTTGTCAAGTTATGCAGCAGGACCCCATATTGAGGCTTGAGGACATTAGCAGTCTGAAAAGGTTGTTAAGAGTGATAGCTTGGGTATATGGATTTACAGGCAACATTAAGGGAGAAACAAGAATGGAAGGAATTCTGAACAGTAAGGAGACTCAGCAAGCCAGGCAATACTGGGTGGTATATGTGCAGAAGGAAAAATTTGGTAAAGAGAGGGAATTGCTCACCAGCAGTCCATTGCAGGTTCAACCAACACATTCTGCTCTCAAGGGTTTGGATGTTTTTTGGATCAGGATTTATTGAGAGTAGGAGGTAGACTACAGTTTTCTGGGCTTCCAGAGGAGAAAAGACATCCACTTTTCTACCTTCTGGGGGTCACTTTGTGGAACCTTTGATCCTGGATACTCATCATAAGTTGTTACATGCTGGAGTTAAGAAGTGATAATAGAGATCAGACAACAGTTTTGGATTCCCAAAATTAGACAAGTAATAAAAAAGGTCTTGCATAAATGTGTGGTTTGCAAGCGTTGGAGTACAAAGCCTTATTATGAAAAGGTGGCTCCACTTCCAAGAGAACGGTGTGTCTATACTGCCCCATTTGATGTAGTGAGAGTAGAATTCGCAGGTTCAGTCTATGTGTATGAGCAAGGGGAGTCTAACAAAGGTTATATATGTCTTTTCACATGTGCTACCACCAGATCAATCCATTTGGAGTTGGTAAGCAACTTAAGTAGTGATGTATTTCTTTTGGCCTTTAAAAGGTTTGTGAACAGAAGGGGTTTCCCAAATAAAATCATATCGGATAATGCAAAAACCTTCAAAAGGGTTGCAAAGGAACTCCAAGGAGCTTATCAATTATGATCCTCCTGTGTTTGTTGATATTGCCTAAGCTTAGGCCTCTACAGTTATAAGGGATTACCTTGAATGTTGCAATTAGGAATTCCTGGTGATAGCTTTACTTATGTTGGTGATAGTTGGCACACCACCTCAAGGTTGGATCATTGTATTTGTATGTTCATTATACACAGTGATTCACTGGCCTACTTAGTCAGTGCTCCAGACAACTATCTCTTAATCTTCTATGGACCTCTTTTATAATGTTTGTACCTGTTGAGTCTGAAATAAAGTGTTTGTTTGTTTGTTTGTTAACACACTGCTTCTAATTGCATTAAAATAGACATAAAGATCCTTTTCAAATGAGTGAAGTACCCCACATACAAAAGTAATAGTAATAGTAATAGATGACCAAGTAATAGTAATAGATGAAAATTAAAGTAATAGTAATAGAAGGAATGAAAAGTAATAGTAATCGTAATAGAAGGAATCAAAAGTAATAGTAATAGAAACCCAGTAACTGACCCCATGTCTGATCTTGGAATAAGTGCACAATTCTGGATGTACATGGCTTACATATGGCTTGACCTTAGACTCATTGAAGTTGTGAAGATAAATTACTTTCTACTCTATGCTGAGTTACTGCCTATAATCGATGTCAGATCTCTTCTTCAGTCTGGTAATGTCCATAGCTTCTAAATTAGTAAAGTTAGAGAGTTAGGTAGGCGCCTTGTGGGACGCTGGAAATCTATAATAGGCCCTAAAGAAGATCTAAATCAAGGCATCGGTAAGTGCCTTTGTACTTGTTTAGAAACCTAGTAACTTGGCGGAGTCACTAACCCCAAGCTATTACATTTGGCGACGAGGATGGGATTCAGTTTGGCTTATTGGGTTCAATTTGGTTGTTTGGAAAATTGGATGTAGCCTAGCCTAGGTGGGTCCTTCGATTTGGTTGGTTTGTGTGGGTAAGCTACCGTACTATAGCTTAGGTCCCGCCGGCCTAACTCTAATACTAATTCCTACTCACCCCTAACTCTAATACTAATTCCTACCCAGCCCTAACTCTAATACAATTTGGTATTCAGTCCTAACTGGGGAGTAACTAGATCAAATTTAAGCCCTATCTAACCTATTTCACGTTATTTCGCCTAAATCGGTTTTGTTCTAGCATATCGGTGATTGGCCATATGAGCCCCTACGAAGACTTTGGGGAGGACTTCGAAGCTTATTCCACTAGGGTGAGGTTGTTTTTCGAGGCAAATTCCATTCCTGATGCTAAGAAAGTACCTACATTCTTAACTATAATAGGCCCTAAAACGTTTGGCTTAGTTATGGACCTAGTTGCTCCAAAGCATCGGAAACTTGCACCTATAGTGAATTGGTACAGTCCCTAACCAATCACTACAAACCCAGAGTAGTTCTCATGTATGAACGTTTCAAATTTTATTCGAAGTATCAGACTGTGAATGAAAGCATTGCAGAGTTTGTTGCAGGTATAAAAGTCTATAGCCGTACTTGTAAATTTGGGGACAAATTAGACGAAATGCTAAGATAGGTTTGTAATGGGTCTCAAAGAGGAGTCTACCCAGAGAGCTCTATTAGCTATACAGGACCTAACTTTCAGTCAGGCTGTAGAAATAGCTGCGGCTAGGGAAGCAGCTGCTAAAGATGTTAGAGCTTTTGGCAGTCACAGTAGTAAAGCCCAACACGTAAATAGCTTTAAATCGTCTAGGCCTGACAGTCCTAATGCCTACTAGACAAACAAATAAAAGGTATGCGGCAAATACGACTAAACCTACTAATTCGAACGCTAAACAGGAGGAAAAGTCTTCCAAGCCATGACTGGGTGTGGAAAACACCATTGGAAGAAGGACTGTCCTTTTAAAGAAGCATTTTGCCGAAACTGTAGTAAAATGGGCCACATAGCTAAAGTTTGTTTTTCAAAGAAAACAAGGGGTGAAAATTCTAATTATAACATTTCTAGTGTAAATCCTCACTCAAAAGGGAAATACTTCCAACATTGGAGTGGAGTAACTATTTTATGAGCAGCAAAGTGATGACAATACAGGTCCATATATTGTAGAGGTAGGCCTAAATGGAATTACAGTTCCTCTAGACTAGATACAGGTGCTGCCCGAACTGTCATGTCGAAAACAGTTTTTGACAAAACTTTCAAAAATACACCTAAACTACATGCATCTAAAACAATACTAAAAATATATGGGGACATACAAATACCTATTTGTGGAGAAGCATCCATCACAGTTACACAACAAGAAAACTTTGTCTCATCCCTTAACTCTTTTAGTGGTGGATGAGCAAGGGCCTACTCTACTAAGCTGTGATTGGATTGATGCTTTGAAAATGCCTATTGACAAAATTTTGCCAAAGGGTCAGACAAATGTGCATACACTCTCATATCCGTCTGACATAGACTCATTGTTAATGGAGTTTTCTTCTCTTTTTGGGCCTGAAGTAGGCTGTTAGAAAATCTAGAAGAGGAAGAACCATTGTTGTCCCAAGGCGATATGATGACTAAGCTGATTGATGCAGCATTGCTTGTATATATTAAGTTAAGGTGTATATATAACCATCTCATAATTGTAATGTTAGTGAAAAATTCACTTAATAAGAGCTAGCATTTTTGGGCTCTTGTGGCATCAGTGTTTGGGACGCTGGTGGCATCATTTGGGCGCTGCGCGCCTTTTCTACTCGTTTGTGGGATGTCGTACGTACAGGGTGTGGTCTTGTAGAGAGCTCTCTTGCAATTCAGTTTGGTTGTTTAGATACAAGATTGTTGCACCGTGCAATAGTCCAGGTTGCGTTGTTGTTGCAAGGTTGAGAAAGAAGACCATAAATAGTACCCTTTTTGTTTACATTAAAATTCATGTAACTAAGGTCTAAGGTAGGCCCGCATCGAGTCAGCAACCCTGAGGTTACCCTGAGGTAGGACCTAATAGGATCTCAAATCCGTAAGTTTTAATTTAGCTTAACTTGGGCTTCAGATAGAACTGGCCCTTTAGAATTTGGCCGTTCACGGCTCAGCTGGGATTTTGAACCCGACAAATAAATAAAATAACATGGTCCTTCAGAACCGGATTCTACCCCAAGACTGAGTCAGTGACTATTTTTCGGCAAAGTTCTGATTGTGCAAATTGTAGCCCAAGTTAGGCCTAGACGGGTTGAGTATTATTGAATTAAGGTCCCAGGGTAAAAAGTTTGGTCGCCCAATTGCGGAACTTGGCCAGTCGTCTGTCGTTGTTTTGGCCTACATTTTACCGGTTTGGTTAATTTTGGGTATTATTGAATTAAGGTCCCAGGGTAGAAAGTTTGGTCGCCCAATTGCTAAACTTGGCCAGTCGTCTGTCGTCGTTTTGGCCTACATTTTACCGGTTTGGTTAATTTTGGGTTATTATTGAATTAAGGTCCCAGGGTAGAAAGTTTGGTAGCCCAATTGCGAAAGTTGGCCAGTCGTCTGTCGTTGTTTTGGCCTACATTTTACGGTTTGGTTAATTTTGGGTTATTATTGAATTAAGGTCCCAGGTAGAAAGTTTGGTTGCCCAATTGCGAAACTTGGCCAGTCGTCTGTCGTTGTTTTGGCCTACATTTTACCGGTTTGGTTAATTTGGGTTATTATTGAATTAAGGTCCCAGGGTAGAAAGTTTGGTTGCCCAATTGCGAAACTTGGCACTTGTCTGTCGTTGTTTTTGGCCTACATTTACCAGTTTGGTTAATTTGGTTTATTATTCGTAGGCGAAGGTTGCAGACCAGTGCGCCAGTTACTTGGGTGGAAAAATTGGTATTCCATACTGGTGTTGGTTAGTACCCCACCTAGCAATTCAGTTTATTTGAAAGTAAAATTTACGTTTGATCAGTTCGGTTAAGTATTTCTGCCAATTCAGCTTATTTGGCATTGAGCCCAATTGTTGTTTGCATTGAAGATGAGTGCATCTGAATTGAACAAATTTATAAAAAGGAGAAGCGCCTACAAAGGTCTAATTACAAAGGTCATTGCCACTATAGATTCTGCCATAGAGCAAGAGGATTTACGCTTAGTGACTGCGCAGCTTTCCATATTAGAAACTAAAAAGGTTGCTCTAAGTGAGGTAAATGTTAAAATTGAGGCTCTTATAGAAGAGGATGAAATAGAAAATAACATAATTTACTTTGAAGAGATTATTGATGATACAATTAACGTAGGCCTCCGAGCAAAAGAGTTTAGTAGCTCAGTACAGTTAGAGACCAGATCTTAATGAACACAACACTCAAAAATTATGTTTGTGAAGTTAAGGTTAACAGATCTGTAGTTCAATTACCGAGGCTTGTACTCAAAACATTTTCTGGGAGTATTCAGGAATGGCAAGGATGGGCAGACAGTTTTCAATCAGCAGTTCATTCTAGTCAAGTGTTAAGTGCCGTGGAGGACTTTAATTATTTGCGGTCCCTCTTGGAAGGGGAGGCAGCAAAGACTATAGCAGGATTAGCATTAACAGAGGCTAATTATAATGTGGCTTGGGATATATTAAAGAAACGGTTTGGTAAGCCAGAGATCTTAATTAAAAGCCACCTCCGTGCACTTTTAGCTATACCTCCTGTTAATAATCCTAATAGTGTCAAGGAGTTACGGCAGTTATATGATGAATTTGAAATTAGAACTAGGTCCCTGGACAACTTGGGTGTAGGAATGGAAAAGTATGGTATAATGTTGGTTCCTACACTGGAGTCTAAATTGCCTAGCTCAATTTTGCTTGAATTAAGTAGGGGACACTCTGCAGAACATGTGTACATCCCCCTTCAGCAGATGTTAAGTCTTTTAGGCACAGAATTAGCAAGACGAGAGGGAGTTGAGTTTGCACAGTGGGATGGTAAACAAGGGGACAAAGGCAGGCACAGCACCAAAGTTTCCACAAAAAGGAATAGCCCAGGTACAGTGTCAGCTCTACATGCCTCCTCTGAGAATAAATTAAAGGGAATCAAGGAATGCATATTTTGCGAAGGCAACCACAAGTCATATAAATGTGAGGTGGCTGAGGCCTTACCCTTTGAGGAGAGAAAGGACAGGGTAACTAAGTCCACAGCATGTTTTAAATGTTTTTTGAAAGGTCATAGAGCAAGGTTTTGTAAGTTTAAAATCTTGTGCAAAAAATGTCATGGTAGGCATCAGCCATTATTGTGTGAAAACACTCTTAGTAGGCCTACCCCAGAAGTAGAGACATCAGTGGCACATGCCACTGCTATGCAAGGGAGTAAAAGTAAAGGGGGATTATTGCAAACAACTGCAGCCTTATTAATTGGGAATGAGGGAGAAGCTACTGTAAGAGTGTTGTTTGATAGTGGTAGCCAGTAGTTTTATTAAGACCAGAATTTCCAGAAAATTGAAGTTTAAAGAACTTAAGAGGGAAAATTTAAGAATTCTGGGTTGGGGGTTCCGTTCCCCAAAACCGAACCAAATTTAGAGGTAGAAGTTCTGGTTAAAGGGTTTACCGCAAAGTCCCACTATCCAGGTCCAGTGTTAGAAATCTAGAAGAGGAAGAACCATTGTTGTCCCAAGGCGATATGATGACTAAGCTGATGATGCAGCATTGCTTGTATATATAAGTTAAGGTGTATATATATCCATCTCATAATTGTAAGGTTAGTGAAAAATTAACTTAATTTGGAGCTAGCATTTTTGAGCTCTTGTGGCATCATTTTTGGTCACACTGTTGCATCATTTTGGGGCGCTGCGCGTTCTTTCTACTCGTTTGTGGGATGTCGTACGTACAGGGTGTGGTCTTGTAGAGAGCTCTCTTGCAATTCAGTTTGGTTGTGTAGATACAAGATTGTTGCACCGTGCAATAGTCCAGGTTGCGTTGTTGTTGCAAGGTTGAGAAAGACCATAAATAGTACCCCTTTTGTTTACATTAAATTCATGTAACTAAGGTCTAAGGTAGGCCCGCATCGAGTCAGCAACCCTGCGGTTACCCTAAGGTAGGACCTAATAGGATCTCAAATCCGTAACTTTTAATTTAGCTTAACTTGGGCTTTAGGTAGAACTGGCCCTTTAGAATTTGGCCGTTCACGGCTCAGCTGGGATTTTGAACCCGACAAATAAATAAAATAACATGGTCCTTCAAAACCGGATTCTACCCCAAGACTGAGTCAGTGACTATTTTTCGGCAAAGTTCTGATTGTGCAAATTGTAGCCCAAGTTAGGCCTAGACGGGTTGAGTATTATTGAATTAAGGTCCCAGGGTAAAACGTTTGGTCGCCCAATTGCGAAACTTGGCCAGTCGTCTGTCGTTGTTTTGGCCTACATTTTACGGTTTGGTTAATTTTGGGTTATTATTGAATTAAGGTCCCAGGGTAGAAAGTTTGGTTGCCCAATTGCGAAACTTGGCCAGTCGTCTGTCGTTGTTTTGGCCTAATTTTACCGGTTTGGTTAATTTTGGGTTATTATTGAATTAAGGTCCCAGGGTAAAAAGTTTGGTCGCCCAATTGCGAAACTTGGCCAGTCGTCTGTCGTTGTTTTGGCCTACATTTTACCGGTTTGGTTAATTTGGGTTATTATTGAATTAAGGTCCCAGGGTAGAAAGTTTGGTTGCCCAATTGCGAAACTTGGCTAGTCGTCTTCGTCGTTTTGGCCTACATTTTACCGGTTTGGTTAATTTTGGGTTATTATTGAATTAAGGTCCCAGGGTAAAAGTTTGGTCGCCCAATTGCGAAACTTGGCCAGTCGTCTGTCGTTGTTTTGGCCTACATTTTACTGGTTTGGTTAATTTGGGTTATTATTGAATTAAGGTCCCAGGCTAAAAAGTTTGGTCGCCCAATTGCGAAACTTGGCCAGTCGTCTGTCGTTGTTTTGGCCTACATTTTACCGGTTTGGTTAATTTTGGGTTATTATTGAATTAAGGTACCAGGGTAAAAAGTTAGGTTGCCCAATTGCGAAACTTGGCCAGTCGTCTGTCGTTGTTTTGGCCTACATTTTACTGGTTTGGTTAATTTGGGTTATTATTGAATTAAGGTCCCAGGCTAAAAAGTTTGGTCGCCAAATTGCGAAACTTGGCCAGTCGTCTGTCGTTGTTTTGGCCTACATTTTACCGGTTTGGTTAATTTTGGGTTATTATTGAATT